>MU270092.1:0-173447 GCA_021432635.1 Thozetella sp. PMI_491
CCGTATCGTACCCTCTTCTTACCCCCACATCTCGAATGCGCTGCTTAGTCGGGATGCTGATATTAGCTCCTGCGACGAGCTCCATACTAGGACTGTACATCCCGCGTCGTGTGTGTTGTAGGTTACGAGGTGCGACTCCTCTTTGCAGGCCAAGAGGGCCGAGCCGATCACCTCTAGCAAAGCCCCTCCCGACCTGCAAAACCGTTTCTACAGTGCTGAGACGAGCACCTGATGATTGTCGGAAGCACGGCAACCTTAGCCTAGCTTGGCTCACGGCACGCACGCAAGAGCGCATAGAGCGCTGTGGTTGCGGACGGACTCAGAAGCAAGATTGGAATTGTCATAACCAAGACCCAAGAGGCGCTTGGCATCCTGCACAACACCGCGCAGGTAGATTCGCCCAGCGAGGTGACATATGATTTAGGAGGAGGCCCGGTTCTCCCAATTGCGAGCCGCAGGCCAAGGGGGCTGCCGGGCCATCCAACACCGTCCACGTTGTCCGCACGAAGGAGGTAGGGAGGGTGGGGTGCACACACATACATACATCACCATAGTACCTAGCGCAGCGGGTCTGACTTAGACACCTCCCCAGCTCTCGTCGCTTTGGCACACACGTTGCCCAATGTCCGTGCCCATCACGCCTTTGGGCTTGATGCCTCGGCTGTGGTTGATCAGCCAAAGAGGGAGAGCAACGGAGAGCGGTGTGATACCGTCCTGGTTGCCCCTGAAGAGAAAATGGAGAATGCCGGGTCGTTTCTGGCGTGCTCCGGCGCGCCAGCGGTAACGTAGCCGGTGGAGCAAGCGGCTGATCCCAGGGGGGCCAAACCTTTACCACCCTCCTCCCCTTCCCCCCCCCCCGGACGGAGGGTGCTACGAAGCAAATCATTGCCTTCCGCTGTACGAAAGAGAAAGAGGAAAGAGCTCAAAAGGTCGCGCGATTCGGTTTGCTGGAAAGAGCTCTGCCGACACGGCGGGAAAAAGAAACAACAAGACCAAAAGCGGCACGACGCGAGCGGCACCCCTGATTTGCAAGCTAGGGAGGCCGAGGGGGAACTGGTGGAAACTAGAGTCGCATATCGCTGAAGAGAACCAAAACGGCTGAGATTTCTGTCCTCGTGACCCTTTTTCCCAACGACCCCTGTCAAGTGCCGAGGACGAATTGTAACGTCAGGGCGAGCGGGATGGCATTTGTCAACAGCGGGAGGCCCAATCACCTCGCGATCCCGCGCGACATGGCGGCCTTCTAGACCTTTGCAACTGCGTAGACGGCGCAGTAGCTGCGTCTTGTTGCGGGCTCTTGCCAGCCTGGAGCTGCCGAGTTTGCTTCATGACGTGACTTGACGAGCCCGACATGCACATGCGCGCTGCTGCGCGGGCCCCTCCTCCCCAGCCCGCCAGCCCGCCAGCCCGCTAGCAGCAGCAGAGAGTAGCAGCAGCTCCTCTGTTGCATTGGGCAAGCTGCCAAAGCCGGTGTAGGCGCTGACGAGAACCAGATCTTCTGCCCGTGATGACGATCACAGTTTGTGGGCAAAGGGGTTGTGAAACAAAAATATCTCCGACCTGACCAGCTATTCGGTATCTAGGCCCCTCCTCCCCTCCCTCCCACCCCCCCTTTTTCTGCCTCGCGCGCCCCTTTTTGTGCCTTGTGCCGATGAGGGGTTGCGCCGTGTGTGTCCCGCCCACGACCCAAACCATGCCGACTGCACCGTAGCATCTCAAAGACGAACAGGAACCTAGTCTGGGAATGGCAGTGTACCGGCCCTCGACGATGGGCAGAGCATGCACTCCCACCCACACCCCTCCTCCCCCCCCCCCCTTTGCCGGCCTATGGAGTATAACCCGCTGAAAGCAGCGATCCTCAAGGGCACGACTAAGGCCGACAGTTACAAGCCGTCTCGGGGGGATGGAGCCTGGTAGAGTGACCTTCCCCTTCTTGCTAGGCTTCGTTACGGAACAAGCGAACTCATGGGTCGTATTTTTCGGCGCATACCGCTGGTCTCATAGCAAGGGGGGGGGGGGGGGGTCCGCTTCGGCTTTCCGTATGCCGACTCATTTTTCCCTCGTAATGGTAGCTATCGTCGCCCAGGGGAGGGGCCATCCAGCCAACCCGAGGGTGGTAGAGGCGCCGTGCCTGCGCGGTGAGGCTGGGGGGGAAGGGGACAAGCCTCTAGGTCCCTCCACTGGCGCCAAGAATTGTTTCTGCTTCCTTCCGGCGGCTCCAGCCATTGGCTTGGTCCAAGGTTACCAGAAAAGAAATGGCGACTACGACTACGACTACGAGCACACGCATCCAGGCTTGTGCGACGTAGTTGGGAAAGTGTCGGTGAAACGATTCGCAAGGAATAAGTCGCGCCAGATCTAATCCCTAGGCTGACGTGTTAAAATTAGCCCGCATCAGCGTGTACAGACCCGTCCTTCGAGTGATGCAATATAGACGTGACCGGTGCCATGTAACTGACGGAGCGACCAGGACGAGGACGGGACGGCGGTAACACCAGAGCCGTCCGTCCGGGATTCTGTTGTGGCAAAGCGAGCCGTCATAAAGAAGCCCCAAGCGGTGCCGAGCTGCCGTTCAGACGCCTCTCCCAAGGAACGAGTTGGGTGACGACACGCAAGACGCTGGCAATTGGGGCCTGGGAAGCCAATGGCGTAGAGGTATATGACGCTGAGAGAGGGGCACTGCAGGCTTGTGCCATGTGAAGAGCTGACAAGGGACGACCGGCAGGGCTGCATTCCCTGCCCCCAGCAGGCCTCCCCACTGGCTCCTCCGTCTCCCATGCTGACTGTCCTCCCCAGAACCGGCCGTTCCATGGAACATTCCACGCCTCGCCAGGTACCAGCTACGGCCATAGCATGCGGGCTCGGCTCGACTAGGGCACCCTACCATGGCACAAAGGCATGCCGTTTTGTTGGCTCTCAAGGTTCCCGAGGCCCGGACAGGGGAAGGGCCACATGATGCGGTTGACGAGTCCCAGCCGCTGTTCCCTGGCACGGATGGAGCAGATCGCCCAGTGATGGCCGCCATGCGGCAGACCGCCAGATGATCAGGGCCAGCAAGGCAGGCTTTTGGGCTCCCGAGAACAGGCGGTGCCCGTTGGTCCACGACGAGGCAACACTCGGCCGTGCGAATGACAGCCCGAGATGGCACGTCGTCCTGACCGCATCCTACGCGCCTCAGGGGACAACAAGGGGGAGCTGAATGGGATATCGACTCGGCACGTATCCGGGGCTCGTGACGGTGTGTTTCGAGCTGCTGGATATCGGTCAAGCTTGGAGAGACTGTTTAACTTTGGCGCCATTGATAGAAAAAAAAAAAAATCTATGGCATGATGGTGGCCATGGTTCTCTCTAAACTCAGCCTTTTGGTGGGCAGCTATTCCTGCGCAATAAGACATGTCTGTTGACTCAACCGAAAGCTTAACCAATTGAGTGCGCGAGGCCCACGGCCAGCAAGGCGAAGCTCGCTGGGGGGCCAGGCTGCAGCATGCACATCGGGGGGCTCGGGGGGGGCCCAGCCAGAAGGGAGGAACGCCAGGGAAGCCCCGTGCGGAAGTGCCGTGTACAAACTTTATTCGACACGCACCGAGGTGGCTGTTGCTCACCGTGAACCCACCCAACGAGAGTGCGGGAGCTGGGGAGAGCCCAGGGCGCGCAGTCTATGACGCTTGAACGACGGGCAAAGGCTAGAGGACCACAGGCCACACGGCCGAGGGAGGCGCACAGGCCGAAAGAGCCGAGCAAGAGATTTGGTCAGGTGCTCCCCGGCGTCCGAAAGTCGGCCAGCATTTGTCGGAAGAGGAAAAAAGAAGGAGCTCATCCGTCACCGCTGGCCTGCCCGGCGCTTCGCCCGCAACCAGAAATCGTAGCCGGCGTGTCGCCGAACAACGTGCGATCCACGCTTCGTAAATTGTGATCTCGTCTTTCTGAAATGGACGAAGGGTTAAGTGGTGGGGGCTTTGTTCTTGGTGCTAAGGAAAGACGCGACGGGGATGTACCTTATTGCTCTCAGTTCCAGTTGTCTGACTCTGACCTCACTCCACAGAGAAGGAGGGGAGGAGGGGGGGAAGGGGGGGGTCTTGGTACATAGAGGATACTTGTTCCTCGGCTCCCTTGAGTTATTCGCGCCCATCAAAATTTTGCGACTTTGGCTCGGTCGCACCCTCCAAACCGCGCAGTTGGTCATGCCCAGACCTCTGCGCCTACTATAATGACCCCGGTCGTTTTAGCGTACCAAGGTACATCTAAAGTAGCTACACGCCCCCTTGAACGGTGTAGTCCGCCACCAGAAGGAAAAAAAAAAAAAAAAAGGGTGAAAAAAAAGTTACCCCCTCCACCCCCTCCCCCCTGTAAAGCCCAATGCCAGTCGCTGGGAGTAGCGCCTGACTTGGCTGGCCATGTCGGGCCTGCCTTGACGTCTCCGCTTGCCCTTCTCCAAAAGTGACCCAATGCTCCTCCGTCATCCCTTCGCCCCCCCCCGTCTGCCAACTTTTCCCGCCCACAATATACCTAATATACCTGGACGGTGTCTATCAAGCGTATGATTGCCTTACTCTCTGTTGACAATCCTCACGTACACAGTACAAGTACATGGATGGCCCAAGTTTTCACCCATACTAAAACAACGTCTTGCCATACCTCCCGCCCTGCCGTCTACGCTAATAATTTCCCGGCCATGCCTTCTCGAGCGCACTTGAAGAAAAGCCCTCCACTACACACCACCACCACCACCACCACCACCAGCGCACACCAGACTTCTACCGCCAACCACCACAACAACTGTGCAGCAACTTTGACGACACGCACTAGGCACCCAATCCGATCTGTCTTCTACAGCAGGACCTTCTCATAGCGTGGCCTACTGCCCCTTTCCGCCAGCGCACGATCCTCGGCCTCGCCTTTATCCTGTCGACATTCCTGGGAGAAGCGGCGCAAGAGTCACCACGCGCGCCGAGGCGTTCCTCGGCCCCTGCCTCTCCCTGCGCATACATCACGCGATCGCTTCCAAACAAAACGGGCGCCCGCGATTCTCTACCTCTCGTCTCTGCCTTCTTGCCGCCTGCCCGTCGAGCCTTCTCTCCCTGGGAACTCGCGGTAGCCTCCTTCCCGCGGAGGAGCAAGGAAGCGGAACCTCCAAGATCCAACGACTAAACGACTCGGAGCGGAACTGGCACGCGCACCATCGGGACGGACTGCGGTACTTTCCCACCCCCCCAAAGCACGAGGAAAGCGAAACTGAGAGATCGCCTCAGCTGCTCCCTCCCGGTGGTACCGTTTTCTTTCGCTAAGCTGCAAGTGTGCCTGCGACTGCGGTCGACTCCGGTGTGCCCCCAGTGCCCCCGGTTACCCCCAGCTGCAAGGCGTCCGAATTCAGCAGCTTGCATACGACCTGCCAGCTCATCATTCTGCCGTGAGCTTCTTGATACGCGCCCCATCCACAGATAATCGACTGCAGCCGTGCAGTACATGACTGTACCTGGTTCTGCGCCGCACTGCCTGCTCCGTGATCGAGGAGGCCGGTCATTCATCGCCTTGCAGCAAAGGGACCTCCCACCCTGCCAGCCGCCCTTTCCTTAAGAATAACACTGGACTTCTTCCACCCACACACCCTTTTGGCCAGAGCGCACCTGCCTAGGCTTTTAGATATTTGGTCCCCCCCCCCCCCCGCAATTCGTTCCACTCCTCGGAGCTCGGCCTCACTCATACCACTGCCAGAAGATGCGGCGCAAGACCATTCGCCCCAGGTAGCTCTTACACACTCAACTTCCCAAAGGCTGCAGCGTATTCCCCGTACCACACCCTCGAAGACTGGATGGGCCATACCCTGAGCCACTGCTGGCCGCATCATGTCCGTTACCTCACTATTGAATTACACCAAATCCACAGGTACCAGCTCTCACTGCACTACGCCCGTCATGTCTTCGGAAAACTCACAGCTGCGGCGCCCCTCGCGCCCCAGCCAAGTCCAGACCAACATCCCAACAAATTCGCACCTCATCGCCATGCCTCCTTCCGCCATTAGCAATCCTTCTATCGCCTCCAGCTCCCGCAACGGGTCGCCTCTGCTCACCCCGGAGACCACCGGCATGACCACCGCGAGTTCCATCCAGGCATCGCCTGAACCCATCCGGGGTAGGGAGCTGGAGACGGAGCCGCACATGCCTCCCCTGTCGCTGCCGGAGCCCGTCTCGGCCCTTGCCTCTTCCTCCAACCTGTCCAGGAAAACGAGCACCAACTCGCTAGGCCAGAGCATCATGTCCAGCCCGGGCCCCTCGTCCATGGCCGAGGCGCTCAAGGGCAACGGACTGGTTCGGCGCACCTCCAACAGCCTCCGCAACGCCACCGCATTCCTCTCACGACGGCGGCAATCGTCAACCCATCCCAAGAGCCGGGATGGCAGCGTCGGCCCAAGCGTGCTGCGAAGAGACATGCGAGGCAGGAGCAACAGCAACACCACAAACCCTCCCGAGAATCTTAACCCATTTTACTCAGACTCGGAGGACGAATTGCTCGGATCCAGAGACGAGAGTGCCTCTCTCTATTTCGACGGACCCGTGCGAGACCTGTCTCCCCTGAGCACCACCCCCTCCAACTGCGGGTCGACTTCGACCGGCACTACGGCCCTGGGGATTCCTATCTCCTTGAGCCAAGGCACCATCATGAACAAGGTGACCAAGAAGAAGAGCATGAAGCCTATCACGCTCTTCCTGGACCGTCAGGCCGGCAAGATTCGCTGGGACAAGAACCGGTCTACCACCTCCAAATGCATCTACATCGACGATATCAAGGAGATCCGCACCGCCGAGGACATTCGCCAGTACCGACTCGACTACGAGGTGGACGAGGCTCTTGAGCCTCGCTTCTTCTCCATCTTCTACCTGCTTCCTGACAGGTCGAGGAGCAAGGTGCTCCACCTTGTTGCCAACACCGACGAGGATTTCCAGAACTGGGTGGTCGCCTTGGAAGCCATCTCGAAGCACCGGCAAGAGTTTGCCGCCAACTTGATGGCCTTTAACGACAAGGCCGTCCGCATCTACTGGCAGAACGCCATGGCGACCCAGTTCAAAGGACAAGTCACTCCGTCGGACGACGAGACGATTGACTTCGGGGGTGTTGGGCAGGCTTGCCGCGAACTGCACATCCACGTCAACGCGCTAGAGCTCCGCGCCAAATTCGACGAGGCCACCGCCATCAGGAACAGGACAAAGGGGGCCATCCTGGGGCCCAACGGCTCTCCGAGGCTAGACTACGACGGATTCCTCGAATTCGTTCGCCTCATGAAGACGCGGAAGGATGTTCGTGAGATTTACCGCAGCCAAGCGTCAGATATCCAGAAGGGTCTCACTTTCCAGGATTTCAAGCAATTTCTCCGTGAGGTGCAGGGCGAGGATGTCGACAGCGACCTGACGTACTGGGAGCAAATCTTCACCAAGCTTGCGCGGAAGGGCAAGACCAAAGACTCGGAGAAGCAGCCAAATGACGCCCAAGAGCCCCTGAGAATGTCGGAACCTGCTCTCGCCAACTACCTCACATCCAAGTTCAATGTACCAATCCCAGAGCAGCCTGCCGACTATGTACTAGACCGGCCGATGAACGAGTACTACATTTCCAGCTCGCACAACACCTACCTGCTTGGACGACAGGTTGCTGGCACATCGAGCGTCGAGGGCTACATCACCGCTCTCACGGATGGTTGTCGCTGCGTGGAGATCGACTGCTGGGACGGCGCGGATGACCAGCCCGTGGTTGTGCACGGCCGTACCCTGACGTCGCGCATCTCCTTCGCCGAGGTGATCAAGACAATCAATAAGTATGCCTTCTACAAGTCTCGGTTTCCCCTCTGGATCTCCCTCGAGGTCCGCTGCAACTTCAACACGCAGGCGAACATGGTCAGAATTATGGTTGAAACGTTCGGCGAGAAGCTGGTGACTGAACCTCTGGATCCGTCCTCCGACCGCCTGCCGTCCCCGTCCGAGTTGATGGGCAAGATCCTCATCAAAGCCAAGAAGTCACAGCAGCCTGATGAGTTGACCAAGAACGGCGAGCGATTCGGTCGGAAGCGTGGAAACAGCTTCCCATCTCCCTACCAGCGCGCCACCTCGCTCGACAGCCTCCCGGTGCCAGCTAGCCCGCTTCTCTCCCCGACGCCGGTCCCGCGTTCCAACCGCCAGATCGAGACAATCACCGAGGGAGAAGTTCACGCCACTGCAAGCAACAGTCCAAGCGAGTCTGACAGCGACAGCGACAAGGATTCGGCCAAGAAGAGCACCAGCAAGATCAACCCCGTTCTAAGCAGCTTAGGGGTCTACAGCTCGGGCATCCACTTTGATGGCTTCGACAGCCCCGAGGCGAAGACGTTTAACCACATTTTCTCGTTTAAGGAGCGGACCTTCGCCGACAAGACGCAGTCCCGCGAGGGCAAGCGGGCCTTGTATCGCCACAACATGCGCTACATGATGCGCGTGTACCCAAACGCGACGAGAATCTCGTCCAAGAACTTCAACCCCCTGTCGTACTGGAAGCGCGGGGTCCAGATGGCTGCTCTCAATTGGCAGACTTTTGACGAAGGAATGCAGCTCAATAGGGCCATGTTTGAAGGCGGCACCGACCAGTCTGGATACGTCCTCAAGCCTCTCGAGGCGCGACAGATCCAGATGATCCCGAACAACCGGCAAGAAGAGTGGATCGGCAAGCGCGTGAGGAAGAATGTGACATTCACCATCGACGTCATCTCGGCCCAGCAGCTGATGAAGCCGTCCTGGCTCGGCGAGAAGCGGACCCTGGACCCTTACGTCGAGATTGAGGTTTTCATCGCCGACGACAAGTCGAACAAGGCTGAGCCAACCTCGAACCCGAGTCAGGAGACCGCCCTGCTCAAGTACTGCACCAACATCGTCCGGGACAATGGCTTCAACCCCGAATTCGATGGCTCCCGCACCTTCAACGTGGTGACCAAGTATCCGGATCTCATCTTTGTCCGCTGGACCGTCAAGCTGGCAGACAGGGGCTACAGCGACAAGGCCACCCGGCTTGCCAGCTACACGGCTAAGCTGAGCAGTCTCAGGCCGGGCTATCGCACTCTGCCTCTCGTCGACCAAAACGGCAGCTCGTACCTCTTCTCCACCCTCTTCTGCTACATCAAGAAGGAGCCCGTTGTCGACGTGATGGTCGCATACGCCGAGGAAGCCCTCGAAAACGGCCACAAGTTCAAGAGCATCGGCAAAGTCTTCACCCGATCTGCAACCAACACTGCCGCCATGAGCCCCAAGTCCAGCATGGAATCATAGTGGCCGCGTTGGTACACCGTTCGACACGTTATCTGTATCACTATTGCCTTTCTTGAACATATTACCATGTTGTACCACCATATTGTTGAGCATTTCGCAGCTGGAGTCGGCCTACACCCCTTGGCCGATACGATATGATTCCCCTGCACGAGTTTTTCTCACATCTACGACCAAATACCCTGACACCGAGTCACCATGGAAATGGCGCATCAAGACAGAGACACTAGTGATCACTTCCTTTCAATCGTTTTATGCGAGTTTTTTTTTTTCTTATTTTTTTTCCGGGACGGGAATCACTGGGGCTTCATTCTCCATGCCGAGCCCACCTCTCCAGAAACGAGAGTGCATAGGCCGGACTTGCTCCCAAGTTCAGGGATGTTTTGCTTTTATCCTCGAGATACGATACGGCGCGAAGGGCTAGAACCGGAGAGATTGAGATTAAAAAGAGGGCTCCGAGTCTGGGCAGGGCGATTCCGCAGCGAATCCATACCACGGCGGAAAGGGGATAACACCGACAGAGAGCATTGCATGGAAACAGAAAAAAGCGAGAACACATGGCATATACAGAGAGGACAGCATTGAGGGAGTCAAAGGGACTGCGGCATTGCGCTACATTTGTTCATGGAGGGCCATGACACCATCTTTTCATCATGACCATCTCGCTTGTCGGGAGGTTGGATTTCTTTCGTTGCTGCTGAGCCAGCATCACCATTTTCCCCCGAACCTTACTTCTTTTCTTCTTCACGTGCGGAAGGGTTGAATCCCTCACCCACGATGACGTTCGCTTTCAGGGACAAATGTCTCCACATATCATTGGGGTTTGGGCGAAGTGATAGCATGACGGGACTGCACGAGGGGGCACATGGCGTTTTCCTTATTGTTCCATTCATTATCCACTGGGCATTTGCAGGCGGCAGTTCGATTCAGGAGTGCTCGGATATGTTCCTCGGCAATATCCTCAAACAATGTATTCCCCTTTCACGAGGCGGACTTTATTCTTGGTGTTTAATCTTGGGCAGGCGACCTCTACTGGCCTACGTTGACCTATCTCTTATGCATGCTAGGAGGGACATTATGACCTTGAGATGACAGATAAACATACCGGTGGCTCGGGCTACAATCCAATGAATACCATCAATTCTGATCCATGCTTCCAAGCCTTTCTCTATTACTTACTTGAACATCCTTCATGCATTAACATATGGACACTAGATGCGGTTCAAGTCGTTGTCACCCTAATCTGAAAGTCACCACCTGCAATGACGTTCTTGCGTGTCAAGTCACGTCTACTTAAGAGGAACTGACCGACACACAGTAATGCACGGGAAATTATACCCACAAGGGCTGTAGCTTTAGAATCAAGATCTAGAATATTCCCATTGAACGGTTAAAACCAGGTGACCCGGACGGAAACCAACCGGCCAAGTAAAGCAGAACGCCACGCCGAGCCCGATCCATGCATTATCTAGTAAAACCTACCCAATACATACTCAGAATCGTGACAGAGGCTGTAACCAAGGCGCCGACCATCCTCCCCCCCTTTCTTTGCGGACACCCAGCAGCAGACAAACGGCCTATCATACCCGCGCTTTATTCTGTCTCAGTCTACCCCATCGTCCTCGCTATACTTGCGGCTCTGGCTGCCATTGTGCGATGGTTTCCGCAGCAAGCCGCTCGCGCCGCCACGGCCCCAGCCAGTGCCGTTGGGGGCCGCCCCGATATTGAGCGCCCGCCGTTCCGCCTCTTCCCGCTCCTTCTTCGTCACGGGAACCTCATCGTCGCTGCTGGCGTAGTCTAGGTCGTAATCCCCATCGTCCTCGGCGATTGCATGGCCGGCGGGACTGAGGCGGCTCATGGATACTGACTGAGCGCCGGCGAATGGCTCGTCGGCGTACAGGTTCGGATCACGGCCCAGGATACGATCGGCCTTGCTCGGGGTGCGTCGCCCAGGAACTAGGCCGGGGCTGGCCCTGCCGTTGCTGGGCTGGCTGGGATGGGTGGAAGGTTCTAAATAGTGCCTGCCGGCGCCACCTCGGATCTGCTCCGGTGGGAAGGTCGGGGTCGGCACCGGGGAGTCCTCCGCGCCCCAGCCCGCCACACGCTCCCGCTCACGCTGTTCCTGGCGCTCTTTAGAGAGACGGTCACGCGCCGCAAGCCACTTTGGGCTCGCCTCCCAGTTCCAGCCGTCGCCGGTAGTGTTGCAGATGGGAAGGCCCCACAGCAGCGGCGACGGTCCGAACAGGTGCAGCAGGTTGCGCTTAGGCCCGAGGTCGAACGCGTTGGGCAACTTGGCGCTGTCCTGCTCGTCCAGGTACTCTTCATAGCGCTTTCGCGCGCGGACCCGCTCCAGTTCGTCGTACGTCATGCGCCGCGAGCCGCCGGCCAGCTCCGGGTCGGCGGCGTACTGAGCCGACGTGGGCTGGAACCGATACTCCTCGCCCTCCTCGGGGCGGGTGATGCCCGGGAGAGCGTTCTGGTGCATGTCGAGCAGCTGCTGGCCATATTTGGGCAGCTGGACGCCGTTGCCGCTGTGCTGGTCGACGTAGGCCTGCTGCATGCTCTTGCGCAGGGGGGAGAGGTAGCGGGTCTTTTCCAGGCACTCGATGGTGGTCTGGCCGCGGCTAGCGAGGTAGATGTGCCAGCCGGTGAAGGCACCGACGACCAGGCCGATGATGCCGCCAATGACGCACAGCATGATGTAGTTGATAGGCATCAGCGTCTCGACGTACTGCGTGTTGGCCATGATCTCGAACCAGACCCAGGCGCCCGACAGCGCGAAGGCATAGAGGCTGAAGATGGTGGTGTAGATGAGGAAGAGGAGGAAGGCCTTGTGGTTGCGCAGACCGATGCAGGTGGCGAGCCACGGGCAGTGGTGGTCCATCTTGAGCACGCAACGCCTGCACGTGGAGCAATGATGGGCACGGTCGGGCTTACGGGCCTGGCACTTCTTGCAGAAGCGTATCTCGCCGTTGGCCTTGACGGTCAAGGAGGAGACAGGCGCTGGCGTGTGCGTGGGGAGGGTGGCGTAGCCATTGTCGTTAGTGGTGCTGCCGGGCGGTGTGAAGACGGCAACTGTATAAGACCAGTTAAGGAGGAGGAAGAGGGCGAAGCCGACGACGCCAGCGGGGGGCCCTGAGGAGGGGGGACGAGGTTAGCGAGCTAGCTCCCCGGTTGGGCTTGCAAGACACGGGCACAAGGGAGAAGAGGGAGGGGAGTGCAGTACACCTACCTAACCAAGTCACTTTTGACGGGGTGGTGCTGAGAGTGACGACGACGAAGGCGGCCCAGCTGGTGAGGCCGTAGACGAAGACCAGGGGGAAGTAGGTGGCACAGGTGCAGCAGTAACGCTCGAGGCGTCGTGCCCAACGCCGAGCCATGCTTCGATTAGGGGAAGGGGACGAGTCGAACTGGCGATGCCTGTCCATGGGACACGGGTTGGATCGGCGGGCTGGATCGGGGCGGGCGGGAAGAAAAAACGCGGACCGAGAGGACACGGGGGCGCGCGGCCGAGAGGCGCGGTCGGGAAAGAACGAGGATCGTGTCTCGGGGAGAGGCTACTGCCTTGTCGCCGTGGATACTCGCGGGAGCATGATGGTGCTAGGACGTCGGAGCTGCTTGAGGACACGCACTGGCGGTCGAAGTCGGGAGAGCGAGCGCCGATGGTTCGGGGGTTGTGCGTCGGGGAGTAAAGGGTGAAATCACCCGGGGGAGGTCAGGGGTGTGCAGCGGATGTGGCGCGGCATATGTCAGCCAGCCTTGACGGGCTGCCTGCTCCACGTCGTGCAGTCCGTCGTCCACGCGCACAGCTTCAAACGCCCCGCTGCCAATCAGGGGTGGGGCACCAGCCCGTCCCCTGGCGCTCGGGCCACTCCGCCGTCCATTCGGTTGGTTGGTCCCAAGGCGCAGCTGCCATCCGCATCCGGCGAGTCATGTCCTTCCTTCCTATATACAATATACAGTATACCTAGGTACAGAATATGCAATGTTGGTTTGGCAGGCTGCATACGAAATATTTTTGGGTGCTATTGTGGCATGACATTTTCATCTCCTATTGATTTGGTCATGCAGCCACGCCAGGCTTTTGGAATTGCGCCCTCCCGCAGGACAAAATGACCAGTCAATGATCACCTAGCGACGCAACAAGGCGTCTGTGGGAATCACTCCCTGGGAACAAGCCAGAGTCCGACCCGGAATCCTGCACCAGCTCAATGGTTGTTTGATTCATGGTAGCTGAACAAACTCTAGTAAGAAAGCTAGGATAGCATGCCTCTAATAGAGAGAAAGAGGTAGTAGGTGTGCCCAGCCAAGCCGAAGCTGAGACGCAATGTCATATCCGAGGAATCTAACTAGCAAACCCGTGTAACATGCTGTCAACCAAAAACCCAAGAAATCCTGAATCTCTGCACAATTAGAGACGTGAGTTCTGCTTTGTGGATGCGAATGAGGGCAAAGCAGGATAGCAATGGCATCTTCCCCATAGCACCGGGAGCCTCGCATCGTTATGTCCTACGACCTCATATCTTCATGGTCGCCATTCTGACTGAGCGCCCTTGTCACGCTACAAACGACCTCGCCTCTCGTGTAGGCCTCTCAGTAGGGTCAGGGTTGCTGTGCCTAAGTAGCATAACCCTTTCAGAGTGTGTGCGTGTCTTCTCTGCCTGCTGCAAATCTGGCAGCAGCTCCGTTCCTGGTATCGAGTCCGCGGCATGGAAGACGTCAACATTGGAACTCGAGAAGGAACCCATGCCCCGTGTCCGGTCAGCGGGGTCGCCAGTCAACAAGCTAGACGAAATACACGGGGACTGTTGCATCACAGACCAGAGCACAGTAGTGGTCAGTCCCGGGCCAGAGAACGGCGGTGGGGTCACGGTGGACGGGATTTCGGCCCAAGGTACCGCCGTTGCTAGAAAGGTTGAGGAGGTTTCTATGGCAGGCGTTCCGTTGCTTAGCCGCCAAGATGTCAGCCATGAAGGAGCAGTGAGGAAGGATACATCGGTTGTAGAGAAGTCAGGCGGTACCAGGGCACTCGTCGCCGGTGATTCCGAGAGGATCGGGTTGGAGAAGACTGTCGGCACCCCACCTGACCCTCCTAAGCTGGAGAGAGCATTGCTTGGGGAGGATATTAAGAGCGGCGAGCCGGTCGACATAGGGGTATTAGACTGCAACGCGGTGACCGTCGAGGGCTGCAGAGCTGTCTCAGCGCTAGGGATACTGAATACAGGAGTGTCGGTCAGGAGCGTCGTGTGTGCAACAAGGGTGCTGGGTATGATAGTAGGCACCGGTATTGTCTGAGTGTCACCCCAAAGACCACCGAGAAGAGCAACCAGCGATTCCATATCGCTATAGTTTGCTTTGGTGGAGGGCCGATCTACTGTGCGATCGACAGAAAGCTGGAGATCCGAGGCTACCGCAATCATCGGGGCCAGCTTCGGTATAATGTCGTGTGCTTCTTGGATAGTGCTGGTGTTAATCTTTGGGCTGCCTACGGTAGCACCCGTGACGCTCGCTGACGCTGCACTTTCCCGTTCTATTCTGGCGTCACAAGGGGTAGATGAAGGCACCACAGAACCTAGATGCGTTGAGTGAGGAACCACTGCTGCCAGTGGATACACAAACACCACTGAGGTGACAGGCACGACTATCTGTCGGATGCCGCCCGGGTGAACTGAGATCTCAGACTGGCCAAGCGATGGCATTGGCAAAGATAACTGAAGTTCAGGCCCAGCAACGATAGGGGCCTTTCCATCGGGACTCCAAACGCTCAATGACCAGTTCCCACCGCATGGGCGGCTGTCCTGGCCGCTGCAAGTCGCATTGCAGTTGTTGTCATCGGTTAGCCAAGAGTCCACCAGGAAGTTGCCACAGAAGCACTGGAAGCCAGCTTCAACCCCAGCTAGTAGGTACCCTTGCTTCTTGCAGTAGTTGATACACAGTTCGTTGCTCATACCCTTGGGAATCGCAGTAGTGATAGATTGATTCTTCAATGCTCGAGCTTCGTCATCTTTGTAGCATCCTGCATAGGCCCATCCTCCCACTGGAGGGTGCAAAGTCATAGTCGAAGAGCTCCCTAGAGAAGACAATCCCTGTGTTACCGTGACAAATGCTGTTGATGTAATGGTAAGAGGCTCAGGCGGTTGAGTGTTGGCAGTAGGCGCGCCACCTTCGTGGGGACACACGGTGACAGTTTGAACCGCGGCTGACGGTACGCAGAACCAGCCTCCATGGCAATGAGCGCAAGCCCAACCTACTCCGCACGGAGCCGGCATGGCAGATGTTTGCTGTGGAGGGCAGAACCAGCCGTCAGGGCAGTCATCGCAAGTATATCCTTGGCCAGGGCATGGTCCGAGGCTACCTACTCCCCCGCCTGGTGTAGGCGATGCAGCTGGGCCTGATCCGTATCCTCCACCACCACTTTCGTGGTTACAGGCTGAGCTGCTCGTACCACCAGTGCACGTAGGAGGCAGCTGTGTCACCGATGGTGAGCCACCTATTCCTGAGAAAGTAGGTGATTGAGAAACTACCGGGGCAGGGGCAACGGTGACGGGAACTGTGAGCTGGCCAGAACTAGTCGGTACGATAGAGGCTGGTGGTGACAGCTGCAGACTGGAAACCAACCCTGGGGAGGTGGCCTGGGAAATCTGACCAGAGCTCGAAGGTGCTCCCAAGGCCGAAGAAATTACAGGCGGCGATGCTGTTAGCACAGTTTGGCCGCTAGGCGGCCTAGTCGGCAAGGTTCCAGGAGAAATCAACGAAAAGGACGGTTGCGAAGTAGCAGGGACCGTACCCAAAGGTGGCTGGCCGGATGGCCCGCTTCCGCTCCCCAGCGAGGAGCTGGCTGCGGCCGATGACTGAGCTGCTGTTGGCGAAGGTGCAGCGGGCGAGGCCATGACCACAGTGGGCGATGTTGCTGGTGGTGCCGAGGGGGACCCAGCAGGGCTGCTAGCAGTTCCAACTGAAGAGACAGTCACTGAGGTTGCTCCGCATGGGGTGGGAACTGTGATGAAAGAGCCGCCGATGAAGGAGACGGCGGAGCACAAAATTGAAGTGATTTGTGATGGGACTGCCAGTGGTACTGGTTCGGCCTGCGCTAGGAGGCTGCTGGCTTCGGAGAGCGGGATCACGCTTGTAAGTTCCGCTATGATGGCACTGGTGAGCAACCCGATGATGTCGGAGTTCTGCGGCCCAGCAAGACTTCCCAGCTGACTGGCGAGCTCTGACATACCATTTCCCGAAGCAGTAATCGGAGGTAAGCCTGAGAGGAGAGTTGCCATTTCCGTGGGAAGAGTGATAGCGATCGTCGGCAGAACGCCCTGCAAGGACGCAGGCGTGGGCATCGCGAGGCTAAGCACGGGGACATTGGCAGTGGCCATCTCGACACCCGTCAACACCTTGCTCGCAATCTTCCCGATCTCCGCAGTGATGTCATTTGCCAAAGTTGCAATCTCGGGCACGAGCGAGTGTGCGTTATTGAGCAGATCTCCCACTACCGAGGTCAACGCCGGCATCACTGATGTAAGTCCGTCTCCGAGGGCGGGCACGACATTGGCTAGCGTTGCAGCGACCGCCGGGATCTGGTCCACCGGGATCGGGCCGTGTTGGAGGATACCGTCGAGCAAAGAAGCGACATTGGAGATGAGTTCAGTGGGCTTCGGCAATGGGATAAGGCTTGTTAGCCCACCTATCGGAGCAGGGAGGGTTGGACTTAGCAGAGGTGGCTTAGAGCCACCCCCGAGCAGGGGTGTCAACACATCCGGAACAATAGATAATAGACCGCCTAGAAGACCGCCATCGCCAGGATTTGCGGCGCCTGGCTGCGACGGGTCAGCTGAGGGGGTTGGCGGAATAAGAGCCGGGGTAGTCAAGATAACAGGGACAATCGAAATCGGGTTGGACGGTGCTGGCAGTATAGTTGGAACCACCGACGCTGCACTCAGAATAGGCGAGAGCCGAAGGGGATCTGTGCTCTGGATAATAGGTGACAAGGATTGAGCGGGTGATACCAAAGGCGGAGTTACAACCACCGTCACAGGAGTGCTGGTTGGATGCGGGAACAGCGACGAGATGATGGCCGGAATACCAAGCCTGTCCTCGCCGAGGGGCTCAACGACAGGATTCGTATCCAAAAGATCATGCTGGGCTGCAAGATTGGACTCGGAATCAATGTGAGATTGGTGGAGAAGGCTCAAGGCTTGAAGCGCGTCGGAGAGGTAGAGGAGAGCAAGCCACCGTGTAAGTCGTGGCATGTCCGCTGAGAAGGCTGAGTATGAGGGCTCCAAACGAATGAAGATGCTGTTCCAAGAACAGGATGAGCAACAAGAACCCCAAAGTGAAGATTGAACCAAGAGATTGTGATGCGGACTCGGTCAAGATTGAAACCTAAGGAGGCTCGCAAAATGGGGAGAGCGAGCTTAAGTGTACATGACCAGAGCCAACATGAAGCAGGCTAGAACGTAGAGAAAAAGGAAGCTCTTTCCAAGGCACGCCTCGAATGCCGATTCCCAAGGAGGCAAGAGAGGTAGTTCCTGCCCCATCGCAGTACGCAAGATAGGCATCTCGCGCGGAAAGTGGGAGCCGGCCATGACAGCCCCTGAAAGATGCCTTATGCTCCGGCTCTCGCGTCCATGTTATATAGGAAAGCTTCCTATGCGGGGCAATACATCCCACATGACGATTTCCACAGTGTTCGTTGCAACTCTGCGTCCCGAAGGGACGGACTACTCAGATCCAGCGGCGCAAAACACATTCACACGTGGGATGCACAGCAAGGTTGCTCACAATTGAGTTCATATTTTGAGACGATCCAGGCCATTCGTGAAGATTTTGAAAGCCTCAATCTATGCCATTGCCAGAGCCCATGCAATTAAAAGAACCACAAGACGCCCCGAACTTTCCCTCCTTGCCGGTTGAGCACACCCTCGCTCGGCAAAAACTTAGTTAGCGTACCGCTTGTCACTCCGCAGAGTGTCGGCAAACTCGTCCAGCGGGCTCCTGATGAGCTTGGTCTCCTTCCAGAGGTTGGGCGTGAGGAAGCCGTAGGTGTCGACGACGGCGGCGAATGTGGCCTTGAGAGTGTTCTCGAGGGTCTTGGTCGAGCCGGACGACGAGGTGTAGGCATCCTCGATACCGGCCAGCTGGAGAAGACGCTTGACGGCGGGGGAGGCAACGAGGGAGGTACCGCGGGGAGCGGGGATGAGCTAGAGGGGCTGGATTAGCAGCTGCCACCGTGGATTGGACATACTTGCTCGGTTACTTACACGGACGGTGACGGAACCGCACTTGCCGCTCTGCTTGGTGGGCAGAGAGTGAGGGACACCAAGGTTGGCACCCCAGTAACCACGACGGACGGGGATGACGCTGAGCTTGGCAATGATAATGGCGGCGCGGATAGCGGTAGCGACTTCCTTGGAGGTCTTGATACCGAGACCGACGTGGCCCTCCGAGTCGCCGATGATGACGATGGCCTTGAAGCGGGTTCGCTGACCGGCACGGGTCTGCTTCTGCACGGGCTTGATCTGTGGGCGAGAGGAGAGACATCAGCAGCGGCCCTGGAGAGCTGCACATGAAGCAATGGGGACGAGTGTTCCTACCTTCATCACCTCGTCCTTGAGCTTGGGGAGGAAGAAGTCGACGATCTGGTACTCCTTGATGGGCAGGGAGTGCAGGTAGATCTCCTCCATGCTCTTGATCTTGCCAGCCTTTACGAGACGGCCCAGCTTGGTGACGGGCTGCCACTCCTTCTCGTCGCTCTTGCCGCCGCGACGTCCACGACCACGGCCACGGCCACGGCCCCTATCACCACCACGGTCACCACGGGCGCCGAAACCACCACCGCGGGGAGCGACGCTTCCTCGATCAGCCATATTTGCGGATGTTGCGGAGTCCGTCGACGGGTGAGCACGACTTGTTGCTTGAATTGGTCGGGGTTAGGTCAGTTGTGAAGTCGAAGCCCGCTACGGAAGTTGTCGATAAAAAAAAGTTGCGGGGAATTTACACGACAAATTCCCACTGGTGTGCGGGAGCTCAGGGCAGCCCTAAAACAAATTGGTGCCCCAAAATCCAGGCAGAGAATCGAGGGGAATGGTGGGGCTTATCTCACCGAGGTGAGAGACCCGCTCGTCGCTTCGACCTCGGTCGAGCCCGCCCCGCTTATTACCGGTTTGCTCTCCCCGGATCCAATCCTTCGGTGTCGAGTCATCCTAAATTCGCCTCCTTGCATATCTTCTCGCCAGTGATCCTGCAACCCATCCGTGTCTCGCCCAGTCGCAGTCCAACCAAGTACGGATCTTCAGAATCAGCGCATACGTATTTTTATTTTATTTTGTTGAAAAATTCATCACTACCAACCTCTCGATCGTCACCATGGGCAAGGTCCACGGATCTCTCGCCCGCGCAGGCAAGGTCAAGTCGCAGACCCCTAAGGTACGTTACCTACCGGCTCGCCGCTCGCTGACGCGCAAGCTCATGATAACTCACACGATACGCCCCATCTAGGTCGAGCCTCAGGAGACGGCGAAGGTGCCCAAGGGCCGAGCCCACAAGCGGGAGCAGTACACGCGCCGTTTCGTCAACGTTACCTTGACTGGAGGGAAGCGGAAGGTGCGCGCGCTCATGTCCGAGAAATCCATACGACGAGACTGACATATGGAGCAGATGAACCCCAACCCTGGATCGTAAAGCAGAGTAGGCTCATTGGCGCATGGTTTTCTGATTTGGATAGCCCGGACTGGGACGGCAAACATGGCTTGAGTTGGGCTTTTGGAGCATCATGGACAGGACAGGCAGGTCGGCTGATCGTTCTTCTGTGGCTAGGTTTCCGGCGCAAGGCGTTTTAGTCGGAGCTAATGATGCCTTTCGATGACCTGGATCAGAAATCCAAGAATCGTTCATATACCGTGTCCCGGTTGGTCGAGTTGCAGCGTGACATGTATTATGGCAGCAGCCTCGACTCGCTGCATCGCCGGTTATCGATAGACAGTCCACGTATGTGCTTTCGAAAGGGCGATGGGCGACTCTCGCAACCGCGCTGGCAAAGCGAATTGCCCCATCTCCCTTCTAGAGACGATAGTAGGAACGAAATTCATAAACATAACTCTTGGCCCTTACTTCACCTCACGCATCATGGCTGTGGTTCTTTTGCTTGCTCCTTGAAGGCACTATATTCGTCAGCAGCATAGTGCAGTAGCGGCTATTCTCGAAACGGAAGGATTGTCCCACGGGAGTGCTACGCAATGTTGCGTCCAAGTAGCTAACCCCGCAATTCGTACTGTACCATTCGACCCTCATAAGGGCCCCAGGCAGTCGACTTCTGCATTTTGTAAACCAGCTGCGCTTACCACTAGCCTGCATCGCTTCAATAGTGATTAGCCATATATAAGTCGCTATCTCGCAAGGCTGGCCCACCAATGAGGCTCATCAATACCACTACTCTCGCACTAGAGGTCTTTCAAGGTCTAACTCCCGAATATGCGATTCTTTCCCATACGTGGGGAGACGAGGAGGTAACAGTGCAGGATTGGGAAGCTGCCCAGCGGCTGGGCACAACCCTTTCTCTCTACTCCACGATCCAAGACATCCTCGAGTCTGAGGGAGGTGCACCAGAGGACTTGGACGAGCCGCCGACCACCCCACAGGTGCGGAGGAATACTGAAGAGTCCGTCCAGGAGTGGCTGGACAATCTCGGCCTCCACGAGACTCGGTTTGGATTTTGGAAGATCCTTAAAGCATGCTTCCAGGCACGAAGGGACGGATTGGCATGGCTGTGGGTGGATACTGGCTGCATTGACAAGACCAGCAGCGCTGAGCTGTCCGAGGCCATCAATTCGATGTATGCCTGGTACCTCAACTCGACCGTCTGTTACGCCTACCTAGCCGACGTGCCTGATGCCTCACCGAACTCTCCCAGGTTCCGTAGCAGTCGGTGGTTTACACGCGGGTGGACTCTCCAAGAGCTTCTCGCGCCGTCTGAAGTAGTTTTCTACTCGCGCGACTGGGTCCAGATCGGCACCAAGAAGAGCCTCGCGAAGCTGGTCTACGAAATCACGGGCATCCGAGAGGAATATCTCCTGCAAATGGATGGAATCCTAGGCGCTAGCATCGCCCAGCGCATGTCATGGGTGTCCAACAGATCAACGACTCGGCCTGAAGATATGGCATATTGCCTACTAGGGTTATTCGATGTGAATTTGTGAGTCCCGGGACGTTAAAAAGGCCGACAAGAGCATATTGTTGGGTATACTTGGAAGGTAGGCTAACTATGACTTACCCAACTTCTAGGCCGCTTATCTATGGTGAGGGCTCAAAGGCGTTTGTACGCCTTCAAGAGGAGATTATCAAGGTGTCGGATGATCACTCAATCTTCGCTTGGAACTGGATCACTCAGCTCTCCGATCCGTTCATGCGCGGTGGTAAACGCCACAAAACGCTGAAGTCACCGGTGAGAACGGACAAGCCATACCGGCCCAGTCTCCCTTCGAGCAAGAGTTACTTGAGTTCGGGAGGCGAGATGAACGGACTTGGCAATCAACGCTCGCGTTTTCCAGAATTCAGACTTGAATGCCTGAGACGCGATGCCCGCTGGAAAGACCCGCGCCGCCCTACGTTACTCGCGCCAGATCCAATTGCCTTCTACGATTCCGGGACGCTGCCTGTGCTCATGCCATCAAGCACAGTTGCGCCCTTCACTCTGACCAATGCGGGCCTGTCCATCTCGCTGCCGATAATCCGGCATGTCGGCGACAATATGATCTTCGCGGTTCTGGATCGGAGGCAGGACCAAGCCAGTGGCTCACAAACGCTTTTGTGTGTCCCCTTAGTGAGGCACACTCAGCATAGAAATCGTTACGTCCGGACCTGGTTTCCTGCTGGACCGGTCGAGTTGGTTCGGGATATCGGGGAGTCCTACCCGTCGGAGACCATCGAGGTCGGTCGGGACATCCAGATGGTTCCGTTTTACTACCCAAGCTTCGGGGGAACTTCGCACCGATACGGCTTCTGGGTGATCCTTCGCTACGGGGCAGACACTGTTCGCCTGTACGGTGGGATCACGACTTCTGGGGGCGTCTTCAATAACTATGGCATCTTCTTTGACCGCGACGAGGCGTCGAAGAACCAGCTCCTTAGCGGGCTTCTTATATTCGATAACCAACACCCAACTGATGTTTTTGTACTGTTTCTGGCTCTAAGGTTTCAGTCGAGCAAAAATGACGCAAGCCTCGAGTTACCCACATACTACTGCACAGCTGTTCGCCGAAAGAGACGTCTCCTTACCGCGGACGGTGACATAGCGAATCTCTACCACGGTCTCGGCAGAGACTGCAGACCGGTGCGGCTTGACCGGCAAGTCCCGAAATCACTATCGCACGAAGGCATATCGGCACGGCTGCTGAATAACGTGCCGCTAAGCCACTGTTCTGGGTCGGACATCAAACTGGTCGACGTGAACTTCACATGAACATTAACATTGGCTATCGTCGAACCTCGTTATGCGACAGAATCACACCCCATACTAGCCATCCTACTTCCGCCCCGCCTCGTTACTGCACCACCCGGCCCCAAAGCGCAGGGTCGCCTCGGGCAAATGATCTTGCCGTGGCCAGTTTTTGGCCGTGCTGGCCAGCTGGAACAGGGAACGGCCCGTTCTCGGCAAGCGGGAAGTTGGGGGTGCCATCGTCATTCCAGGTAAACTTCTGCGTCCTCGCTGTCCGGCTACACAAGTACAGAGTCAGCAATTGCCTTTGGCGGGCTGAAACATGCCCGAAGACCTTGAATTCGCTGCCAACCGGTTGCGAGTGGCTATTTTGGGCCAGCCGTGAAGCTGAGAGGGGCAATTTAACACAGGAATACGCACTATAGATTCGCTGACGGATTGGGTGTTGTCTGGGCGTGGTAGACGATGAAGTCCTCGCTGCCGTCGGGGCTCGTCGTGAAGCTCGCGTGACCAGTCCCGTAGACGTGAGCAGCCGTGTTCTGGTGGAACACGCAGCCTTCCTTGTGCTTCCTCCACGACTGGTACTCCATTGGGTCGTTGCCAACTAGCTCAAGCATTCCGAGGCAGTAGAAGGGTGTGTCCACCCGCGCTGCCGAGTAAATGACGAAATTTTGGCTGGTCTTGGGGTTAATGAGCTGCTGCGGCCCTTCGTTGGTAGCCAGTCGCGTATCCGCTCTTCCGTACGGGACCCTCTCCCAAGACTCGTTAGGGACGGAGATAATGCGCCGCTCACTGAGGTCTGAATCGACTGTCCAAGGATTCGACATGTGCGTAATGCATAGGTTTGCCGGCCATGCGGAGTATTTTTGCTCCCAGCATGAATAGATATCTTGAAAATTGTCAGATATATATGAACATTTCGAGAGTGTCATAAGATGTCCAAATCGCATCGTTAGGGAGTGTTAAGAGTACTTTGGGGCATACAGCTGCTCTCAAGCAGTCTCAGAGGGTGGGTTACGGGTTACTTGCGGTAGAGCTCGCCGTTATGGGCGAAGTAGGTTCCGTCAATGGCGAATTGGTCATAGCTGTTCAGCATGCCCTTCATAGAGAAGTTAGCTGTCCAGGGGTCGGGGCCATCGCTCGCGAGCACGAACATCCGGTGGTTGATGGCTGGGCAGTTGATGGGACACATGGCATCGACCAGAGGGGGCGGAGCGTCAAAGTCGGGAGTGGCCGTGAAAATGATATACCAAGTTCCATTTCTGCCGGTATCTAGACGTTAGAAACTGCCTTGGACAAGGTTGAGATATTGCCGACCATCTCAGATTAAAGCGAAGCGGAAAGCAACAATTTCGTCTCCCAAATACGTACAGGTCGTGGATCTCGGGAGCCCAGAGGTCGGTGGACCACGGCTCACCGCTGGTCTTGTTTGGATTAAACACAACGCGGGTCTCAGCATGGTCCCAGTTGTCTGTCAGCGCCTTGGAACGCCTCAGGGTAATATTATCATTTGTCGAATAGGTAAACAAGTACCCTTGAGTGTAGGTATCAGCAAGTGCGAGGCGGGACAGAGAGAATAGCAACTAGGCTTTATGGAGGGGTTGGCAATACGTACAATCCTCGCCGCCGCTCGAATACCTAGTCATAAAGGGATCCCCGATGTTGGAGGTGAAGATGGGGTTGTTGTAGGTGGTATTGGTGGTGGTGTTGGTTCCCACCTGCGCAGGATCCCACGATTGTGGCCCGGCTTTGTTTGGATCGAAGGACTGGCCTTGGACCGCTGCCAGGGCAGAGGACAAGACAACGGAAACGAGCAGGGAGAGAGGAGCCATGGTCACCGAGAGCGGGCTGCCACCTAGGTGGAAGACAGACGAGGACGAAGGGACGGATGGAAACGGGGGGGGGGGAGATCTCTAGAGAACGGCCAATTGGCTTACATGGCTGAGTTTATACGCTGCCGCACTTTGTCTAACCGTCCTGCAGATTGATGTAATGTGAGCGCTATAGGTAGTACACGACCCCGGCCCATGGCCCAATGCGGTGGCCTTAGACGGCTCATCCATGGCTTCCCCGCAGCGGGCGTGGGGAAGTCGGAGGCCGAACAAGGCAGCTAGGGCCCATTGGTGCTCTCGTGGTGCTGGACGGACGGATCAAATGAAAATATCAGTGTGGGCTCGCTGCGAGCCGGCTCCATCGGGTGAAAGAGTGCCGTAGCAGCGTGCTGCGGGTGATGCAGATCCCAAGTGGTAGTGGTATAGGTGTGCTACGTAGTACAGCGGCGACAAGGGAGTGAGTGGGTGTTCGCCCGCTCGGAACCCCGCATATACAGCATGTACCGCTTCTCTGCCGGCGATTCCCCGCCTCTACCCCACACCGAGCTGCCCTCAATACCTACTACCTGCCTGCCACAGACGGAGGAGCTTGTTGCATATAAGATTTTAAGATGGTTAGCATGGCCAAGCTAATTAAGACGTGGCCAGGATTTTAAAGTTTTATAGTCCTCCCAGGTTGGTCTTGACTTAGACATGCATTTCCTCTTCTTCTTTCTCGACAGTCTTTATGGCTATTCAAGATAAAGCCCAAAAGGCGCATGTCCTCCCTTGGCCAGGGTTTGCTTCGTATGTTCCACGCCCTGGGAGGACAGTATAGGGCCCCGCAAAACAGTATTGGTTTCTCCTTCCAGAAAGAAAATGTTTATCCACCCGACCACTTTATCTCCAGGTCAAGATTCTTGCAGATCCCATAGAGATTTGAACAGACTCTCGCGCTGAAGTAGCTTGCGGGGCTGGTCATATTCGGCCACCTTCCCGCCCTCCAGCACCAGGACCTTGTCGAAGTCGCCGATCGTCTTGAGATGGTGAGCGATCACCAGCATGGTCCATCCTTGAAACTCGGTGTTGATGAGATTCATGACCATCTTTTCCGTCTCGAAGTCGAGGCTACAGAAATCACAAAGTCAGCGCTGTCACTCCATGGGAGTGGGAGCACTCAACGAGGAAGGCGACATATAGTAGCTGCCTCGGTGGTATGGCATTAAAGGGAAGGGGGGGCGGGGACCGGAAGTTAACACGAACCTGCTGGTTGCCTCGTCAAGCAAGAGGACTTTGCCCGTTCTCAGCATCGCTCGAGCTAGGCAGAACAGCTGTTTCTGGCCAGCGCTGAGCCAGTCGGTGTTCAAATCGGCATCAATTCCGCCTTTTTCCTCGATCAGCGCTTTTATGCCAACCTTCTCTAAAGCATTCCAAATGTCTGCGTCCCCAGCCACTCCAAAGAGATCGAGATTTCTCCTAACCGAGCCAGAGAGGAAGATGGGATCCTGTGGAATCGAGACTATGGAGCTCCTCAACGTATTCAGCTCGACAGATGCCGTGTCCACCCCGTCTATCAAGATATTGCCCGAGGTTGGCAGCTGAAGGCTCAGCACCACGGCGAGAAGCGTCGATTTTCCACTCCCGGTCCGCCCACAGATCGCTACCTTCTCCCCTGGGTGTATTTCCAAGTTAAGATCCTGGAGAATAGTCCGATCGTCGTAGGCGGTCGAAATATGAGAGACCGAGATCCCACCAGCATGTGGCCAAACCCCGCCGCTTGCATCTTGCGAAGGTGAGGGTGGCCCATGCCGAGGCTCTATCTCGCTAGGAGTTGTCCGTTCAAAGTCCCTGATCCTGGCCACCGCCCCAAGGGACGTCTCGAGCTGCGTCCAATTCTGGATCACCGTCCCTAGTGTACCCCCAAGACCAAGAACGCTAGTAAGTGCTACGCCGAGCAGTCCGGTATTGACCTTGTCCTTGAGAGCAACTGTCAGGGCGACCAAGAGAACAGCTAGACCCGCAACGGTGAGATCGAGTACCAGGGCAAGCCAGTTTTGCAAACAGTATAATAGGAAGAATGGACGTTGGCTCATGTCCAGGCTCTCCATATTCTCCTGGTTGAGACTGGTTGACCATCCAAAGGCGCGTATAGTAACAAGCCCCGAAAAGGACGAGATAAAGTTACTGTACAGTGGAGACTTGGCTTCGAGATCTAAGAGACGCATTTGACGCGAGGTCTTGAGATATACACGCTGTATGATGTATAGCAACCCTGAAAGGAGCGGGATTGCGCATGCTAAGTAGCCGGACGAGATGGAAGTCAGGATGACCTCGGACACAGCCAATGTCAGCGCTGATACAGAAGTGTTAGCGAACCAGGATCTTTCTCATAATTTTGGAATGGGTGGAAGGAGAATCTCGCCTTACACTCAGATGCCAGCATAAATGCAATGGGCAGAGGAAGGTCGACGAGAGTCAGATCTTGGCTGAATCTACGTGGCGATGTGTTAGTATTAACCGCGCCATAGCACCCAGTCTTGCCTACCGGTTGATGATTTCTCCAGTATCTGTCTTGACAAAATATGACAACGGCGCTCTCATAGCAGCCATCATCAGGTTCCAATGCAGGGATATGGCCGAGCGAGGGACTATGACCACAAGGTAGAACCTATACGTCACCGTCAGGAGACTCCTATATCAAGCTTCGGAAAGAGATGCTGACCAGATTTCGAGCCCAAGAAACAGAATGACAGAAAGTCCAAAGACCAGATATACCCCAACCCACATGCCCAGGCGTTCGAAGGCATCGGAGGCAGAAACCCATAGGTTCAGCCAAAGCGCTGTTCAGATAGGTCAGCAAGGACGGAGCTTAGGCTTGTATTCTCCGATGTATCCTTACGCTGTAAGGCTCTACAAGCAATTTGGGTGATGACCAGTGACAGAAACAGGATAAGAGAGCCAAGTCCCATTGACTTGAGGTAGAACCACATTGCACCCTTGCTGGCATCGCCGCGGCCAGTAGATGGCTGAGGTGCACTTCGGTTCTGGGGCAGGTCTCCTTTGGTTCTCTCCTGGCTTCGGTCAGTTCTGTCTGGTGCTTTCTCGAGAGACTCTGTATCAGACTCTGGGGTAGTCGATTCCAGCGCGAGATTTTTAACGTATCCATCTACCGCTCGGAGCTCCTCGAATGTACCGCTTTGTCCGATCTTACCATCTGCTCCGAGCACAATGATCTGATCGGCAGAGGGAAGCCAGTTGACTGTACTTGGATGTGAATAATTATCCCAAAGTAGAATGGAGGCTAATATCAAAATGAACGCACTATTATGGGTGGCTAAGACCACAGCTTTATCTCCGGTCCTCAGCAGACCTCTGGGCCCAAGGAGAGCGCTGAAACAATTGGAAGCAGTTCTGGCGTCAAGCCCCTTGAGTGAGTCGTCTAGAATCGCGAGCTGGTTTCCGCTGTATGCAGCGCGAGCCAGCGCCTTCAGACTGTTAGATTTTTTGTAGGATATTACGAAAGGCCGTAAGAAGGGAGAAGGAAGGTCTAGACTCACAATTCGTTGCTTCTGTCCACCACTGAGAGCAATGCCCTTGCTCCCAACAAGAGAGTTGTCACCATCTGGCAGAGCATCCAAGTCCTTTTGCAACTGGCATGCTTGGACAACTTTGTCGTATAGAGCCCGCTGAAACACCCCAAAGCCCACAATGTTTTCTCTGATCGTCCGGTTCAGGATCCAAGGATCCTGTTCGCAGAAAGCAACCTGGTAGGTCGTCGTCTCAATGGCTCCAGCCGGCATGTAAGTCTCCCCGAGCAGGGCATTCAGGAGCGTGGATTTGCCGCTACCGACTGGGCCAACTACCATTGTGAGGGTTGCAGGCTGGATCTCCACGCTGATGTCCGTCAAGATCGTCTTTTCTTTGCTCCAGCCGAAGCTAGCATCTTGAACCTTCAGCAACGGCTTAGGGTGGGCAAGGCCAGGACCCGAGGGACCAGCTTCCTGCAAGACGCGCGGGTCCTGGCGCTTCTCCTGCGTGAGGAACTCCTGGATGCGGTCGAAGCAGGCAAGGGCTGAACCCAAGTTAGTCGGGATCATAATGAGCTCAGAGACAGGTTGAATCAGCAGCGACAGTAAGCTGAGGGAAGTAAACGCCTTGGCTACGTCGAACTCACTGCCGCCACTGACCTTCTGTGCAATAGCAAAAGCTGTAAACGTCACAGCTGGTGTGAGAATGCTCGGCGTTTGACCTGTCCGGACAGTTATCAGCCCCATACCGAATACATCGTTGATGAGAACAGACCGATCAGAATGTTGGAGATCTGTGCCCGTCGAAACCGCTTGGACTCTTCGAGCTCAAACTCCCGGAGACCCTGTATCTCCTTTGAGACCTGCTCAGTGAGGCCGGTCATCTTGACACCCTTGATGGCGCCAAAAATCTCCGTCGTCACGCCAACTCGTTTCTGAATGGCCTGCATCCAACGTCGTTGGCGGGGAGGTATACGCCTGCCAATTCGCCCCCCTGCAAGAGTACAAACTGTATTTCTTTCAGCTTCCAGTACATAGATTAGCGGGAATGCGCGCGTACGTATGGCCACGATCACTGGGGCGATGCAGACAGCTCCGAGCTGGACACCTAGAATGCCCAGTGCCAGTCCGACATGAATGATGCTGGGCACAGTGCTGACGAGCCAGGAGGTTGCAACCGTAATCCTATCCACATCGTTTGACATTAACGCTTGTCCCGCAGACGCTTTGTCGCTCTCCGCCCTGAGAGAAAGCATTCCTTGGTATATGGCTGAGACGAGCGCGCCTCGAATCATAGTAGCCAGGCTAAACGCCAACTGAGAGTACCAAACCCGAGATAGCTAGCATATTGTTAGCTTCCTAAAATATTTCATGGTCCTGACACTTCATACCGCAATTCCCAGATAGACTATGGCGTAGGCCCCGATTAACCCATAGCCGTGGCTTGCGGGCTCAGCCTCGCTTCCTTGGATATAGAGCAGTGCTGCTCGGACGAGAAATGGCTGGGCAATGCTAAACCCTACGAGGGCCATGCGCGGTATCGCGAGCACATACAACTGGGGCAAGAATGCCTTGAAAGTAGCGTAGAAGAGGGTATGCTTCTTGGATTGATCCTCTGTCCTCTCGTCAGCGCGTTGCTCTTGGGTAGCCAGGGTGCTTGGGCGTCTCTACCCTTGCTCCACACGGCTTGTAGCTGGTCGGCAAGCCGGTTTCCCCGGAGAGAATGCTCAACAGGAAACAGTTCTTCAAGGGAAAGATTCCTCTTATACCCATCTCTGAAAAGAGGCAAAACCCAGGTCATCAGGCTTCGCCCGAAGATGCCCGAATATTCCCGTGGGCACTGGTCTGACACATCTACGAGGATATAGGGGACCTTTGGTACCGACTCAACGGCTAGGATCAACAGCCGCAGCGCAAAAGTGGCAGTAAATAGTGATGCAACAGTGATGCCATCGACCATGAACCACTCGGTTCTAACCCGTGCAACATCTAGCAGAGCAGTCATCAGAAGGAAAGTTTGAATGATAGCAGACGGCTTGATATCACGCGAGTGCTCCAGTATGGAAAGCACAAACAGGGTCAGGGTCGATAGCACAGACAGCAGGCCGGCGGCCAGAGTGAGGCGCGTCCTAGCCGTCGCATCGGAACCCCAGAGAGCCACAAGGGCAATCTGCAGCACAATAACAATGGGGTACAAGGCCTAGAGGAGATGTTAGCAAACACCCAACACGACAAACACAAGGACAAGGGGGTCGGCACCAGTTTGATAGCTCGCAGAAGCCGCCATTCAACCACCCTGGATTTGCGCCATGATGACCAGATAGCCGGTAAGGCGACAATGAAGAGGACGACACAAGGGACGATAGTGAAAAAGGCTTCCTCAAACAGCAAGGTGAAGTCAAACGATGCGCACTCTGAGCCAGGACCCAGCACGGGACCGAAGCTATCGTCGTCAGAGCACCGCAGCATGTGTTGCTTTCGATTCACGCAGCTAATAAGGAGGCTGGTTGAGCAGTATCTCCCTTAGGAATTGCCACGGCTGCCACGGCTGCCACGCCTGCTTTAAAGCAACTCGAGGGTGCTCTAGAGAAATGCGGCATTTTGGAGTATGAATCATAGTATATCCCTTGCGGCGATGACTTCGGAACTTTTGACCGGGTTTCGTTACGCAAAGCGGCCGGCTTACGGGGTGGGTTGAGCACGCTAGGTGGTTATACGGGAATAGTCGGAGGGGCGATAGGGACCGTCCACCTAGGCGAAGCCCCATGTTCGCGTCGATAGGAGTTGGATATAGTCAAGGAGACCGCTAATGCTGCGGCTCGGCAGGCCGACTTGCATCCTGGGCGGCACGGCCCCCTGCAGCACAGCAATGCGCGCACCTGACCTCTCCCGCCGGGAGTTTTCGCGAGAAGCACCAATAGGCGCAGCAAGTGTCGGCGATAACTCGTCCGTTTTGCACAATCCTTGTAACCTTGCGGTTAGATTCGTCATTGAGTAGAGTATAGGCGTTCGAACTAAGGTGAAGGGGTATTAGCGACCTGATTAGGAAGCTCGGGTTGAACCGGCCCTGGCGTTCTCGCTATATCTTGGCTATACCAATAGCCCTCGGGTTGCAGCCTTCTTTGTGCACCCAAGCCTTGGCCGGCGAGGGTTCATCCCGGCTTAGGTGCGGTTGGAGAAGAGGGCTAGATATGGCCGGTGGCATCGAGCTTGACGCCATCTGCTCACATGCTGCTATGGTGCTGTTAATAATTCGCAGACAAGGGCCGCTAGACTTGGAGGAATTCCTTTATTTGGGTGCTGGTCTAAATGGATATCTGCACAATTGGCGCAGCTGCAGCTGCGTGTCGTTTCCTTTTCTACTGGCGGAGCGGTCATGAGGGGACGAAGGCGAGCGACACACACACAACAGGAAGCAAACCAGGTCCGATGATGGCGAATGGCAGCGCTAAGCTATTACGCCGTTCCCGAAGTAACTTGCTCGTACGTCTACAGGGGAGGGGCGGGACGCATCATAAATACAATGTACGAGGCAGAAAGGGGGGTGGGTATCCCAATGTCATGTCGCCAAACATCCTTAAACCCGTCGTTGTCGTTCGTCAGATCACTCCTCAGCCCTGATGAGTGAGTCGGAGGGTTTTACCCTCTGCGCCCATTCTCTGCAACACGTGCGGTTAGCGTCTTTACTGTCAGGCGCGGAGGAACACAGGCTCTATGTGACTTACGTCCAGCTTCCATCGTAAACCTTCCTCGTCTCAGGCGTACCGATCTGGGCTTCGTTCAATGCGGTCTCCAGCACACAGGCTGTGACGCCGGTGCCACAGCTGGAGATGATAGGCCTGGACGGATCCAAACCCTTGCTCAGGAAGACCTCCCTTAGCTTCTCGGCCGGCAGGAAGGCCTTGGTCTCAGGATCCAACACGGCGTCGAAGGGAATGTTGATCGACCCAGGCATGTGGCCAGATGACAAGCCGGGGCGGGGCTCAGGGGCCTTGCCCGTCCACCGCCCGTTTGACCGGGCATCTAGGATCTGGACGCCCTCAGATCCTTCCTTGTTGTGGTCCAGAGCCACCTCCCGCACCTCCTCAAAGTCTGCCACCTTGGCCTCGTCTAGTTCCGGGATCGGATACGTCCCGCATTCTACCGTGAAGAAGTTGCCCGTTTCGGTCGGAAGGCCTTGGTCCACCCACAGCTTGAAGTTGTTGAGCACGTGAACCTTGGGGTGGCCGAAGACCTTGAGCGTCCAGCCCACGCGGGGCGCGCTGAAAATGCCCAGTTCCTTGCTATCGTAGACAACGACGGTGTCGTCCCTTCGGATGCCTAGGTTGCTCATGGCCTCGGCAAAGGTCTTGGACGACGGGAGCATATGCGGATATGGGCTGTGCTTATCGATGACCGCGTCTAGATCGAAGAAGCGCGCCTTGGGGATCCGCAGCTCCCGGAAGACATCGATGCCCTTGCGGCCGTTGGGGTCGTTAGGCAGGAACCACGAGGCGCAGAGGGGTATTACCCGGGGCTCGGGCGATATGGACGACGGCGGGTTCTTCTTGAGGGCTTCGCTGAGCTCCGTGGGGGTGACGAGGTAGGAGGAGAAGGAGCGGCGGTAGGGCGTGGCGGGTCGGGCCTTGAGCCCGAGATTTGTTGTGAAGGTGGAGCGGGCGGACGAGGCGGCGGCGCGGAAGAGCTGCCGTGAGCTGCACTGCGGCAGCGAGGCCCTCGGGGAGCCGAAGATGACGAAGAGGGACATCGTCTCGCGATCAATTGCTGTGGTTCGGGAGGCTCTCAGCGAATTCGGCAGGTTGTGGCACGCGAGAAGGCCGGGAGTGAGGAAGCGAGGGTTCCGATAAGGGAGTTGCTAGCGTGACTTTTTTTATTGCGCGACTCCGTGCGATCAAGGCCGGCAATCCCTGAGGGTCTCGCAGCGTTCCCTGTCCGTCGGCTCACCGACCCAAGTCTGGGACAAGCTGACCAGAGGAGGAGGAAGTCAGAAGGAGGGCTCGGCGGAAGTCGATGATGCGGGGTTGGAATGGACGTCAACACCCGGCGAGAGAGACTCAGGGTCGGATAGCGATTTTCGGACGGAGAGGCTGGGTTCTTTTTGGGGGAAGACTGCACTAACTATAGTAGAAGACGTTGGCGCCAATGGTGTAATCGAATATCCGGTAAAAGCGGGCCTCGAGTGACTCCAACGGGAGCTTGGGCCACCCGTTTTGTTTCGGTTTTCCGGTGTTTTGCTCCAGAGCAGCAAGGACACGCGCGGAAGCGACTCGATAAGAGCATACCGAGCAAAAACATATCCACTCCATACGAACCGACTAGCACCCCCAGGGCGGAACTTCCCAGAATACCAAAACAAAGACTCTGGCGGTGACGACTGCCGAGCCGCTTTGCCCCTGGACCGCCCGCCCACAGCGCACACGCACGATGAAGGTCAAGATCAAGTCGTGGAACGCCGTCGCGACCTGGCGCTGGGACATTCCCGAAGACGACGTGTGCGGCATCTGTCAGGTTCACTTCGACGGCACGTGTCCGACCTGCAAGTATCCGGGGGATGACTGCCGCCTCCGTATGTGCCCCAGACGGCGCCGCAACGGTGACTCATACTAATAATGCTGGTGATCCTGCCCCAGTGTCCGGGAAATGCGGCCATAATTTCCACATGGTATGTCCCCTGCCCCGGGCCTTCACCCCCCCGCCTTCAATCCCCCGCTGGCAGACGCTTATTTACTGCCCAGCACTGCATCCTAGAATGGATCAAGCAAGACTCATCCAAGGCCCAGTGCCCCATGTGCAGACAGAGTAAGTCAGACAGACAGATAGATTTTGACGTGTGAGACCCCATCCCTAACCAAGATGAACCTAGCCTTTGAGTGGTCCAACGGGCCAGGCGAGGACACGTCTGTCGAGGTCAACCAAGGGCAGGCCGCGCAAGCGCAAACGCCGATGCAACCACAAGCCCAGTAGACAGGCATCTTGGATTATGGGTTGCTTTGTTCTCAGTGATCCTCGGGGACCCGTATTGTTTGGCGTTGGCAGGCATGATGATATTCGATACCCAGGCAAGAAAGGGATGGTTCGGGCTAGGGCGCTTCCGCCTCTCACTTTGGAAGATAACTGCGTTTCTGTAGCATGAAGACGAGGGATTGTCTAATTCGTATCCTCTCAGGGGTAGTAAACAATGGACAAACATACCAAGTCAAGTCCTACAATGCGTATATGCATCTAGCGAGTCCGTAACCCCCACTTCGTCATCACATGGCCCCATCACCGGATCGGCGGAGCAGCCGTGCCGCCTCAACGAGATGCGATAAGATAAGATCCAGCTGCAGGCCGACCACTCGTCACACCACACTTCCCAACCCGTGGTTCGTGAGCTTGGTTTTTTTTGAGCCGCCCGCGTGGTCTTTCCCAACGCGGATCTAGGGTGCCTGAGGTACCGATCTGCCATTTCAACAATTGGACAGGGTTGCTGGACATGGGCGCAGCTGCCGCCTTGTTTCCCTAGACGGAGCCTCGCCCTTTCCTCTCTGCCCCCCCACCCCCCCCCCCCCCCCCCCCCCCCCCCCCCCCCCCCCCCCCCCCCCCCCCCCCCCCCCCCCCCCTCCCTCCCTCCCTCCCTACCCCTCTGAACGACCTCCTCAACGAGCCGCATCGGCGCCATCGCGACCGGAGTCTGCCTCAACATGGTCCATCCAGGCCCAGCAACCTCGCCCGACTTTAATCTGTACACAGCAGCTTCCCTGCCTTCCCCGTCCGTCCGGAATCATAACGTCGTGCTCGTGGCCTGCGGAACTGCTCGGCCAGAGCCGCCGAGATGACCGAACCCGATCCGCACCGACCGGGCTCCGCCGCGCACTCGCCCGTCCCGCCAAGCCCCCGGCCCTCCGTCGCAAGCCGTGCTAGCCGCTCCTCGCTGCAGCGAGATCGCCAGGAGGCCCAGGCCGCTGCCACCAGCCCGTCGCCCCAGCCGCCCGCCGAGCCGACCGAGCCAGCCTTCTCCCCACTCTTCGCCCTCCTGACCACGACCCAGCACCCCGGCCAGCGTTTGACGACGCACCACCCTATCATGCACTACGTCTTTGCCGACGACGACCCCGAGATCCTCGCCGACGCACTCAACCATCACCACCGGAGCCCAGAGGAAGGCGACGATGACCTCGAGGGCGGCCCTCCCCAAGACCGGGCTTTAATCCTAGACATGGCCCCAGATGAAGATGGCGGCTTCGAGGTAGCCTGGGCGAGCAGCCTGTCACCAGACTGGGCTGTGGTGGACGCTCGTGTGACGCCGATGGAGGGCGATGGGGGTACTACGGCCGGCGGGAGGAACAGCCCCCCGGGCACCATGATGCTGCGCGTAGAAGGCGTCACCATAGGACCTTCATCACCCAGCCCGACCAAGACGGCCACCCCCGAAGGGGACGTCCAGTCGCCGGGCGCGAGTGGGACGAGACAGCCGAAGAAGGAAGACTACACCGCGCTGATCGAGGACTTTGAGAAGCGAATGGGCGTGCTTCGACGCGTCATCGAGGCCGGTGAAGGGCGGCAGCGCATACCCATCGACGACGAAGGCGGCACAAATCCACTAGTGACTGTTGCAGGCCCTGATGTGGACGTGGAAGTCGAAGAATCGGTGCGACAGAGTGCCGAGTGATGGATCAACTCATCCACGGTCGGTGACGCCACTACTCATCAAATTGTACGAGTCCCGTGTGCGTCAAGAGCTGAGATGTTGCATCTTGGCCCCGGAGACGTTGGCGGCCAAGCCTTCAGGCTGGTAAGGCCGTCAGAGGGATCCCACCTCCATGCTTGGGGAGGATCTCGATATATAAGAGACAGCAACTATGGCATGACATCGAGAGTCTAGATTGGCTAGCTCTAGTGCCCAGCCGAGGAGTGGAGGCTCTTTTTAGCAAGCCTCGTACAGACGATACTTTGTCTTGCATGCGGCCTCCAATTCCCACGTTGTTTTTCACGAACTGCGGCAAGGACCCCCCTAGGCGACGGTTCTGCCTACACCGCGAGCGCCGCCTTGCCCTGTCTTGATTGTTGCTGGGGGATCGGGGTGATAGACACCAGAAGGAACCTCCTGCCTTCACCTTTCGCCTTGTATACAGCCACGCGCCCTTCTCGAGGGATCTTTTTGTATTTACGATTTATGAATGTCTTACGACGCCATGGAGGGAGCTTGCGAAGAAAGAGTGCCAGATAGTGGGCGTACGGATCAAGCTGTATGGTCTGAGGCGTTGCCTGTTTCACGCGTCTATCCGGATAGAGATCACATAGCAAAAGCCGATATTGCTGCTGCCCCTAGACTGTGCGAGAAGTGCAGGATGCACCCTCCGGCTTATCGTAATTGGAACTCGGTCAATTATAACGCCTATAATGCACTAAACTCCTGACACGAACGCGATGATGACTGAGCTCCTTTCCTCCAAGTATCAAGCCTCCCCTCATCCGTCAAGGACACATGGAAAAAGAACAAGAGACTCCGGGTTGTTGAAAGCAATCTGAGAGCAGTCCGCCGCCCCCGCCTAGTTCTAGTCCAGCCAGAGCCGGTCGTGCGACCCGGCCTGAACGTCTCCTTGACGACATCAAGCCGTATCGTGAGTCTAGAACTAGGGAGCAAGTGACCACCTGGCATATCCATCCACCCAAGCAATGCCGTATATCGCAAGAAACCGAAAAGGACGAGTTAGCCCCAAGCCGTTTTGATACCGTAGGCTGGCCCATGCCTATATAGTGAAAAAGGAAATTCGCGAATGGATATTGCCCATCCTTAGTTTTTGTACAATGTGCTTATTCGTTTCGTCTCGCTGCTTCGTCTAATCGCTGGGAGGGGGTTGGACATCATTCTGGTCCCAGATGACAACCCTCTTGGAAGGCTTCATCGCTGTGCTCTCGTCGAACGCCTCGCCGGCCTTCACCATCCGCTCCTTCAACGTAGCGATGTTCGCACGGCCACCACCGACGAACCGCGAGAGAGGCTCAGAGGGCACATCCTGCTGGAAATCTTGGTTGGGGACGACGATCTTGGACTGCGCGTAGACACGGGAGATGGGTCGCTCGCCGGCGAACTGGACGCTCCGAACCCCAACGTTGTTCATCTGGAGGTTGTCGAGAGCCGTGCTGCGGATGCTCCTCTTCTTGCCGCCGCTAGCGCCCTTGGTGATTTGCATGTAGACGACGATGATGATGACGATAACGAGCACAATGGCCACTGGGGAGAATTAGCTCGGGTCTCTGGACGACCAAGAGGAAAAGGGGGATACGCACCGCAGATACCGAGGCAGATCCACTTCTTCTTGCGGGTAGACCGCGCGGTTGTGACGGCCACGGCGATCTCCTCGTTGCCCTTGCCGAGGTTCTCGACCACCTCCTCACCCTTCTGCTCGATCTGCGCGACCTGCACCTCCTGCTGGATGATGAGGGTGTCCATATCCTGGAACAGCTGGGAGAGCTCGATCATCTGCTGCTCGATCTTCTGCAGGGCAGCGTGGCGGTCCTGGACGGCGCTGAGCACAGCGCGGGCCTGGCCCTGGCGGCCGCTCTGCATGAGCGCTTGCTGGAAGACCTGGCCGCCCGTGGTGTCCTCGACGGCGGCGCGGACCTCGGCGTCATCGGCATCAGGGCGCACAATGCGGTACTGGCGGGCCATCTGGTCCTTGGTCTTCTGCCGGAAGGCCGACTCGACCTGCTGGTAGCTCTGGATAGCCTGCTTGAGGCGGCGGTCGGTTCGGCCGACTTGGGGTGCGTTCTTGGGCTGCTGGCTCTCGGGGTTCGACTTGACCATGCGGACACGCTCCGTCAGGCTGCGGTACATGCTCATCGTCTCGGACGAGAGGTTCTCGAGCTGCCGGCTCGTCGAGGAGCCGGCCGATGTGTCGGCGTCGTTCAGAGATCGGTCCTGCAGCATCTTGAGCTGGTTGAGGTTCTGGTCAATCCGGTCGATACCCTGGTTGATGCCCTGGCACTCGTTCAGGATTCCGTTCGGGTCGCCGCCTTGGCCGAAGGAGCTCGCGTTCTGGGCCAGCGAGGCCATCTCGACGTTGCTAGCTGTTCGCAGCGGGCTTGATTAGCATCCTAGTCTTGTCTCCGCCCCTCTTCTTCTGACAAGACCGTCTCGGGCGGATGCCGCAGCGAGGCTGGCGTCAACTTACAGCCGTAGTCGTCCCGGCCCATCGCAGGCGCTTGGTTGTAGCGGGCCGCGCCCCCTCCGCCTGGTCGTGGTCCCTGACCGAACGCCGCTGGGGGAGGTGCCCGTCCCATCGGTGCCCCATAGCCGCCATTCCCACCATCCCGCTGGTCGAAGGGGTTTGGCCTTCCGCCGTATCTAGCAAAGGGGTTCGCGTTAGCGCTTGACCGTGTTTCTCGCTTGCGGCCATCCCGCAGGCTCGTGTCGTGCTCGGTGATGCATCTCGAGGAGGTTTCACTAACCCGTACTGTCCGTCCATAGTGTCAGTATTAACCGTTGTCTGATCAACAAAGCAACAGAAAGACAGTGATCACAAGCAGCACAAGAGAGAGGAGAGGCAAGGAAGAAGGTCAAGAAGAAGGTTCTCCTAATGTCTTGCCAATCCAGACCACCTCCGTAGCTTCCCTGGCGGGCCTGGTGGAGCTCTGGTCGAAACGCAGCGAGGGTAGGGGTGAAACACTGACACTCATCTTGAAAGGTCGAGGCGTGCAAGGGCAGGCGCCGCGAAGTGGAATGCAGCAGCAGCAGCGGCGCCTTATGGGGCCGACGAATTGATGCTTGTTTTCTTGTTCTTTGCTGCGGTTAACGCGACTGATGCGGACTATGGTCGATGGGATGCCGGAGGATGCAGAGGGAAAGACGAGTGTGCCAGAGCAGAAGCAGAGTTTGTGTCTGGCTGGAAAAGGGTGTTTACCAGGCGGTTTTGGGGGAAGGGGCGCTCTAACTAAGGAGGCGGAAAGGAGGTGAGCAGAAAGGGCTGAGCACGGCGCCGAATGCTACCCAACCAATGCCGGTTGCAGATTTACGGCGGACGCTGTAAGAAAAAAGGCACGAGCCACCCCTGTCCGCCGCCGCCGCTGCTCTAGATCCCAGGCCTGCGGATAAGAAGAGCTCACTCTCACTGGCTTGGGGCGCACCCAGGCGGCAATTGTTCTCGTGCGCCTTCGGAAATTGTGCAAATGTCTCGATGGCGGGCAAGAGGCCGTACCGTCCATTCCGGCGCTTCCCCAATTGCCCTTCTACGACGGCGGCCATACGGCATGCAGCGCACCGAGTGCGCGCGGGAGGGCAGTGTCCCCCCTCGGGACGAGCACCACTGGCTGCGATGGGACGGTTTCGTCGCCGGCTGGCCCCCCTGCGACGAGAGGCCCTCAATGGTCCCTGCAGCAAACTGGAAGGTGTGGAACCAGACTTGTTCGTCTATCCCCCTTTTCCCCCAACCCTCCCCCCCCCGCCCTCCCCTCGCCTGGATTGGCCCTGTCGGCCCCTCACAGGCGCGGGCGCCTGTAACAGTCCACCGGCGCGCTGGCAGAAGCGAGACCCCAAACCAATGCAACCAGCTGCCAATGCAGGCCGGGACATGGGCAGCAACAAAAGCGGTTTCAAGACGGCGATCTCCAGGGAAGGACGGGCGAACTCGGTGGAGCCCCCCAAAATCGGACAAGCACGTTGGATTTGTGTAACAGAAAAACAGAAACAGCTCCCAAGCAGACGAGGCCGCTTGCGAAGGGTTTGACCAGCCCTCCTGGTGATCATCGGACGCACCACATGCTGCGTGGTTCCTTGGGTAGCACGAGCGCGTCATTCTCTGCTGTCGTCCTATACCCTCGCCATTGTGTCTCTCCGTCACAACAGCGGTCCCGTGATGCAGCGCAGGCAGCTGCAAACCAGTCAGGATGCCGCTGGCCGGATCGAGCCAAGTCGCAGATCTATTAATTGCGCTCTGCATGCCGGGGGGCCCGCCAGGCGAAGGCCAGCGATGCCACCCAGCTCAGCCCTGATGCAGTGAGTCTGTCAGCTTTTAAGCCGCAGGTCAGGTTGGCTTTCGCGCCGGCCGTGGCCACCTCATTAGCCGGCGGCCACGCCCGGTTTTCCTCCCCCCTCCCGCCGAAGCAATTTGATGACAGTGAGATCGCCAGAAGCAAATAGTACAAAAGGAGAAGAAAAAAAAGAACGTCAGCCTCCAGGGTGGATGCTGGTAGTAGAGCATCACTGACGCAACTGTCTCTTGCCACTGGCTCTGGATCTCGTACGTGCGCAAAGAGCGGAACAAGCAGTCTTCCGCCTCCGCCCCCTTGAGCAATGCGACGAGGAGCCGTACCCGACGCGGGTCCCTGAGCGTCTGTGGAAGAAGCGTAGAGCGCCTGGGGCAGGCACGAACTTTCAGCTAGAAGACGGCTGCCGCGATGGCGCACTTCGAGTTTCCAGTTCCGCCGCACTAGGCCTGATCGAGCGACCCGCGGCGATCCTCTGGGGACGCTGGGGGGGCGCCGGTTGGGAAACCATCGGCTCAGCCCAGCAGTCCTGACTTCTTTGAGCCCCTCGACAAACATAATTAGTGTTAGCTCGACTGCGTCTTTGCTAAGCTGACACACTTTCACGACGGCAGACAGCGCCCCGCCACACCAGGCCTCGACAGGCTGGACGACGGGCCCGTCCAAGAGAAATGGGAAATGGTCGTGATTTGCCCCCTACGCCGCCCCCAGCTTGATTAAGCGCATTCGGCAAGCCCTTTGCGAGCGGAGAGAGGCAGGGGCGACGGCTACTACGTAGTGCCTAGTAACCTACTCGAACATAACATTCCCACTAATTCATGGTTTGCTGGCTGGTAGCCGGAGGCACTTTGAAGAATGCGAACCAGCCTTTACCGGCCTTACCAGACCCGCTACAGGGTACAGAACACTGCACTGCAAAGTGCTCTCTCCTTTTTTCCCCCTGATGCGCAGTGCCATACGTACCGTGCGGTATCGAACCACAACTGTGCATGCATATCAGTGCCTCAGCACGGATTCTCGCTAGGAGGGTTCGGCTGCTAAATACCGAACGTCTTGGCTTCCTCGAGCGTCTCTATGCGACTATGCTGCTCTCTAACTCAGGTAAGGAATCTAACGACCCATAATCATGCCATCCTGGCCAATCTCTGGCCTCTCTCTGGCCCAGTTCTCCAACTCCGGGATCGCCTCCCCGCCAGGCCCTGTCTGTCCCGAGTACGAAGTAATCAGTCAATACACGCACGCTGCCCGTTCTCCGCGAGGCCGCCCCACCTGGTTGGTTTCATCAAAGGACAGCATAGGCCGACGCGTAGCTCACGCTCTCGTCCCTTGGCCGCTTGACGAGGTTGCTGCGCTGGTATTGGACGAAGCGGAACCGGCCCTTGGTTTCCCCGGCGCCGCCCGCGCGGTAGGCCTCGAGCGCCGCCATGATGACGCCGATCGGGTGCCGCCCGCAAACGGTGTTGCGCGTCTTGTTCACCACCCGCACGAAAGTGTCGTGCACGCCCGTCTGGACCGCGTCCATGGCCATCTCGTCGAGGAGCCGGATGCCCTCGTGGATCGGCGGGTCCACCTTGGGATCCCACTGGACGTCCGGGAACTCGTCCTCGTCCTCGTCGACCTCCTCCTTCTTCTCTCGCACGTACGCCTGGTACCGGAACCGGGCGCCCCAGTGGCAAAAGTCCGACGACACGATGAAGGCGTTGGCCGGGTCCTTGACGTACGGCGCCAGGATCTCGCCGAACGCCTTCTCCTCCGCCCCGTTGTTGTCGCCAATCAGGATGGGCACCACGGTCGGGTAGCTGGCCGTGTCGTCGCCGAACGTCTGCTGCACGCGCTTGTAGAGGTAGGGGAAGTGCATCTCGAGCGAGTGCTCCCGGTTGTCGCTCGACTTGGGGATGTCGGTGAAGCGCTTGGTCTGCCGTAGTTCCTGGATCGTCGCGGTGTCGACGGTGAGGCCGCCCAAGGGGGTGTCGTATTTAGCGAACGTAGTGAGGGCCGACCCCGAGAGGTAGTAGGTGTGGGACGGGCCCAGGACGAAGACGCGCTTGACGCCGGCGAGGTCCAGGGCCTTGTAGGCCCAGGCAGCGCACTTGCCCGAGTACGTATAGCCGGCGTGCCTGGTGCGATGCAGCTGGTAAGCCCGTGGTCCCATCGGCAGGGGCGGCGATGGCCTTGTGGGAGGTGCGGGGCAGCCCCGACGCGCAACGCGATACTCACGGGGCGATGATGACTCTGGCGCCGGGCACGGGCAAGCTGCTTCCCTCCACCGTCTCGGGAACCAAACTCAGATTATCCTCGAGCTCCGAGGATAGAGCCTTAGCGTCGCCCTCATACCAGCTGTGAGCGTGGGTTGCTTCTCGCGTGCTCGCCATGCTCAACGCCTTGATCCTACCGACAGAGAAATGCTGCGTTCGGCCCGGGCAAAGACTAAATGGGAGGAAGAGAAGCGAGTGAGTCGATGCCCGAGGTAAGGTGATTGCTGAGAGTAGTTCGTGGTCGAAGCTGGAGCTGCTCGAGGATGACGAGTGTTGCCCCGCACTTCGCAGCTGGAGCTTCCCAGCAACCCCTCCTCAGGCGGAGCGCCTCTGTCGTACAAGGCCGCCGACGCCCATCACCGAACTCTTACTATACTCTGCCATCAATAATATGCAGCTACAGGCTCGTGCATTGGCCCGCCCACGAGCTAGTTTGGGTCTCAATACCTAATGAACCCAAGCTCGAAAAGTGAAGTAGATAGGACTTTGCATATTGTCCTATAAGGTGCTATTAATTTACATTCAACGCCTCAAAGTAACGGAGGTCCAGCAAATACGCCATGCGCCAGTTCGTCCAAGTCCCATAATGTGCCCAGCCATGACGCCCCGGGATATATCCAGACCCAGCCTTGCTCAAGGCTATCCCCACTCGACTCCGATCCTGCCGTCCTTGCCCAATGACTAGCGGACACCCCGTTGCCTCTCGCGGCCCGTTTCCCAGGCCTATCTTTGACCAGCACATGCTAGGCACCGTCGGTGCTGTCCAAGGTTGCTTACCGAGCAACCGAAGCAGACGGCTTTCCCGCAAGCACCACAGCTATGACTGCCCTGGCTGTCGTCCAGATCCATGGCGTCGTCGCCGCCGAGTCCGGCCCCGCAGTCCTCGCAGTTTGCTGGTATTTCCTGTTGCACGCCAAGCGTGGCAGATGAGGATGGAGCTGCCGAGCTGGGTAGGGCGGATGCAGTTGCAGCCAACGCTGAGCCTGGGAGTTTCCAGAAGGAATGCAACGACCGCTGGCACGCACCCCGCGGGCCGGCAGCAGTGCATGTCGCCTCCGGGACCACCAATGGTTGGATCTGCGGCTCGGGCGAAGCGAGCGGTTGGCCGTGCTCCTGCTGTTGCTGTGCAGAGTAGAGGAGACCCAGAGTGTGCTCTATAGGTGGGACGGAGGTAAGCGGCTGAGCCAAGATGGAGGTGGTAGGTCGTTGGAGGTCCGCAGACGGACGGATACTTACGATGCACCTCGGCCTGGGATGGCCTGTTGTCCCGGAAGCGCTTCATCGTCCGGCTGGGTAAGTGGGCAGGCGTGGCGGACCGCCAGGCGCGCAGGTGGTGATTGTCTGTGTCCATTGTCATCGCCCCGAAGTCGAAGCTACTGCTACCCGGCCGTGGCGGCGATGAGAAGGCGCTGGAGAAGGAGAGCTCCGATTCGGAGCGCTTGCGCTTGAGAAGCATGGCGGAAGAGAGGCGCGGGCGGGCTGTGGCGGAGGGGGGCGGGCTACGAAATGCAATTGAGACGCTTTGGTCTCTTGTGCCTGTCCTTAGGTATGAGTGCCTGCCTAGTCGTCGTCGAGGCGATCAACAGAAGCACGACGAAAAACAATCGCGAATTGGGGTACGGCGCAGGGGACGCGTAACGTAGAGTCAGTAGAAGATCGCCGAGGGATATGATAGGTACCAAAGAGGGCAATCGATATCGTGGAAGAAATGGGCCGTGGATAGTTGAGAGATGGGCTGGGGGGGTCTGTTGCCGTGTAATGGAGGTAAGCGCCCGTCGGTATCACCTTGTGCGAATTGGACAATCCGGGAGGCTGGACGAGCGCAAACGCGACTTGGGGTTCCCCTCCGACGCGACCGCCGCGCCGCCGAGCAGTGGCTGCATTTCGCGTTTTGCTCCACTGTGGGGGTGAATGCTTACCTACCCTAGCCAGCCTACTCCACGTAGCCAGCCGTAATACTTGCCCCCACCTACTTTCTAACTACTACTTAAGCATCCCCCGAACGACGGTCATATACCACCATCTGCCATCACTCGCACAAATAGGGATTCAAAGGATTTGAACTGGTTTAACTTTGATCCGATACATCCAAATTGTCCCGCACGTCTTCTTATTGATACATCGTAAAAGTGATCCGAGATTGAGGAGGAGGCGATAGAGACAGGTGCGCGGAATGGAGCAATCAGAAATCGGAGCCTCCAGCATTAACACAGGAATTACATAGAGTACCAATGTTAGTTCCGAAAGGTTCTTTTCATCCGTAGCTCGATGGTTGAATCTCTCCTCCTGACTGGTAGTGTTCCATCTTTTTGATTGTTTCTCTTTTGCCTCTGGGGCACTCTCGATTTCTTGTCTCCTTTATACTAAACAATCGTTCCTCACGCTGAAATACAGGGGATAGAACTGGATGGAAATTAGAGGAAAGGGAGAAGGGAGAGAAAGAAGATCGAGGGGCTTGGGTATAAGGGATATATTAAGACGAGTCGACACCTTGAAATTAAGCAGAAGTGGTGGGTCAACTGTCTGGAAAGAGAGAATCACAAATCGGCGTGTTAGACATCGAATCGAATATTACAGAATTAGCCGCCTTCCCTCTTACAAAACAGACCAGCATTCCCCTCCAAGTCCTGTTCCTAAGGGAAGGTAAAGACTATCTTCCCGATGCCTCCCTTACCAGTAGCAACCTTCTGGCTCTCGGTCCTCACTTTATCCACGTCGTCAAAGCTAACCTCGGTGAAGACGCCTCGGATCTGTCTACGGGCCAGCATCTCGCCCACTAGCTCAATGTCCTCCCTGATGTCCGTATTCCCGGAGACAAACTCGTACTTGATGTTGGTTCCCCGAAGAAGGAAGCTGTAGTAGGCGTTTACTATATGGAGCAGCCAAGCGGCCCAGAAAGGCACGTTATTAGGGCCGAGGACCTGTCGTAGGAGGTCCGCTTTGGGAGCGCTGGCGATGCTCATGACAGTGCCCGTCTTGGGGTTCGCAATTGCGAACATGCTGGTGAGGTCCCACTGCGTGTTATATACGAAGTCGACGGTGCCCTTACCGACCTCTTTGACCACATTCTGCTTCTTGTAGTCGATGAGCTGGTCTACCATTCCAGGCAGGTAGCGTTCGACCTGTCCCATCTTGGAGGTCGACACAGTCGCGATGACCTTACGGGCCTTGTAGACATTCTTGAGCACCTGAATACCGATCGAACCTGTCCCGCTTAGCGCACCGGGTACGAAGACGGTTTTGCCCTCTAGGGTGCCGTCTGGCTGGGATAAGAGTTCCATGCCGCGCCTGATCGTTTGCACTGCAGTCATCCCAGACCCGAGAACGGTTGCAGCTTCGGAAAAGGAGACCTGAGGGGGCTTGTGAATGAGCGCGCTTTCAGGGATTACCACATATTCCGAGCAGAAGCCGAGGGGCCGCAGGGGCAGGACCGGCCGCGGAAAGTAGATCCCTAATACTTCATCGCCGGCCTTGAAGTTCTTGACCTTGCTACCAACCGCCACGACCACTCCCGAGCCCTCCTGGCCCACCTTTGCGGGGAAGCTAGCGACTTTGTTAATGGCTTGTACGCTGCTAGGAAGAAAGCACACATACTCTAGAGGGGCAAAGAGGCGGAAGGCGCCTGCCATCACTTGGGTGTCGCCAGTCTGGATGGTCGCAGCGCGCACTTTGAGGAGTACCTCGTTTGGGTTTTGTATTTTGGGCGTTGGCATCTCCATGAGTTCCCAGGTTGAAGGGGACCCATACTTGGGTGCCACCCAGGACTGCATCGTAGCCGGAACGGATGTCATGGTGAAGATGGGCGGGATATGGAGAAGTTTAGGATCGTGAGGACGGGACGAGGTTAGGGCGACGGGAAAGTACATAAAGGGTTTATATAGGAGACAACACCCGCCTCCCGAAAGCCCCTTCGATCCTTAATATTTCGGCGCTTAGCGCCGAGTTCGACCGCCGAAACCCACCGGAAAATGCGGGGCATCGCCGAATGGACCCACCGAAAGCCGGCGCCGAAGGTATTCATTAAAGGCACAGGGCTGGCGAAGTGATCACCATTGGCACATTCCCTTGTTCCATCGTCTTCCATTCCTGTGCCGATTGGGAATTATTAATTAAGACGCGTACAGCAACTGCTGCCTTGTCAATATCGCTTAATGCTAAACGATAGCACGATGTTGTCTACATTCGAAGATTCGCGTTGATATCATTTAATTGCATAAATGGTCAAGATGTTCTATTATGCGAGTGATACTGCGGATAATTTCAATATGGGGGATAATTGCAGCCTGTCCAGGTCTCGTGATTCCGTGGTCCTTACGTGTTCAGGCGCGGGGCAGCTCGGCACGCTCTCTCACCTCCCCTCATCGACAACCTCCATCTCTATACCTTCTAGGGTATTTGACCAGCGCGTCAAAACCCGGGTTCCATTTCCCACCGCATACATGGCCTTCATAAAGCCACACTACTGTCCGCTATGACAGCTGAGGCACCTCGTGGTGATGCATCCGTGGAAGCGGAGAAGCTGGATCCAAAACAAGACGCGCAGGAGCATGAGTCCCTCAAGTACCATCTTCTCGGGCCGTCATTGACGAAGGCTGGCCAAGACTCCGTAGACCAGTCGAAAGTACGAAAGCCCAAGACGCCAACCACTGATCTGGAGTCATGTTACTGACTTTGCAGGTCTCGGAGATCATTTATAACGCCTCTAAGGGCTCCAAGTTTTTCAATCGCGAGGAAGAGAAGGACAAAATTCTCACCGTCAAAATCGAGCAGATTCTCGCGAAGAAACAGCAGCTCGAAACCCTCGACCTGTCCCGGGAGCTGCGCAATGCCGACGTTCTAATCTCGCAGTGCGAGGCCACCCGGGACCTGACCCAAGTCATTGTCCACATAGACTGCGATGCCTTTTATGCCGCCGTTGAGCAGCTGGACAGACCGGAACTGGAAAACCTCCCCTTTGCTGTTGGAGGAGGCGTTTTAACGACCTGCAACTATGCCGCAAGGCGCTTCGGCTGCCGCAGCGGCATGGCGAGCTTCGTGGCCAAGAAGCTCTGCCCCCAGCTGATTTTGATCCCTCTCAATTTTGACAAGTACACGTCTAAGGCGACCGAGGTGCGCGAGGTGCTGGCCGACTACGACCCGCGGTTCGAGAGCGCCAGCATCGACGAGGCCTACCTTAACATCACGGAATACTGCGCCGAGCACAGCATGGAGCCCGCCGAGGCGGTGGAGCAACTACGGCGGGAGGTGCACCAGAAGGCCAAGATTACGGTCTCGGCGGGGATCGCCGCCAATTCCAAGCTGGCCAAGATCTGCTCCAACATGAACAAGCCCAATGGGCAGTTCGTCCTACCTAGCGAGCGCAATGCCATCATGGCCTTCATGCGCGACCTGCCATGCCGCAAGGTCAATGGCATCGGCCGAGTTCTCGAGCGAGAGCTCTCAGCCATCGGCGTTAAGACCTGTGGAGACATATTCCCTCAGCGTCAGTACCTCAACCGGCTATTCGGCGACAAGACGTTCGAGTTCTTGGTCAACTGCTACCTAGGCCTGGGGAGAACCAATGTCCAGCCAGCCGAAGAGTACGAACGCAAAAGCGTGGGGACGGAAAGCACCTTCAGAGACATGTCGGATCCCGTCCAATTGCGAGAGAAGCTGCGGTGGATCGCCGACGAGCTGGAGAAGGACATGCGGAGGGCAGAGTGCAAAGGGAGGACCTTGGTGCTGAAGGTGAAGCTGCACACGTACGAGGTGCTGACCCGGCAGGTTGTAACGCCCAAGGCGATCTTCCTCGCCGACGACCTTTACAACTACGGCCTACCCATACTGGCGAAGTTGGAGCAGGAGATACCAGGGATAAAGCTGCGGTTAATGGGACTCAGGTGTACCCATCTCGTTAGTACCAAAAAGCCCGACACCAGGGCCTTCTTTGGGCTGCGACCGGTGCGAGATGCTGCTACAGCCTCGCCGGAGAAGGGGGCCGGGCTCAGATCCGGGGTTGTTGGAGATGATGAGGAGTGGGAGCAGTGGCCAGAGGATGCATTTGAGCTAGCTGAGGCAGATGCTGCCGACACTGGGGAGGTGGACCCCAGCGATGTCAGCCCCTACCGACGGCATGGCAAGGAGATTGTTGCAAATCCACAGAAACGGGAAGCCGCCCCGGAGGAGGAGCAGTGGGATTGTCCTATATGCGGCCGGCCCCAAAGTGCCGACGAGAGGCAGTTCAACGAGCATATCGACCTGTGCCTCTCGCGGCAGACCATTCGAGAAACTGTGCAACAAGATGCCGCCCAGGTCCCTATGCAGAGCAGAGGCACAACACCAGAGACGAAGAGGCCTAAGCTAGGGCCGGAGAAGAAGCGGGGCCGGCCGGTGGCGCAAGATCCAAGGCAGAAGAAGCTTCGTTTTGGGCAGAGCTGAGGTTATACTGGCGACGAGGACCATGCACCAGGCCGGTGGCTGCTGTGTATTTTGCCCATATGAGATACGACTGATGCACATGATACCAAATAGAGGGCTATAAAGGCAGATCAACTCGACCGATCGAGAGAAATATGCCAGCTTAACCTCCTCTATTTGCTAATGCTCGGGCGCCGATGGTTCTTGTCCCTCTAGGACCGGTTCAAAGTTCTTCCACATCGGCAGGCTCTAGATTTTGGTTCTACCTCATCTATTCCAACATCCCCGACCGGAGAAATGAAGTTTTACATGAGAGCAGAGCCATTTTGCATGATATCTACCTAGGCGTTAGCGTCCCTTCACCCGACCCTACGTAACCCCTGCTTGGGATGTATCCTTGTCATATCATCCGAAGACAGTCTTAACTCCATAGACCTCCGTATCGAGCCTTAGGCCCGAGGCGCTCTAGTCATCTTGACTAATTCTCGGTACGGTTATGCTTTGTCTGATACGGTGGTCCTCCTCCTCGTCGTCATGCATTTCTTCGCCAGGGAATCGGACGGCACGGTCCAACGCAACCGGAAGGCCGCGATGGCGGCCGCGGATCATGACTAGGCAGAGCACTAGCTTGGAAGCCGTGTGCCAACCACCGCTGAAACTGTATGAAGCGCCGCTGATGCCGACGGAGATACCGACGCATCCGTAAGCAGATACAACCTCGAAGATGATGTTGAACACGCTGAACTCAGCAGGGTCTCTGAGCCAGTTGCTGGTTTCGATGGTCGAGATCACGAGGGTGGCCATCACGAGCCACCAAATGTCGTGCACGAGCTGGCCTTGGACCTGCTGACTGATGAAGCTAATGTGCGACTCGGGAGCGGAGCTAGTCGCACCGACACCTTGCCAGTTGACTATCCTGGAGAACGCCTTCTCGATAGCATTGGCGGCTGCAGAGGGATGGCGGCTATCGCGGGAGGTGCTCTCCGGGTCGTAAGGCGCCGGGTCATCGTTCCCGTAGATTCCCAGAGATCGCTCTTCGTAGACATTCGAATGCCGCATGGTGATGACTACGGGATAGACGGAGATGTACATCATGATGACATACAGTACCTGGAGACCGATATACACTTTGGATATGTTGACGACATAAAAGCCACCGGAGCGAACGGCTGGGAGGAGAGGTTAGATACGGTTCTTTACAGATTGAAAGGGCTGCGTTACCTAAAGCCTGGAATAAGCCGTCGAGAACGCGGTAGTTGGTGGGTATACTCTCGACCACAGGGTTCCCAAAGTTGAGCAGCTCAAATGCAATCCAGTCGACAGAGTTCAGCCAGATGAGCATGAAGAACAACCACCAAGTGGGACGGGATGGGAAGAGGTTGGTATAGACCCTACGAGGATACTTCAATATGAACCTTAGTGTTTCCTTGAGGTCGGAAAAGTCGTCAGTGGTCCTAAGCGTCAGTACCTTCAATAGCGACCAAATTATGAACCTAAGAGACGTTACCTGGTCAGAATTGCGTGACATCCAAGGCGAAGCCAGATGAAGGGCGAAGGAATGCGCAAGACCGACCTCAGGAAGATAGGGTACGCCGTGTTTCCCGCCAAAATTAACAAGCCCATGGTGATGAGAACGAAAGGGGAGGTCTGGAAAGGCATCATGTTTGCGTCGAGCAGCGACATTCCCGAGTTGTTGAAGGCCGAAGCACCATTGAAGATGCCCAGCCACCAGGGGTTGATACCATTCTGAAGTGGGACGTCTGGCAGGTTCTTGCTGATCCATGCCCCCAGAGCAATGCACCCGAGCAAGTGCCACAGACAGAAATACAGAGGCACCAAGACCGCGAGCACCTTCAGGGCGCGATATTCGTAGCCTCCGAGTTGCTCTCGCTCCTCGCTCGTCAGGTCGTGGAACTGCGAGTTTCGCCCCACTGTTCGATTGGTGAGGAACTGATGCACAGCGAGAGGCTTCTTCTCATTCGAAAAGACGCCGCCTGATGCGGCCACATTACGGTGCATCACACCCGTCCGGTGCCTAGCCGAGCCGGATGCGGTAGCTACGTTCGATCCCACAGGAGGCAATGGCAGGTCGGCAAAGACGATCCGGCTCATGGCCGAAGGAGGGAGTGACACCGAACCGTCTCCAGCCTGGGCAAGCGTCCCTGTAACTGTTGCAGTGCTTTGGTTTCCGGCCGGAGGGATAGTGGGTCGACCAGCTGGATTGTCCCTCTCCTGACTTGGGGCAGTAGCCTCCCGTTGCAGGGTCTCCGAGGCCAATGACTCGGAAGTCGAGAGCCTCCTGAACGAGACAAGACGCCGTAGGGGAGACTTCCCGCTTAAGCTGGTATTGGACCGACTCAGCCGCCTTAGCCGTTCTGCCCGGACAATGTCGCGGAAGCGCTGCTCGAAGGCATGCTTTCGAGCCAGGACCGTCCAGATGGAGACCCAGATGGAACCACCGAAGGTGATGAGGAGGAACAGCAATATTTGCTGCCAGGTGGTCATCTCGGAGAGGTTGACAGTGTTGAGGCCGGCTTCCGTCATCGCGCTCACCACGAGGAAGAGCGAGTCCGTATAGCTGATGCTACGGGCCGGATTCGACGAGCCCCAAAAGATGGCCGAGGAGACCAGGCAGACCACGATGAAGTAGACATAGTGGATGGTGATGAAGTTTAGGGGAGGCAAGAGCCTCGCTAGAATCGTGAAGACATGATCTAGTTGAGAATATTTGTCCTGCTGATGGCGGGAATCTGACATCTACCAGTCTCCCCTCTGTGAGGGAGGACGACTTTGGGTTTGAGTGTTTGCCTGGCTAAAACGCGCAGAGGACCGCACGAGGGAAAACTTTCCCAATAGACCGAGACCAAGGAAGGCGCACAGAGAATGGGGAGGACAGGGGGAAACGGTGCGGATTCGGGGGAGCCAGGCGAAATGCTGCCGTGCGGTGGGCCTGCGGGGTTCCGTTTGCCAAGGATCCCTGCGGTAGGTATCTCTCTAGCGGCCGGAGGGAGGGTCCAGGGAGGCGGTGAGGGACGGGCCTTGCACATCAATGCAGTTTATCGAATGTGGTGGCTATACAGGTACAGTGGTTACCATGCCCGGAAGGGTTAATAAAAGAAGCTGGGGGGTTTTCAACCAAAAAAAAAAAAAAAAAAAAGTGGTAAAATGTTCAGCGCGGGATGTACATAGGGAGACGACCCTCGTCACTATTCTATTCCAGTAAACACCTCCCTGAGCCAGGGCTCGATGGCTGGTGAAGCCACAGATCCCAGAGCATTTCTTTTGCTCATGTGAGGGTGGTTTGCGCCAAGAAGACGGCTGTATAGTAGCCAAACCTAACAGCAGTAGCCCCGGCAATGGCGCGCCTTGTTGTCATTAAAGCAGGGGGGCGTGTTTTCGGGCTGAGGCTAGGTGGCCTCGAGCATTCTGGACGGCATCATAGGGTCGCGAAACACTACTATTGGCGATATGAGAGGGATTGATCTGTTAAGGAGGGAACCTGAGCATGGCTTTTGATTCAACGACAATTATCGGTTCCTCTATGGGGCCTGCACACTCCGTGACTCCTCGGTGCGCTGCTTAGAGCTCGTTGTGCTCCATATCATCTGTATCCGTAATGGCGGTCTTGATGGCCTCAGCCGCCTCGCCGGCGACGCTGGCAATCTTCTCGGCAGCCTTGGCCGCAGCGCCTCCGGTCTCCTCAGCCTCCTCCGCCTTCTCGGCCTCCGTGGCCTCCGCCTTCTCGGTGGCGGACTTCGTGACGATCGACTCGGGCTTTGGAACGCCCTCGATGCCCATCAGCTCGGTCTCGAAGACTGCAAGCACGGGCTGGTTAGCAAGAGCCAGACGACTGCAGCAAGTGGGCGCGCTCACTGAGGGTAGAGCCGGCGGGGATGGGGCCCATGCCGCGCTGGCCGTAGCCGAGCTCGGGCGGCACGGTCAGGGTGCGCTTCTCGCCAATGCACATATCAAGCAAGCCTTGATCCCATCTGAACCTCTATCAGCTTCTGAACAAAGGCCGCGTGGCCAAACTCGAAAGGGAGGCGGTGACGCGGCAGGCCACAGCTTACCCCTTGATCACCTGGCCGCCGCCAAGCTTGAAGCTGAAGGGCGAGTTGCGGTCGTAGCCTTTGTGGCGAGAAGGCGGTCAGTAACGTCTCTTGTCAAGGTCGAAGCCATGGTGGGAAGCATAAGGCTCGGGGACAGCGGGATAGGGTGAAGGGGCAGGGTGGGGGAGGATGCGAGAAGGGGTTGGCATATCCGTACTGGCGTCAAACTTTTGCCCATTGGACTGAAGGGTGCCACGGTAATGAACGTGGATCTTGTCGCCCTTCTGCGTCTTGCGCTCGCACTCAACGGGAAGGGTGACGTCAATGCCCAGCTCTGCCTCGGCCATGACGCCGAGCGCCGCCGAGGCGAGCAGAGAGAGCGAGAGAAGGAGGCGCTGCATTTTAGAGGGCGGGTTGGGCGTGCTAGTTGGAGACGGGTGGGTGGGGGAAGGAAAAGAGACGTGGGTGACAAGGCGGGAAGAAATGAAGAAGCTATGCAGGTACCGAAACACGCAGAGACACGGTGTCCACCAGGGCACTGTGGACGACGGCGGGGAGCGTGGAAGCGTCGAAGGACAACTGTTCGTCTCTGCGAATGGGAGCGCCCCCCCTGATCTGCCCCTCTATTACCCAACTGCCAAAGTTGTGGTGGGGACCCTCACCGCTTCAGGGAGAATTGACCAATCACCGGTAACCCACTCCATCCACCCGCCACCGAAAGGCTGGAGGCGCCAAGACACCACACGAGCAGGGATGAGCCACAGTGCTGGCTCGAGAATCCGTGGCGTTTGACCCAGCTCCCGAACACCAAGCTCCTAGACAGCCTCGCGTGGTCTTGATCCAAACTCGCAAGGCTGGACGTCCCTTTCGGCACGACACTGCCACCGTGGACAAAATTGCTTGTCTCAACAATCTTGACACCCAACGTGGCTTGGAGAGTCGCCTCGCAACAAGCAAGGAGCGCGCCCCGTCGCTGGGTGCACTCTCGGGTGTCCGTCGTTTCGTTTCGGTGACGGTTTTCGGGTTTCTTGAAGCACTTCGTATCCATGTGGTTACCCTTGTTACACCGCAGATCTGTGGCTTGTGTTGTGTCTCCTGTCTTGGACCGGCGAACCGTACTGCAAGCCCACCCGACGGCAGGCGCTGCGCGTTGCGATGACAGCCAGCTGAGTCGCAGGGATTCCGTGCTTCCGGGCGCACGACCCGGCCAGTCATGTGCAGATCGGCACTCTTTCTTTGGCCCCGAGCCGGACGGTTTCGAACGATCATATCTTCTGGGGGCGGAGAGCCGAATCTTCCTTACGCTCGCTCTCTTCTATCATCGCAGATATTCGATACATGCGGCCAGTGGGTCTTTCCTTGCTTGGGGCGGCATCAAGCCGGTAGGTGACTCATTTGCAAGGCTCACCAGACCTCGGAGCGCATCGTAGCGAGGACTGCTCACGGGGCTGGCCCGTCGGAAACCTAGGCCGGCCTGAATCCTAGCTGGTTTAAACCTGAGTGGGAAGTGCTGCGTAGCCTATAGCCGCCGGGCGCCTAGGGCTCTCTAGGCATCCACGCGTGCACGGGCCAGTCGTCCTGAAGGTTGCTGGCTCCCTCCTAGCTATTGTCTTGTCGACGTTTGCCGTCAGCCTTCCCTCGCTCTTAGCAGCCGTGAAACTTTTTCTTTCCATTCGCAAAAAAATCACATTGGGAAGGTGGGTGTGCGGCATTTTCATTCTTCACTGATGTTGGACCCAATCAAGGAATAGAAGTGCAGGTCCCAGATCCAGGGACCTGAGCGAAAGTGCGTGTCTCAAGCGCACGCGCTGCAAGGGCAGCACCTGCCGCCCGGTCCCTGGGGGCTGATAGCGAGCGGTCGTCGTCGTCGTCGTCCTCGGCCCAGTTGTGAGCAGTCCTACCAATGCACCACCGCCCCTCCAAGCTGCGCTCTCCGTCCCATAGGCTGTCTGGCAATCTTACTCCTGCGGCCTGGTTAGCGCTTAGCGGTTTTTTTTCTTTCTTCCTTTCCTTTATCGTTCGCCTTCCTGTCCAACTAGGCTATGCTGTTCAGTCTGCCCTGTCCCTGGGATTCTTGTGCCTGGCCCGTTGCCACGCGTTTGCCTTGCCCTCTGCCGTCTCCATTTCCGTGGCAGTATACGTTTCCGTCCCTTTACCAAGACGTGTACCCAGCCTGATTGCCCCAATTCAGTCTTGGGCTTCTCCTTTCGGCTCTTGCTTAGCCCTCTGTTGCCTGCGGAAGCTTGGCTTAGGTCTCAGAAGCTAGCCCATGGTCCCGCCCCACCGCCCCACACTGCCTCCTGGGGTTCTAAGGCAGGTACGGAGTACCTCGTCAAACATGTCGAACATCGAGCCCATTCCCTGTCACTGACTACTGACTGAGTCACACCTGTTTGGTGTTCCGGCCGGTCCATCATCTTCGTAGCCCAATGAGGCAAGGCAGGAACGCTGGGACTTCCTTGACGGCCCCATCGCCTCGGGGTCTGCCTGGACTCCTGACCGAAGCACCAGCCCCCTCGTCGTCCTGGATAGTGCATGCCAAACAGCGCAACATCCACCACGATGCTAGCGCGTGTTGCCTTACCATTCTTAGTTTGTAGAATTCGCATATACGTATCTAAGGTAGGTATCTACGTATCTACGTCTGTCGCCATGTATATATACAGCTTCTCTCTTCTCACTGGGCTTTCTTTCTCCTTCATCTCCCTTCAACCACTACAAATACCACCAAGGCCAGACCACGCACTCTCACCAGCTTCGAACCGCTTGACCAAGCCGCCAATTGCTCATACCTCAGCCCAATTTACCACCCACCATATAAAGACATGAGCTCTAGCCGCCACGGAAGCTCTCACAAGGTTGTTGTGACCCAGGGCCACCGCAGCTCGAGCTACTATCCCTCCAACTACTCATCCACCTCATCGAGCTCCCACCGGACTACTTCAACTACCAACAACGACATGGACGCATACCCGTATGACGACGCCTACCGTGCGGACTATTCCAGTACGTACCCTCTTGCCCTTCCTCAAGGTAGAGGCAAAAGACTAACATGCGTCCCAGACGACTACAAGGTCACTGAGAAGACCAGCAAGAACCGCAGGGGCGAGAAGGTGTCGGTAGTGCAGCATCACGCCAGCTTCTCCGGGCGCCATGAACCGACGCCTTCGTACGGGCGCTCCCACTCCCACTCACACTCCCACTCCCACTCCCACAAGCATTCGAGCAAGCCCAAGCCCTAAGACGGACAACGGGCCGGCGCGGCGGGCGTGCACACTGCACGGCTGCCCGCCCGCCACCGGACGAAACGGGGAGGCGTTTAGGTACAACGGCGCTCCGGTGCATTGCGATTCACTGTACAGTAACGGAATCTGGGAGGGCGGGTTGGGCTCCCACGGGCTTGGGTTTGACACGGCAGCTTAATTTCGATCCGGGGAGTTTGAAGAGACGGCATTCGACGGGTAGAATTTCAGCTTTTGGGTAACCGGGTACAGACTGTTATTTTTTTTTGCCACCCTGACTAGACTACACCAATCGCCCCGAAGGCCTCAGCAGGCTGACTGCCCTGTACCTGTAATCCTTGCTTTTGTCTGCCTCTAGCTGGCTGTACCTTAATCAATTCGATTACGACCAAACATATGTCGCGGCTGTGCACTCACTGCCAGAATCGTCCCATGTGCAGACTCAGGACCACGAGTTTGGAATCCTCTGCGCCGTGATCGCCGAGACGAATTGCCAAGAAGGGTTGTCGTTGCCAAAAAGTGCAGGTTGACCCAAGAAGCGTGGTGCAGACCCCTGCCGCTCGATCTCCTCTCCCATCAGCCCAATTCGCCAGACAACCGCCGTGCATACGTACGTAATTTTGCTGTATAACATGCTGTGACTCCCGCCACAGGGGGCACCCCCGGCCAGCTGGTGCGCTGTCAGTGGCTGCAGGGATGAGACAGGGAGAGACACGGTTCGGGCCCCCGACGGCCTAGGAGACTTCGCTCGCCTTTCTTGTTCTATTGTTGTCCGGTTGGCGGTTGCACCACCATGGCCGAGTCCTCTGGACCCCCAAACACGCGTGGCCTCTGCTGTGCCTAACCTCGGGAGCGCGGAACCTGCCCCTCGCGGCGACGCATCATATTTCGCATGCGAAGGTGGAGCCATGCCCCGCGCTGAAAGCAGGGCGCGAGCATCGGATGGACGCAGGCAAATGCCGAGGCGGGGCGCGTGATACCTGAGAAGTGAGGCGGGATGCCGAGGGAGCACGCGAGACAAGGCCCCGAAGCCTGACGCCTCGGTCATGGATCAGAATAGTGCTGGGCACTTCACGTCACGCACAAGATTCCTCTGGCTTCGACAGGGCAGCTTGTCGCCCCGTTTGCATTGAGAGCGGAGTGCCCCTGACCGCTGCCAGCTAGCGCGGCCAATGGGCTGTCCTATTGCTGGCCCTTGCGTGGCACCAACATCCACATCACCAGCTAATAGAGATCACAAACCCAAAGTACATTGTTTTGTTCCAGGTTTTTTTTTTGTTGTTGTTTGGAAGGGGAGGTTGTCCAGGTCCCAGCACTATGTCGCACAGATTCGATGTACTTCCTTCCTTCCCAGCCAGCCGAGCCAACCGGAACCCAAGAAGGCTCAGGCGCCCCCTTCGCGCTTGGCATACTCATCCTCAATAGCCTCCGCGTACTTCTCCTCTGGCGAGCGGGGATCCTCGTGAAGCACACCGTCCTTCAATAGGGCCTCGGGGGACGGCCGGTGCGAGATCTTCTCGTTCAGCGTGTCTGCACGCATGTTCTTCTCGAGCTGGTGTCACGGCGCGGGTGGCGGCCTCTGTTAGCGCTGTGCTGCGGTGCGGCAGACTCTCCTACAGAGGGGCAGGGGGGAGGATGAGAGGCAGGAGGGAGCTGCATACCTCTTTCTGCTGAGCCTGTAGCCCTGGGGCGGCCGTGGACTTGGGCAAGATGTTCTCTGTGCAAGCAGTCTGGTCAGGCTGGGGTTCTCTGGTCCGCCTCGCCAGCGCGGGGTGGCAAATTGCGGGGTGGCCGACTGGTGGGGTGGTGGTGGGGGGGTTAACAGGCAAGCTTACTCTCGACCAGCTCCTGGCGGTCTGGGCGGTGCATCAGGTGCTGCTCAAGCGAGTTTTTGCGGGCAGCATTGGGACGCGAGGGCGAGATGGGGCTCTCGTCGACTGGCGGCTTGCTCTGGTTCTCATCGGCCATGGTGACGGAGGCGATGGCAGACTTGGCCGAGGGGGGCGGTGGGGATGTAAGCGCCTTGAACAGCCTCGAGCAACCTTGAACAGGGCGGGCGATGGATGGGGTGAGCAACGATGGGTGGTGGGTGGGTGATCGGCCTTAGTGCCTTGAGGTCAGAATAAGGCTATCTTCTCGGCTGGTGGAGTCGAGCTTGTGTACCAGATGGCTGTCTTTCAGAAAAACGTGCAGAGATGAAGAGCGGGCTGGATTGAGTTCCCGGCCAGATGGGGGAAACTGCACAGCCTTTTGTAGCAACCGGAGCTCTCTCTCTGGTCGCCAGACAACAGCAGAAAGAAACAGCCGACTGATGCCTCATAGGGGACCACCCCTCGTTGGTCTGGCAGCCAACCGGGCCCTGATTGGGCGAGGGAGCGCCACCCCGCACCCTGGCTGGTCTCCCCATGAAGCTCCCCCCTTGCCCATGACGCATGATCTCCCAATCCCGCTGCAGACCGCTCTGCTGTGGGCTGCAGAGGGAGCTGATCCCCTCTTTTGTTCCGACGTCACTGCCCGGGTACCGAACCTGGGCAAAACAAAGCTACCCTGACGGGTTGAAAGGCCAAGATTAAAGGGGCCAAGGACTGAAGCTGGTTTCATTTGCCAAGATTGAGTGAGGTGGACAAATTGGGTATACTCGTACACGCGCCAGATGGCTGTACCATGCGCGATTGGCATCCTATGCACGCCCTATGACAACAATGCCAGCCCGATCCCCGTCCATATACTGGCCCCGCCTGCGAATGCTGCCGCTCTGCGGATTGCCCTATCGTTAGCTGCGATCTTTTGATCCGGCGGTGGTCCCACCAGCGCCCACCACCAGGGGCAAGAAACGACTACTTACGGTGCTAGCCCTTTGTATATCCCGATGGCAACCGCATCGGCCACGCATAGAACCGTGCCCGCCACGATCACCACACCCATCTCCCTGCCCTGGCCGAAGGCGTAGAAGGTGAAAATGGCAGCCGCGATGCTCAGGTCGCGCGCACCCATCAGCGGCGCGAGCAGCGACACCATCTCGCTCGCCTCCGGGCTGGGCTTCTTGGGGATGTCGAGGATCTCCTTGCCGGCTTTGGCGGGATACACAATCTCGAAGGTGCCGAAGAAGACATATCCCATGCCAACTGACAAGCCGAGCAGCCTCCAGGTCGAGGGCTGGAGGTAGGGCATCTTGCGCCGGATGCGTTGGGGCTGTCCCAGAGTTCCCGCTGAAAAGTTCAAGAAGACTATGGATGTCTTTGTTGCGACAAGCCACCCGGACACGCAAGTCTCAGTTGCAACGAGTGTCGCGTGGTGCTTCCTCGCCTTTTGAAGCCGCCATCTGCGGGGAAGCCCGGAACTTGAATCAGCCACATCCGGGAGATACCGCCCAGCCTTCAGCCATCCCGTCCATCATTCCATGCTCTTTCGAAGGCCACATTTGGCCGTCTTACTCGCAGGGGCCTCTACTCTATGCTTGGTGCTGGAAGAGGGTAGCCGAACTCTAAAGGAGGATGCATCACAATTGTCAGGCCTCGCGCCTAAGGCATGTGTAAGTAGGTCCCACTCGGGTTAATGCAGCAATATCCCACACTTCCTAATGCGGCTCTACTACTTGCTTCCCTTTCTCACTGACTTTGTCTGTCCCCGCTGGTAGACTGCCTGCCCGCCGGCCCCTGTGCTTAGGCTAACCTGTACAGTCTCCGCAGGCTCCAGGGGATAAGAACGCGTACCGGGGGTACTGAGATGTACTGGGATCAACCGAAAGCTGATACGCATCTTCTCGTAAATTATACAGGACCACCTACCTAGTATGTAAGCCATGTGCACAAATTGTAGTCACGGAAGTCACGTGCTGGTAACATTCGGGGTAGTTTTTGCTGTTGGTTGAGTGTTACGGAGATGAAGGTCTACCTATGTAATAGAGTGGATCAGATGCTTTGCGCGAGAGTGCCAGATAGCAGATGCCAAAACTACATAGCATACAGAAGGTCTGAACCTTACTGTCTTCGGCTTCGGGCATCGTGACCACTGCATCTGAGAGAAGCTTTTTTTTTTCCTAACCCTCTACACCATCTTCTCACTCAAACTCTCAGGGTTGCAACTTTGACTCCCGCAACTCTGAACCGGTACAGCCTCTTATTATTATTATTTTCACTTCGTTATAGAAGACTTCAAGGAGGAAATCTACTCATTTTTCTTAGCCATGCGAATGCAGCAAAGTCTAGAAGCAATTTTGCTAATTCGTCCCAAGTTACCACGGCCCCTGTATGCAGGGGCCAGCCATCATGTCTGAAGTTTGCAGGGTAGATCCAAGTATAGAATCGTTTCCTCCTCGCCTTCGCTCCCCTATATATCCACATATATAGCGCACACGCGCAATTGGGTCAGGAAACATGAGCGTACCTTGTGGAAAGAGCTTGAACATTATTCGAGGCTAGGGAGAAAGGAGTAGACATTCCGGTGAAGGGGTCGCTTGTTTTCACCAGGGCCAACACCGCGGCTTCGCCTTGCATACTTCAGCACAGCCCGTTGCAAGACGAGACATCCTGCCCGGGTTCTATTGCGTCCACCGCTTGTCTTCAGAATGTCTCTTTCCAGAATCGCCGATGCTGCTCCTCTCGCGGGGCTCTTGGGGGTGAGCAGCTGTCGAGGCCCCTATTACCCCTTGTAAGACGGCACACACTCGATTCCTGGCCACTGCCGATGAACTTTCGGCGAATGCGGCGTCTTTTCGTGTCCTAGACCCGGCCAGCAACGAACCTAATCTGTACGGATCTTGAGCTGATCTTTTGGCATCCATGCTACGCTCCAAGGGTGGATGCGATGAAGAGAAATAAGCCGAAGACATGCTTGGCGAAGGGGCTGTGGACCACTGTCGGTCGGGTCGCGATCGCGTGGTCGGGTCTGGTTGCTTATTTTCTCACAATGAACCACCCGTTCCGTCTTGGCAGTCCCGGTTTCCAGGCTAGGGGAGCCCAGCTGTCGTCCTTTGTAAAGGGCTGCAGGAGCCCTGGACTGTTTGATGTAAATTACGGGGATGGATACCCTTGAATGTTTCCACCTACACACCGTGGATCAAACAGTTGCAGGGGTGGGTCGGAGAACCACGACCGCGATAATATTGCAGGACAGCCGTATATTTGGTGGAGGGGGACGCTGCCCTACCATAGATTCTGCGAGCTCTCCCCGTGTCGCCGCCATTTGCCTCGCGTGTGCGTGAAAATGGTTGCAATGCCTCTCGCAATGGATGCTCGCCAAAGAACTCGCGATTGGGTGAGAAGAGATAGAAGCTCTTCCAGGGGAAGGTAGCTGCCCTCCAACTAGACCTTGGATCTTGGGGTTTGCATTGGCTAACTCGGACATGCAGCGCAAAGAATGATGGCCCGCTGGAGATTGTGCACCTCGGAGGGTTTCGGGTGGGAGGCGACCGGCCGACACAGAACACAGCAGTATTAAGATCTATCGAGCCGCCGCCCAATGAAGACCCTAACCGCCCGGTGACGAGGTTCTTCTGGCCCGTCATGGAGGAGGAATCACGCATAGACCGGCTACCGGATACACGCAAAGAGCCGCCGGTGGAGTCGCGCACAACGCCACCCGCCGAACCACATACAGAAAGACGGACAGAATCACGCAGTGCCACTCGGGCCCAATCACGCTCCGAGTCGCACCCGACGAGACAAGACTCGCGCAGTGGCCGGCACCCGGCGCCCCTCGACCTGACTATCGCTAAAGCAGCGCAGCACATGCCAGGCACGCTGAAGCGATCGCAGTCCGAAGCCCAGATGCAACGAACACGAGCGCGGTGGAAAGAGCTTCCGCCACGGCCTAGCGCGCTGCTCAGTCCGATGAGCGCAGGAGAGGTGATCCGCGTCGGTCAGGTCATCGGTTCGCCGAGCGAGAGTAGCATCAAGCTCCTCGCCTCTCCGCCGCCGACGGGCCCGCTCCCCCTGGTCCCGGCGCCGTCGTCCCGGCCCATGGAGAGTCTAGATGCGGCAGTCAGGCGGATTACCGGCAGCGATGCGGTCATGAGCCCGACCGCAAGCTCCGAGAGGAGCTCGGCAAAGGAGTCTGAGAGGTCATCGGCCGGCGCGCCGCCGAGGCGGCCCTTGAGGCATAGCGTCCAGGAGAGAATATGGCTTCACCGCAACTACAAAGGAGAGGCCCCCTTCCTGGCCGCGTGGGGACTGGACATCCAGAGCGAGGAGGACAGAAGAGAAGGCAACCAGATTCTGAAAGAACTGATGCAGGCCGAAGAGTCCGAGGGTACGCAAAAGGAGGCGGAGGAGAAACCCTCGGAAAGAGCGGCCGAAAGCCAAGGAGCGAAACCAGTGCGGCGGCATGAGCACTCAGACTCCGTAACCGAGGCGTACCTTGACGACCGTTTGAGCCGGCTCGGACGCGCCAACGTGGGGCGCATGGCGGAGCAGCAGCCTGCGTGAGGACGGCGGCGAGCACAAAAGGAACCATGATTCCTATGTATATATTGCCATGACGGCACCCCCGTATATGAAATCACGTCATAAAGACCTGCCCGCAGGCATCGGACCACGGCAACGCCAGATGGGATGCTAGATGGGATGCTAGATGGGTTGACGGATCTCCATACGGCAGGGGTCCCGCATCCCGGTAGGCTGGGCGCGACCCCAACGGCGTGGAAACGCTAGTGTACGCCCCTTGTAGCGGCCGCTTAGAATTGAAACCCCCCTTCCCAAACCCCCCCCACCCGTCGCCGCTTCCGTCCAACCCACCTGCCACCGCACCACCTTCGGCTGGGGCTGAACACGCTGACGCATTTGGCCCCTCCAACGCAGGCCAAGATCTTCATCGGCTGCCTAGCTGCCGGCCGCACTTTCACCTTACCCCATCACCAACGCCTGCCTTGCGCAACCTCCAATCTCCACAAGACATGGTTCCTGTTCGACGTGGTGCTGCTCCTGGACGGTGAACTACGCCACCTCTGCCTCAAGATGGGACAAGCTCAATCCGACCAAAGCCATACCGTTTCGCACGAGGAGGTGGTGCGAGCACTAGTGCGTACCTTCTTAGACACCCGCATGTGGAAGCTACCCTCCCCTGCAAGCTTCCCCCCTCTAGGGCATCGCTGACGCCTGCATGCTATCTATCCATAGGCAAACAAGTTCGCAGACAAGTGCTTCACCCCCCTCGAGCTGTACTCCCTCAAGGACGTGTTCAAGAGCCTTGCCGACAACGAACAACATGTTCACTACCTCAAGGAAGACACCATCGCCCGCTTCCTCGAGATACCCGATATCCTCCATGCCTCGCCCGTCGTCTTTCAGATGGTATCGTATATCGGGGCCTTCCCGTTCTTGCAGGAGGCGCCGGCCGTGCTAGGACTCGAGCAAATGGTCATGGTCATCACGATCATGACGGAGCGCTACCGCCGCGTCCTGGCCAAGGGCTCTACGAACCGGCGGAAGCTCCTGTTCAAGAGCCTAGCGGTGTATGACCGCAAACTGAACGAGATCGCTTCCCCGGACGGCGGGGAAGCTGCCGATGGGGCAAATACGGGAAGCTCTAGCGTCGAGCGCACCCATGCCCCTGGCTTTGCTGTGGACGAGGCGGGGGACGACGAGGACGACCTCGAAGCAGACGACGACGACCTTGTGCTAGCCGCGCTTGAGTCGCTCGACTACGTCGACGCCTTCAAGGAGGGGAACGCGCCGACCATCCACGGCGCCATGATCCCGGGCGACAACTTCCGCAAGCTGATTATGCTTCTCCTGCTCATAGCGCCGCTCGGCTCGCAGGAGCACCTGTCGACGTACTCGCAGCGAATCGCAGGTGACGAGCTTGAGAGCCTGCGGTCGGCCGCCGAGAGCATCCTCGCAGCCTTCTTGAACGTCGAAAAATCCCCTGGCATCAAGTTCCGGCAGTTCAATGACGTTATACCAGCTGTGATGCCCTTCCTCCTGAACGGCTTCAACAACCTCTTCGAGCACTTTCTCTTTTCGAAAGACCTGGACTTTCACAAGAAGAAGGACGACGAGGCTGCCGCTGGGGCCGCTCTGCCGCTGGTAGCACAGCCACTCCTTCAAGACACCGCCGACATCATGAATATGAACATCCTGTCGCAGCTCTCCTTCTTCCTCCCCGGCTCCGACCTCTTCCACCGCCTCCGCCTTCTCTACTCCGGCGGGGACGACGGCTTCAGTATGGGCAGCTTCGAGACCAAAGTCTTCAACTGGCGAGCGCCGACCATTCTGCTCGTTAGAGGCAATCGGATCGCCGAAAAACCAGGCCGCAAGGGCAGCTACTCGGAATCCGCATTCCTTTCCACCCTACCGCCCAAGCGGTTCCCGAATGGGAGCAGCTCTGACGCCGACAAGGTCACGTTCGGCATCTATGTTGGCCAGCCGTGGAGGCACACCCACCGAGAGTGCTTCGGCGGCGACGACACGATACTGTTCCAGCTCGGGCCGATCCACGATGTCCTGCGGGCTTCAAGCGTGAACAAGGATTATGTCTCGTTTGTGAAGCCGTCCTCCTCGGCAAGCCATCCCGGCATCTCATTTGGATGCCCACCGCCGCCGCCATCCCAGGCTGCCCGCCACTCAACCCTCGCCCCAATAGGACCGGTATCCCTGGTGCTGGATAGCAGCTTTGAGTTTGGTTGCTTTACCCACGACTACATGTCCCGCGGCGGGGCTTTCCAGACGAGCGTGGTGCGCAAGTTCAACTTCCAGGACCGCTTCGAGGTCGAGAGCCTCGAGGTCTGGGGCTGCGGTGGCGACGACGAGGCCAAAGCCCAGGCCGAGCGATGGGCTTGGGAGGCCCGGGAGGCCGAGGCACGGAGGAAGGTAAATCTGGGAACCGGAGATATCGAGGCTGACCGGGCCCTGCTGGAGATGGCGGGCCTGATCGGCGGCAATCGCAGCGGCGGCAGCATGGGTTGAGTACATTGGATAGGCGCTTACTTCGTGCAATGGGTGATGGACGGTCTCGACAATGACCATGGGATGTGAGATACCACTTTAATTTTTGAGGTTAGGGAGTTTGGAGTTCAACGGTATATCCGCTCATGACAATGAATATGGCCCGCAAGGACGAGCCTCACTTTCTCCTCGACTAGATTTTGTAGCATGCAAGCGGCTGCACCTAGCCGTGCTGAAGAGAGGAATTACTCAAACGCCGGTCCGTCTTTTGTACATGGCTCGAGGCATATCTATACACATAATGTCTCATCTCCCAGTGCACGCAGCAGTTCCGCGTTGCCCCTCCGGACTTTATCTCCACTTTGAATCATTTCTTAAAGCTCGAGTCTTCGGGGCCGTCTGATTTTGTTGCGTCTGCCGTCGTGCCAGAACCGCCAAACCAGCCGCCGAGGGAGCCGAGCACGCCCCCGCCCGTCTTCTTCTCCGCATCGCCCTCGCCATCGGCGTCCTCGGTGAACGCACCCGTCCTGTCGGCCTGCTCCTTGGCCTGGGCGGCCACGCCACCTTTGCGGCCTTCGGCGCGCTTCCGCATCTTGTCGAGGCGATCCCGCACAACCCGGTCCTCCTCGTCGCGAGTCTCGAGCTCCTTGATCCACCGGAGGCGCTTCTCCTCGGCCTCCTGCGCCTCCTTGAGCTTCCGGAGCTCCTTCTGCTTCTTCCGGTCCTCGGCGAAGTACATGCCGCCCACACAGATGGCCACGACGGTGAAGCCCTGCGCGGCGACACGGGCGCGGAACATGCGCTGCACCTGGGCGTGGTCGCCTCGCCGGCTCGCGCGCCAGGCGTTGGTGAAAGCTGCGACGGTCAGAATGCAGCCGATCGGGACGAGCGGCTCCTCTTTTATGCGCCGGGTGATTTTCTGGAAGGCATTTTCGTTGTAGAAGTCCCTGGAGAAGTAACACGTGAGCTCAGGGGGGCACACATTGGGTTGTTTTTTTTTCGGGGTGAGCAATAGCGACTTACTCATTGCCGTCGAACGACGACGGCAACGGTCTGCCCGACATGATTGACAGCGGATTTGACTCAATTCGCCCGAGGGATTGCAGTCGGGGGACGTGGTCGCTTGGGTCGCAGAGGATAACTGGGCGCGCTGGTAGGAGGGCGATTTTTTAGATCGAATCAAAATCATGTCATCATGGACAGACGGCTAGATCGTGGCCACTGGGCGGCCGGCCAGAGGTGGTCATAGCTTTCTTTCCATGCCACGTCCCCGAGCTACCGGTGGAGGGGTTCCGCTAAAGCCCGGGAGGCCGAATGCGGACCCCATCGTAGCATCGATGTTCTCAGCAAACATGTATGCTCCTATAGGCCCGACTAGGTGGGACGAAATCCAGCCAGGTGAAAGCCACCGCATATATAAGCATGTTAGTGAAATTTGTATATAAAGACTTATAGAGCCAGCGTTATAAACAAAATCAAAAGCGTGGCTTTCCCGGGAGAGGGACTCGAGGCAAGCAATAAAAAGGAAAGATGCCCTGCACTGACGTGGTTCCCCTCTAATGTCTGAGCGGGGAGACGTGCCGCCTCGGCAGACCGGTACCTATCGTGTCCAAGCAACCACGTCCCTCTTGCTGTCAAAGAGAATGTCGCACTATGCTCCCGTCACGGCTCCAGCAAAGTTGAGCCGCCGCTTGGGCGTCAAAACACGCCAGATGGGCAGCTGGACCCCACTGCGGGGTCCTGTCCTGCAGCTGGTAGGCGGCGGGAGTCATGCACGTTGAAGTGTGCCTGGTGTTAGTCGAATTGGTCGGCCCCACCAAAATTTTATCTTTGGTCGAAAAGTCGGTCCGGGGGACGGCGAGCTTTCCTAAACAACAGCCTTCTGACCGCCTATCCACGACCCTCTCACAGCGGCAATGGCTCAGACCTCGCAGATCGACGTGTCTCTTGCGAACGGCACCGCGTCTAACGGCACGAACGGGGTCAATGGCACGGCACAGCGGCCCAGGACGCCGGTTCGGACGCCGTCCGTCACCGGCTTGTCACTGACCGAGTACTCGGCCGTGTCGCCGCCATCGGAGCGCAGCGATAACAAGATCACGAAGCTCGTGCCCGACGAGTTCCTCCTGCCCAACGGCTACCCCGATGTGAGTGTGCCCTCGGGTCTCTCTCTATTTGGCGCCTCGAGAGAACTTTCATGGCCGTCAGGGCGTCTTCATTCGGAGCCCTGAGTCATCAAGCCATGGCAGCCTCGGCGCGCCAAACCCACTGTCAGCACCGCTCGTATCTAGCCTAACCACGCACAAAAAAAACGTAGTATCTCCGTCTCATCATCACGTCGTACCCCCGGGTCCGGGAGGTCTGCAATGAGATCCCCCTGACCCAGGCCGTCAACCTGAGCAACAGGCTGGAGTGCAATGTCCTGCTGAAGCGCGAGGACGAGCAGCCCGTCTTCAGCTTCAAGCTCCGCGGTGCCTACAACAAGATGGCCCACCTGGATCCGGCCGAGTCCTGGAAGGGTGTCATCTGCTGCAGTGCCGGCAACCACGCGCAGGGCGTGGCCTACTCGGCCCGGAAGCTCAAGATCCCGGCCACCATCGTGATGCCCAAGGGCACTCCCAGCATCAAGCACCTGAACGTCTCGCGCCTCGGCGGACACGTCGTCCTCCACGGCGCTGACTTCGACGAGGCCAAGGAGGAGTGCGCCCGGCGGGCCGCCCAGGGCGGCATCATCAACATCCCGCCTTTCGATGACCCCTATGTCATCGCTGGCCAGGGGACCATCGGCATGGAGATCTTGTCGCAGACCAACCTGCAGAAGCTCCACGCCATCTTCTGCTGCGTAGGAGGCGGTGGTCTGATCGCCGGCATCGGCGTCTACGTGAAGCGTATCGCACCCCACGTCCGCATCATCGGCGTCGAGGCCTGCGACGCCGATGCCATGACCCAGTCGCTGGCCAAGGGCGAACGCGTCTTGCTCAAGGACGTTGGTTTGTTCGCCGATGGCGCCGCCGTCAAGACTGTCGGTGAGGAGAACTTCCGCATCTGCCAGGAGGTGGTGGACGAGATGGTCACCGTCACCACCGACGAGGCCTGCGCGGCCATCAAGGACATGTTCGAGGACACCCGGTCTATCATCGAGCCGGCTGGCGCCCTGGCCATCGCCGGCTTGAAGAAGTGGGTTTCCGAGAACCCGTCAAGCGATCCGAGCCGGACCCTGGTCGCCGTGACCTCCGGCGCGAACATGAACTTTGACCGGCTCGCCTTCGTCGCCACCCGTGCCACGTACGGCGAGGGCCGAGAGGCCCTCCTCTCGGTCAAGATTCCCGAGCGCCACGGCTCGTTTGCTGAGCTGATCAATGCCATAATGCCTCATGCCATCACCGAATTTGGCTACCGGTACGCTACCGACGTCGTCGCCAATGTTCTAGTGGGCATCTCCCTCAACGCCCCGGGGGCCCAGCGCTCCCAGGAGCTGCAAGCCATCATCAGCCGCATCAAGGAGTCCGGCATGATGGATGTCACCGACCTGTCGAACGACGAGCTCGCCAAGAGTCACATCCGGTACATGGTCGGCGGGCGGTCCAACGTCGCCAACGAGAGACTCTATACCTTCCGCTTCCCCGAGCGACCTGGCGCGTTGGAGCGCTTCCTGAGGACCCTGCGGCCCAAGTACAACATCAGTCTCTTCCAGTATCGCAATTACGGGGGCGACATCGGCCAGGTCCTGACGGGCATCCAGTGCCCGGACGAGGAGGTGAGGGAGCTAGAGAGCTTCCTGAAGGAGATCGGCTATCCTTGGAAGGACTGCACAGATTCTTCCGTCTTCAAGACGTTCCTGAGGGCGGGTTAGAAAAAAAAAGGGGGGGGAGGTGCCATGGGTACTGTCGAGATTGCCGTTCGCTTCCTATGCATGGCGTTGTTGGATTTAACGAGGACGGTATGGGCGGGAGTTCCATCCCAGTCCAGTAATGAAATGATAGATTTCCTTTTTCCTGGGGACTTTTGCGATGGCTTTCGTAGTGACTCACTTCAGTGCCTTCTTGACACAAGCTGCCATTGGGCGGTGCCAAGGATAGCCTATGCATAACAACGCCGGCAAGGTGCGGCATACTTCTCCGTTAAGCAAGCTCACATTTTCTCACCGCCGGAGTGCTGCTCTGTGAACTAGGTAATTAGCGGACGTTGCAGTTGACTTGGAAAGGCGGGGGGCTAGTCCTGCGGCACAGCCCGACGGACCGACTCGCCAAGTGGCTGCCTACCTACCGAACATAGTCCGTACTCAGTCTTTACCTTGTGCGATCCAGGCTAGCTTCGGAGTATTAAGATGACTTGGGAGATACCTGTACTTGATGATGAATATAGATTTCATTGCAATGTTGCAAGCTCCCCATCATACTGCTCGGCAAGCCAACACAAGCCAGAATGTCGCACACCGGGGGAGGATTTCCACCCATCGAATCCATCACCATCTTCCCCGCGCCCAATCATGATAACTGGCACCCGGATGAGCAGCTCCATCGCTCTGCCGAGTATGGCCGGGTACCGTTCGACAGCTTTGCCCTGGTGAGGCCCAAACTCTTTCTCTAACCTGACCCTGCGTCAGCACATGCAGCGACTAGCTCACGCCGGCAGGAACACTGGGACGAGGATGCGCCTGTGGAGCAGGACCAAGAGCAGTGGGACCGTCTGGCAAAGCAGTATCTAGCTCTGGGGCAATATGCTCGCCAGGTACGGCTCTGCCGCAGTCTCCGTTTCCCCGGCAGGGAGGCTAACGGCCGAAGAAACACGATCAACTCTCCCGGAACGCACAGGATCTCGTCCGCGGCCCCGGGTACCATCCCGGCAGCGGCGGGCAGCCACAGATGCCGACGCAGGCGCAGATTGACCGCATCTTCCGGCCGCACCAGACGGTGCAAGAAAGAAACATCTGCTGCAAAGACATCGGCCAAGACAAATCCCGCATCATACTATGGCTGCGGACTTGCTACCTGCCGGAGCTGGAGGCCAAGTACCACGACATGGCCACCAGGGCCGAGGTAGGGGGCAATGCAAGCAGCACCGTATATGTCACAGACGACAACCACATGCTTGACAATCAAAGACTCTATGATTTCGGCTCTGACTGGAGACGCATCCTCACCAGGATCCCCGAGCTCGCCTCCGGCTACTACATTCACCGGCCGTGGAACCAAGAAGATGAGACAGAATGGGAAAAGTGGGACGAAGAGATGCAAGGGCGAGCGGCTCAAGGCGAGAGGACTCCCCTCCCGTTTCCTTCGGTGCCCGACGAGGCGCTGTGTACCCCGGTCTACGTGCTGGACGAGGAGGCGCTCAGGGGGGACTTTGTCAAGATCTTCTGGTTGAACCAGTTCGGCGAGTGCATGTGGGAGAACAAGATCCATCCAGGGGACATGGAAATGATGCTGGGGTCCATCTTTGACGGCTGCATCTCCGATTACATCGAAGAGAGCGAGCGTGGAGAGTTTCTAGTATAGCTCTGCCGCCCCTGCTGCCTTGAGGGTGGCGCATGAGACCAGTGCTTTGCAATCTCCCTAGGTTAATGTTTTTTGCTATAGTTTAATGTGCTTCTTACACCGGCTCGTGCTCCGAGAAACTGCCAGGAGCAAGGAAGAGTTAGTTAGGCCAGTGATGGGGGCTGGTGACCTTTGGGTCTGGTACGGCGCCAAAAAGCAAACGCATTAATGCCAGCAGGGGCCAGCGGCATCTTTTTATTTTCTTTTACACTTTTAACTCTATTCGGCGGCTGTGTTGCACCGGGTGTCCTTCTGACCCGTTGCGGTAGGTTTACACGATTGTGGGATATGCTCGCAGAAGCAACTGACGTGGGTGCTTTTCAAACCCCCAAGGGCCAGGTGCAGGACGTCGTGAAAAAGGAAGGCGCCAGGGATGAAAGGGCCCAACAGGTGTTTCTAACCCCCACGAGGAAGTTCCACCGTTGGCCCTCCATGTACCATGTACCTTGTACTTCATCGGTGCAACGCCGGGGGGATGTTTCTCTGGTTCAGCCAGGGTGATCTGATGATCGCAGCACGGACTCTTCGAGAAAGCAGCAAAAGGGGCCCGCGACTCATGTCATTTGCATCATCTGAACCTCCCTGACATGGTTACAGCGCCTATTCAGAACCCTGCTCTTACGCGCTGAAGTCCTATCGATGTGCGCAGGTATGTATTTATAAACAGCACAAAATTGTAACTATGCATCTGAAAGAAGGCGATTTGAAATGGTGTCCACACTGCGCTGGCGCGGCGCACAGGCGCACGTACATAGCAGGTGCCAGCGAGAAAGAAAAGGAAAAAGGATTCCCAACCGACCACCAGCCCGTGGCATCACGGGCCACCACAAAACGACAGGGTCTTTCCGCGTACCCTTATATGCTCTCTTAGACAAGCCTGAGTAATCGAAATAGAGCCCTGGCCGACAAAAAAGAAGCCCCTGTGCGGCAGAGGGGCCCCTTCATTCCCGCCATAATTCCGCGCTGCCAGGCCGCCACGCCACTTGTGGTCCCACGTCTGGGGCCCTTGTGTCAGATCTGAAGAATGCGAAACATGCATCGGTGGAGTCGATATGTCGTCCGAAACCAGACAGAATTTCCCGCCACGGCCCAATCCCAATGCCTGCTGCTGGGCGGTAGAAACATTCTCGCTAGGGTGCCTGCCTACGTACAAGCGAGGGCAGAGGCATCGGAGGGAGCGCCTCGATCTCCGTAGATCTCCCGGCTGTCGTCGATCTGCAGCGTCGCTCTCGCCGCCCAGCGCAACTCAGCCTGGTGCCCGGATCCGCGGAAACATCATCCATCATCTCGGGAAGGCACCCGACAGAGTACGGGACATAGGCACGCCATCATCGCCGGCACGTCCTGGCAGATGCTGGCCGCGGGCCAGAGGGCGACAGCTTGGCGTCCGGTTCGCCCGCCGAGGGCCCCGCTGCAGTGCCCACTGTCAAGCAGGTCGGCAGGCCGATGGCAGACGGGATGCCACGGCGGCGGCCACTGCGGCTTGTCACAAGGTCCCGCTGGCTGCGCTGGGCTCTCTCTCCACCGGCCGACAACGCGAAAGGGACAAAAGGAAGGGGGGAGGAGGAGCGAGAAAAATCTGGCCATCGTTGCATCTCATCTAACAGTACTTGACAATGCCAGTGGGACGCGGTCTGCCAAGAGGTAGGAGATCGAACGACTCGCGTCCGCATGCTCCATCAGGCGCCGCAGTGACTTGGCGTTTGTATCAAAATGCAGCCATTAGCGGCTCTGGGCACGCCGCAGGCCCGGTATGCTTAGTTATTACCGGCTAGCGCCCGCCGGCCATCCCTGCCGATGACCTCGCCGGTGTCCACTTCGTCCTCCCGGGGGCCTGCGATAGGGGCAATGTCAGCCGAACTTGTGCTCGACGCTGCCAGCCAGCCCACCCAGGTGACACAGCAACATGAGGCCATTCTCCGAGCTCAATCTTCCTGGATGGCACTCCTGCCCAGAGCGGCTCCATGTCCCAGGGCAGTCCCTGGGCCCTCTGCCGGCGCCACCCTCGCAACGATGTCGCCCCGGGTCCAATATCGACAGGGCCGCTAGTGTATGCTTTCCCTCTGCACGAAGCCGTAGAGGCTCTGCCGACCTGCAGCACGGCCAATCGGCGTGCTCCAGATCCCTCCCCCATGTGGCTCCCGTCGTCCGTACAAGCTAGGGCCCCGGACTCTTGGTCTGTGGAGATTTCCAGAGCCTCTCAGCAGCGAGGTCGTGGTCGTGGTGGGACGCCTCCCTTCCTTCTTTCCTAGACTCCGCACCGTTGAGACAGACCCCGTTGGAGATGTTCGCGCTCCCTTCTGGGAAGGGGGCACTTTGTTTCCTCGGGGAGGGGCCGCTCGAGGCATCAATACCCCTGGCAGGCCGGTCGTCTGCCTCTGCCTATATATCGTCTTCATCCCGGCTCTCTCACCCGACGCCTTGTTGTCACCACTTCACTTCAACCTTCTCTTCTCGTCGACCCGTTCGTTTCTAGTGTCTTTTCTCAAGGCTGTGCCTGTAGCAATTCCGTTCCTTTTTTATTATTCTGTGCAGTGCACCTTCCCTCCTTCTACGCCATGTATACCTCATCGACACTGACCTTTGCCGCCCTCGTCGCTCTGGCGAGGGGCCACGGCGCTATCCTGGGTGCCCAGGGCGATGCCGGCTCTCCCCCTTCGGTTGGCTTCGGTGTCAACGAGGGCATTGCCCGTAACTGCACTACCATCAGCCCCTGCCAGCTCGACAGCACCATCATCCGTGATGCCGAGATCGCCGCTAACATTGTCAACAACTGCGGCCGGACGGAGCTTCAGGTAGGTAGAAACTGAATATAGATATATACACACACAGCCTTGCGCCTTGTGTGGTCAAGGAGCGAGGTTATTTGAGGCTTATAGGCTAATCCACTCTTAGGGCAACATCGATGTCGGAGAGTCGACGGAGAACGCTCTGGCCGCTGGCCAAGTCACCTCGGTGCAGCCTGGCTCGAAGCTCACCGTCACCATCCAGTGTGTACCGCCGATCACCCCACTCATTGTTTCTAACTTTGCTAACGAAACCCTACCAACAGCCAAGTGAACGCTGACGGAGCTGGTAAGATAATTTCAAAAACGCTTCAAGATGAAGAACCTTGTGTTAATCTCCCTTGCAGGTCCCTACGCCTGCGACCTTGACATGACCTCGAACGCTGGTGTCATCTCCCACAACTTGACCGTCACCAACAACATCCCTGGTGTCAACGGTCTGTCCCAGGCGAAGTTCCAGGACTTCAACATTACCGTGGAGATGCCTGCGGACCTTGCCTGCACCGGAGGTGAGTTGATTTTCCCGATCCCGAGTTTCTCTGAATTGCGAGCTAACTAGCGCAGCATCCACTGGCAACGTCTGCACCGTCCGCTGCCGCAACAACGCTGTTGCCGGCCCCTTCGGTGGCTGCTTCGCTGTCCAGCAGACCGGCATCAAGGCCGCCGCCAACACCCCTAACAACATCCAGACTGCGCAGACGCTTGACGGCATTCTCGCCCAGCTCGAGGTGAACAAGCAGGACCTCAGCAAGGCTGTCGCCGCCAACCAGAACGCCGGCTCCGCCCAGGGTATCGCCAACTCTGAAAACGTTGCCAAGGTCCTCGGCAACACCGTCGTCTCCAAGGCGGCTGCCGTCCAGACCCCGGCCATCATCCAGAACGGCGCCACCGCTGCCACCTCTGCCGCTGCCGCCGCCACCACCACGGCTGCGACGAAGGCCGGCAACAACAACAAGGGCAACAAGAACAACGGTGCCAACGCTGCCAACAATGCTGCCAAGAACCAGAACTAAGCAGAGCGCGAGCGCTCTCTAGTAGCATGGTTGTGAGCTGATGGCCGGAGGTGATAGACTGGTGCTCATCGCGCGGGACCCTGAACGGCCGAGGCCCGGGGAGTTGTGTGTGTTCATTTTGGTACATAGCATTAGAATATCCATCCTTGTTTGTATTTACCGACCGGTCTAAGGGGTAATTTCTGCCAGCAAATTTTGAGTTGGTTTCAAGTGCCATGCCAGACTTCCTGTCGACCGAGGTTACCAGCGACCAACCGGTGGTCCGGTGTTGGGCCCAACGTTGAGCTCACCGGACGATAGACATGTTTCAAGTCCTTGAGACGCGCATCGAGGTTCTGGATCCTGCTCATGAGTCGCGTGCTGTTGGCACCTCCTGGCCTACGCGCAAGATCCCTGTCCGCCACGTTTGGCGTCAATGCTGCCCGCCCGCCCGTGGCTGTGTGGCTGTCGTACGATGGCCGCCGCGGGCTCCAGGCCGTTGAAACGTGGAAAAAAAAAATTGAAAAAAAATTGTAATAACACCCAATTGCACGCCTCCCTTCTCGCAAAAGTTCTCTGTTCCAGACCTCGTTTGTGTACGAGTAAGCAACACTGGCCCCACTCTAATAGTCCCACGACAAGGCATCGCGAGGCGGATGGAAGGCTACGGCACGGGATGCTAGAGAATTCATCCGATGGAAGCGATGCCTGCATTTGCAAAGACGTTGAAGATATCGGAACGCAAGCGACCGGCAGCATGCCGCTCGACCGAGACATGTGTGTGGTGATCCTTGATCGCAACCAAACATGGGCCTGTCTGGCGGTTTGACTGACGAGTCTCAGCGTCACGAACAACTCTCGGAAGAGCCCAAGCACTCTGCACGGTCATTGCAACAAGAGCAACGAAAATACTCATGAGGCGAGACGAGTTTGCTTTCACACTGAGACCAATATTCATTTCATGCCCGTGTTTGTTTTGTTACCGATTGATGCTTTTAAGTGCGACGCCCCTTGGCTTGTTGGCTAGCGAGGAGCACCTTTCTGTGTGCACCCAGGCCTTTGTATTGGCAAATAACCAGCGATATATCAAACATGCCGACTGGGCCATATTAATTCAAAGCCCGCCATCCCAGACACCTTCGAATATAGTAGTATTAGTGTTGTCAATGGCAAAAGACAGACGGTATGCAGTGCAATGGTAGAAGTAATGTATGCTTCTATACATGTAAATATTCATGTAAAGCTACCGATATATATGGAAAGGTTACTCGACTTGGGACGCTGAGCCCCCCAGGCTCGGCTCAGTCATTTAACGTAGTCGAACTGACTTGGTGTAATTAAGCTCTTCGGGCCTCGTGAGCCGAGTTTATCTGATACTTTACAACTTCACTTCACTCTTCCTTTCTCTCATCCCCAAAGCTTCCTCTAGACTACTTGGATATGTATTTGCTGGAATTTCTAGTGCTAGTCTGAGAGTACGAGTTTGGCGCTGTTCTCTCGACCAGTCGCCCCCAAGGCCTTCCGCCGGCACACGTGGCACTCAGCTACATCTGAGGACTGAGTACTGGGCATGGGACTTTACCGTCCCTCTGGACGTCCTTCATAATCTTCCGCGACTGGACTGACCCTGGACGACACTATGATTTGCCGCCTAGGTCGCTACTAGTAATACGACGCGCCGCTTCGTTTGCTCTCTACCCTCCCGGACCATACGGACGCTATCTGCGCCAAACCATGCCATTTCAGGAGCCTACAGGCCTGAAAGTATACCGAGCCTAAGACTTCGCTCAAGGACTCCTTTACCACCTAGTATACCGCATCGGAGTTGTGTAAGCGGCCAGCTCTAGGCCAACTCGTAATTCGGCATCACCAGAAAAAGAACGTACTGGTTGAGAAAATTCTAGCCATCTAAGTCATGTAGACACGGCCCTATGCCTACCACCACCCAGCTTCCAGTCAAATACATCACCTTACGTCATCCAAATTCTCAGATTTAGACTTGTCTTGGTCCATTAACAAGCTCTTGAGATTGATTAAGCGGCTGCGGACAGATGTGATTCATTTAGCCGCTGCCGGCTCTTTTCGGCGCTTTGATCTAACTTGGCTGCTGCGAGCCAACTGCCACGTTGTAAATAAGTGGGCTTCCGCGGATTTCTGTATCGTCACTGTACCATTGGTATCTGGTACCTGGTTAGGTCTTCATCCTAGCATTTTGATGCAAGCCATCCTAGACAGCATAAGTAACCCTTGGAGGTGCTAGTTGAATGACTTAGCCCGGGCCACAGCTGCCATGAAGTTGGCTCGTCTTATCGTATGCCAAGAGCCTAGATACAGAACGCAGCCTGTTTCGGCTTGATTCATGGCCCTTGCTGGGGACCTCGCCTGGTCGGCCGTCCTTCTCCTTCGTGCCATCGTAACGAACTCAAGCAGCCGAAGCAAGGATACTAGATGCGCTTCAATCAGGGACAACTTGATTGGCGAAGCAGGCTAGCTGAAGAAACCCAACACTAGACGGTACAAGCATAAGAGCACGCTTGCCTTGTGCTATCACGCAGTTGAGATATTTATCAACACTGCAGTGTTGCTGAAAAGCCACGCTATAAATATATCTATATTTTTATTTTATTTTTCAGAAAAGGCAGCTTGATCGTGCATTAAAGCCATAGCATCACGATCCTAGGTCTAGACCGAACTGGGCCGAGTTTATGAGACGGAACTGTGGTCTAAGCTCTACCCTTTGGCCCGAGGTCCATCCGATCTTTCGCCAATTCTATCATCAGGCCAAACACAATAATGCCGTGATTTCTCGGGCTAACTCCTCAATAGAGGCCTTATACGCCACAGTCCGATGCAAATTAGATGTACTCTAGAGTGGCTTTGTCCTCGATGATTAAGTACGTTTGCGAAAACTCCCAGTTACTGCAAGAGGAAATTCTAGGAACTGAGACTACTCGAATATGCCACAGGAGGTGGGACACACAAATTTGAGGAAGATCTTCTGGAAAACGAGGTGGGATTGTGTGCAAGTGTTGCCTAATCTCACGACGAGGAGATACCGAGCGTCATGATCTAGATTCGATGTACGCTCTATCTCCCGCGAAGCAAGTCTACCTTTCACCTAGATGAAGTCTAGGGTATTCGATGGTCTAGTACTTCTGAAAACTGCCACCGGTGGTGAGAGAACTACATTTGAGGAAGGGACTTGGGGATTGGAAAGAGACCCAGAAGACTGCCAGAAAGGGAAAGAAATATGCTTGATGTTAAGCGGGTTGTCCAAGCCCCGGCTCCGACGCCATGCATAGACCGCCATTGCTTATAAACTGTATTATTAGAGAATGTCTTAGAAAAAACCCAACCGCATCAGTTGGGTAAATAAGTGAGTTTGCCATATATGTCGTTGAATCGCCGTTGTTGGGTCGAGGCGATGGGATTTTCGAGAAAAGGCCGGAAGGATGACGCGTCACAAGTTTAAGTAACCCCGTCTTTTGCAGCAATCCGCAGCCTCGGTAGTCCAATTCCGCACCAAATTTCTCCTAAGAAAATGGAACCTCTCATGAAAGTCATTCGCGACAATGCGCTCTTTGAATATGTTCTCAGTGGGATCGGGTGCTCTCAAGATGGATACAGAGCTTGCCGAGATTCTAACGCATCCCTACTACAACGGCCGGTTAAAATAGAGGCCGAATATCTATCTGCTGCAGTGAATTGTTTTACAAACATTCTCGCCTTTTTGCACGTGGCATTCGAGTGCGTAAGAGACTGCAGGACCTAATGATTACAAGATATATATCTTGGAACCGAGACCACGGCTCAGGAGGTCCTATGTCTGACAAGGGAAGTCGGCGGCGGTTTAGCCGCGAGGCTCTTTGTGCTCGGATTCCGGGTAGCTGGGTTAAACTCGGGCTTCAACGTTGTGAAATGGGGCGAGGCATACACGGAATAGAGAGGCGTTCTTCCTGTCCGGGTGCTATCTTTTATATGTCCTGGATTTCGGATTGGGTTCTAGTCCGATCCGATCAGCCGGACCGCATGCGGCTCCCTAGGCCAAGTTCGCTCCTTTGTCGATGCTTTGGATCATATAGCCTAGCCAACCCTTTCGACTGGGACCTGCCCTCTTGCTACACAGCCTCTATCATACCAAAAAAAAAAAGAAAAAAAAAAAGAAAACTGCCATCTTGTATCCGAGATGTTAACCCTTCTCACTATCGGCGGGTTTCTTATCACCATAGCCAGGGCAGGCACCAGTACTGCCCCCAATGGCCCGGTAATTGATCTCGGATACGCCAAATACCAAGGAGTGTGTCTCGGAAACAGCGTGAACCAGCACCTGGGGATGCGATACGCGGCTGCGCCGGTGGCAAACTTGCGATGGAGAGCACCCCGAGACCCACCTACGGTCGTCGAGATCCAGAACGCCACAGCCGTAAGCCACTCCCTCCTACCGGCCACAACGGTAGACTGATGGTCGCAGTTCCAACCCATTTGCCTCGGAGATTCTCAGAAGGTAGGGGTGAATATCTCAGAGGACTGCCTATTTGTCAACGTCTGGTCCCCGTCAGGCGCTACCGTCGATTCGAAGCTTCCCATCTGGGTGTTCATCCAAGGAGGAGGATACATTACGAATGCAAACGCCAACTTCAACGGTAGCAATGTGGTCGAGCAGTCCGGCCACAACATAATTGTTGTGAACTTCAACTACCGCGTTAGTGTCCTCGGATTTCTGACAGGATCAGAGAAGATCCGCGAGGATGGGGATCTCAATGTTGGCCTGTTGGACCAGCGCAAGCTCTTGTTTTGGGTGCGGAACAACATTGCCAAGTATGTCCTCCTTGATCCTTACGGGTTCAGAATCGCATTAAGTTATAACCCATGCTCACCAGGCAAAGGTTCGGTGGAGATCCTAATCACGTCGTAATCCATGGCTCGTCCGCTGGAGCGGGCTCTGTCACACATCATATGAGCGCATATGGCGGTCGCAATGAGAACCTGTTTGTCGGGGCTATCATTGGATCGCCGGGGTGGACGCCCTCGTGGTCCGTCTCTGAGTTGAAGTTCGCATGGGGTCCGTCTCCCTTTAGTCCTTTTTGCCATTTTCGTCCAATTCCTGGAGCATTTGAGCTCCTGCTCTTGAGACATGCTCCAGGTAGCTACAGAAACACCTATTCTCAGACATTACTAACACCGCGGCATGAATAGATGCTTTTGTCCGTTCAGCGGGCTGCGCAAATGAGACCAACACCATGGCATGCCTGCGCAGCCTGCCTTGGCAAGTGGTCCAGAACGCCAGCGTGCCGGTGCCATATCCTGGTACGAACACCACCGTGCCGTCGCCTCCGGGCGTGAATCCCTCCAGCAGCTACTGGTCTCCTTCCATCGATGACGACTTCTTTCCAGCGTACCAGTATGACTTGTTTGAAAATGGAAATTTTATTAAATTACCAGCCCTAGTCGGAGGCGACACTGACGAGGGGAGCATGTTCCTTCCCAACATCTCGACCTCAGGGGAAGTCAAGGCAATGTTGAGGTCCCTTAGCCCGCTCCTGTCCGCAGAGCAGGTCGATGCTATCATCGCAATGTATCCTCTCGAACCTTCAATGCCTGGCCGGGGCGCGTGGTTCCCCTCGGCAGAGCACGCCTTGGGTGATCTGGCTGTCACGTGTGCTGGGAATTGGGTGGCAAAGCAGGTCGCCAGGTATCTCTCCCCAGACCAGATATGGACATACAGGTACAACGTGCAAGATCCTGTGAAGATCGCGAGCGGCCTGGGTGTGCCGCACACTTTTGAAAACACCGCCATCTGGGGTCCTGGGTTCACTAAGCAACAGGGCGGCAGTTATTACACAACAAATGCACCGATTGTCCCCTTTGTCATGCACTATTACATTAGCTTCGTTCGAACGCTCAACCCGAACACGTTCCGCTATGCGGGGTCGCCAGAATTCAAATCCTGGGGGCCGGCGGACGGAGAGAGGCTCATGATAGAGACGAACGCTACCGTCATGGAGGCAGTGCCTCAGTTGCAGACAGAGAGATGTGCCTTCTTCCGGAACCTCGCAAAGACAGTGCGGATGTAATCAAAATATGGATAGCGTAGCTAATAGTGCACGTAAGGCGGCCGTTTTCGCCTGATCACACCAACCGTGAACCAATGATGACAATGGTGCTTGCGAAAGCAACATAAGCGAAATGCAGATATCTGACACCCTGCCTACTTCACAGCAGCGCCGTGGCTGATAGCCAATCGGCGTACAAGTCCCTACTTTTGTATTGATTGGTATTGACCAAAACTTGGGACTGGCTTCTGCCTATGATGCTCGGAGGAATCCATCCATGTGAAGATGTCGATCAGAGCATGGCTCCTCTGATCCCGGGGTCTACATATCGTACTCACAATTTCTTAGCTTACTCTGTCAACCAAGGAAACCTTTACCATAAGTCCCCAACCTGGAATAGGCCTTCATCATGGCACGGGCGCATAAGTAGAGCCCTAGAGCTAGGCAAGAGGGCCTGCAGCGTCGACCGAGTAGCATCTCACGTAAGTAGCTCTTTGAGGTTTAGGCTCAAGACGTATCATAGGCAGCGGCATCTCTCCACCTTCTCTTTTCAACTTGAAAGAGCACATTTATCTTCACGAATACATAACGAAGTAGAAAATCAAGATGACTGCCGGTTCGGACTCTATCGACACCCTAGCGGAACAGCTGCGTGTGGCAGCCGCCGAGAGCGAAGAAGCGCGCTCTAAGACGCTCGACGTCCTGCGCGAGCTCCAGCTCCAGCTTGAGTCGCGGCATGATATATATAACCGGATAGCCTTCTCGCAGTTTGAGCTTGCCGTAGCACGCGTGGCGGAGGACTTGAAGCTCTATCAGATCCTGGACGCGAGCGACCAGCCATTGGAAGTGGCCGAGCTAGCTTCTAAGACCGGGGCGGCGCCCCTCCTCCTAAGTAAGATTCCTTCCTCGAAGCAGGCGTTATCGAATCTTCTGCACGCGACAATCAGGCTTACCTGACACTCGGGCGTTCTCGACAGGGCGCATGCTGCGATACCTGGCCTCGATCGGCCAGATCCAGGAGACCGGCCGCGATGCCTACGCCGCTAATACCTTGACAAAAACCCTCGCTCAGCCCGGATACGCTGGTGTCGTCTATCACTTCTTTGACAATGTCGGGCCCGCCCTCCAGGTTTTCCCGAACTTCTTGGCCGAGAATCAGTACCGCGACATAGACAACGCAGCCAAGACGCCCGCCCAAAAGGCCTTCTCTACCGACCTACCCATGTTTGCGTGGCTGCCCACCCGACCGGAGCGTTTTGAACCTCTCCAGAAAACCATGGCGGTGCAGCCACAAGGCCAGGTGCCGTGGTTCTCTGTCTTCCCCTTCGAGAGTCAGGTCGGCACCTTTGCGGGGCCTGACGTCCTCGTCGACGTGGGCGGCGGTTTAGGCCATCAGTGCGCCGGCCTGCTGCGGGGCCTTCCAGAGCTTGAGCTGCGCGGCCGGTTGGTCCTCCAGGACCTGCCGCAGACGCTCAAGCAAGTGCCGCCGCTCGACGGCGTCCGGATTACGGCCCACGATTTCTTCCAGCCGCAGCCGGTCCGGGGCGCCCGCTTTTATTACCTGCGCAACATCCTGCACGACTGGCCGGACGACCAGGCCCTCATTATCATCAGCCACCTGCGGGATGCGTTGGGGCCGGACTCGCAAATCTTGATCGACGAGATCGTGATGCCCGACACGGGTGCCCATTGGCACACGACATCAATGGACTTCATCATGATGACGTGTCTCGGGTCGCGGGAGCGCACCGTCGCGGACTGGCATGCCCTTCTCGAGGCAGCCGGCCTTCGCATTTTACAAATCCACACGTATCTACCGCGTCGCGAGGACTCCATCATCCAGGTGGTTAAGGCGTAGTGGGAGCCGGCGCTCTCCGTGGGCCGCATTCCGTGTTAGTGGCGCAAGCTAATTGGACGGCCGGCGACTACGATCGTCTGCAGGGATTGCCATGGCTCCTCCGTAGTGTTTCGATTGGCCGATCAACATGGTGAAAATGTGGATGAGAAATGACACAAATGCAATATCGAGTCCTTTCCTTATCATGTGCACCCTCTGGATTCCGGAAGTGTAGCTTGATTTGTATGTGTTGTTGGGACAGCAAATTGCAAGCGCTGGGAAGCTCCACGACTTGCTGGCCAAGGTTTACTCCCGGCGAACTGGTAAGATCGATCGATCTAAGATCCCTAGATCGTCCCACCCCCTTGGCTGCCCGACGTGCATTTTAAGCATAAACCACTCAAGGCATCTTGTTTGATGTGCGACTAGCTTGGGCAGATCTCCCGTGATATCTCAAAGTATTAAGAAGCATAACTTAACAATACGCCATCTGGTCCCCTTGCTCTTATTTGCTCGAGCTCCCGCCTGGAGATGCCCGTGGCTTATGTCGCATACCTATTATCGGGAGTTCATCTCTACTTTACAGGTCAGGAATACCGCAAGCCCTAATAGTTCGTCAGGAGGACCGGATTTGCGGAATTTGCTCGCTTGGTGAAGCACGGTAGACACGACGCACCTGTCGTGCGAGTTCATTAATGGTCTATTGTTACTTCAGCGGATGCCAGCACTTTGTAAATTCTTTGATTCAATTCATATATTTTGTAGCTACTATGGCTCGAATAATTGCTAGTTCTCTTTCCGATTCCATGAATCATCGTCCGGTGGGGGTTTCCGGGGTCCACGCGTACCAAGCCGCGCGGAGAGTTGCTTCAAGCACACCCATTCACCTCGGATCGTGCGCTTCGGGGTATTGTCCTAGCCCCACAGAAACGCCGTGGAAAAGCCTAGCTTGATATCTACGCAAGGCCGAGGTTTGTCAGGAGCCCGCCGATGGGGTCCGCGTTCGCGGCACCGCCCGTGCCGGTCGTGGTGCCTCCGCCGGCCAGGAGGGAATCTAGGCCGGCGAGGAGGTCAGTCTGGCCGGCAGCCGGGGTTGCAGCCGGGGCGGCAGCGGCAGGCTTGGTGGTGGGAGCTGCGGCCGCCGGCTGGCTAGGAGCAGGGGCGGCAGGGGCAGCGGCCGCGGGAGACTCAGCGGGTGCGGCCGGGGCTGCGGGCTCGGCCGGGGCGGCGGGCTCGGCCGGGGCGGCGGGAGCAGCCGGAGCAGCCGAACCAGCGGGAGCGGCGGGAGCAGCAGGGGCAGCAGGGGCAGCAGGAGCAGCCGGGGCAGCAGGGGCCGTGGCGGCACCGGTACTGAAAGCGGCAATGCCCGAGTCAATGGCAGCGTTGACCTGGTCGATGCTCTGCTGGGCGATAGTCTGGCCAACCGCAGGTACCTTGCTGACGATGGCTTGACCGAGCGCCGCGCTGTCCGTCTTTTGCTGCTGGAGAGTCTGGAGCACGATGGAAGAGACACCAAGCTGGTCGAACGTGGCCTTCTTGGAGACGATATCCGCGATAGTGGTGTTCACAGCCGTGGTCAGGCCAGTAGCGGTGCTTTGCAGCGACAACGCATCTGTGAGGCTAAGCTCGGTGGTTCCCGAGATGTCCGTAGTGGCCTGCTTAATAGTGCTCTCAACCCCTTGGGATGCCGTGAGAATGGGGGTAGCCGTGTTCGGATCTGTGGTCAAGGCCTGGCTGTGGTTAGACCTATCTGGCGTTCCCCAAGGAGGTTTCCCGCTCTGCGCAACTCACCTTTACGGCCGTGTCGAGTGTACCAAGCGCGGTCTGGACCTTCTGAATGGAAGTCTGCAGAGTCTGTAGGTCTCGCTTCCCGAGCTGGAGGCTGGGGTAAGCCAAGGCTCCAGCCAGGGAGACGGCATATACGAAGAGCGAAGTGGAATGCATAGTGGTATATATGAGAATGGAATGAGATGAAATGGAAATCCACGCTATGCTGCTAAAAGTGCCGATGAGACTATTGGCTCTGGTAAAGACTACCTGAAGCCTGGGGGGCTCAAGTGGTAGTTATAGTCGTGATAAAATAGAGCCACGATGTGAGGCTCAGACCTGGAGCTGCCCTCTTCCGTACCCCTGAGGGCCCGAGTGCGGACCGACGCCTGCCTTACGGTCGCCATCTCTGCGACAGGAATCCGTCCACTGGAGGTTCTACGGGCCGGTGTTGCGTGCGCGATCCGGAATGCGATTGGCCACTTGAGGTTTTCGTCTGGCTAGAAGTTCAGAAGCTCAGATGAAACCATCTTGACCTATCGCATGGACAGCCGAGGTGGCGGAGAGCCGAGTGCATAGACAGACAGGCGAAACATCCCATTGCGCACCCAGTAAAAATTATCTTATACTTGCTTCGATCAACAAAAACTCTCTCTTGACAATGTTTCCGTCTGTTGAGCATTTGGGCCAGCGTGAAGTGTCAACGCTATGAGACCAACCCAGGGTTCAACCTGTTGATGGGCTCCAGTCGGTGGCGGAGAGCACTAGCACCTTTCCAGCTAGCCAAACGAGAGAAAAGAAAAGGCAGGCTGGCAGGGTGGAGAAGAGCAGGTTTATGTGTATCGGGAGGCACAGCTCATTATGCTTTCATGAGAAGAACCTGGGATAGAACCTAGATGGGCGAGCTGGGCGTCTGCACCAGCCGTGCACTGGAGGCCGGTTGCAACTCGGACCGAACACTTTGACAACTTCCGGCGACTGATCTGAATTTCGGTCACAAATAGCGGCAGAAATTTTGATTCCATTATTAGCTCTCGCTGCTGGCCCTCGTCACATGCGGCTGCTGCCAGGACACAAACACCAGACGACGCCCTCTACCGAGGCTGGTCTGCCATCCCGCCAGCTCACCCACCCCGACGTAAACATCCTGGGGGCTGATCTCTGTGGAACCACCTCCATTTACATCTCCCCCTTCTGCTTCATCTCATCCAAAGTGCGTTGAGTCACCCGAAAGCCCTCGAGGCCGGCCGGCAGCCCGGCGTATATGCTCGCCTGCAACAGCGTCTCCTGGATCTGCCCCTCTGTGCACCCGTTCCGCACTGCGCCCCGGACGTGCACCCCGAGCTCGGTGCTCTTTCCTAGAGCCATGAGCATGGCCAGGTTCAGCAGCGACCGCGTCTTGCGATCTAAGCCCGGGCGCCCCCAGATCAGGCCCCAGCCGGCCTCGGTGGCGAGCTCCTGCATGGGTCGTGAGAAGTCGGGAACCTCGCTCCACGAGCGGTTGACGTGCTCCTCACCCGTCACCTGGCGCCGGATCTCGATCCCTTCGTCGAAGAGGGCTTTCCGGGCCTGAGCCCGGGCGTCGTTGTTCTGGGCCATTGTACGAGAAGACTGCAATCTGACTGTGCTGGCAAGGATTGTTCGTCTAGAAAGCCGGGTGCTATGTCGCCCTTCACTTATAAGATGGCAAGCAAATAGACGCGGAAAATGAACATAGAGCCCATCGAGGTTGGTGGTAGTAGATCCGGCCGTTCCTCCCCGCATTTTCTCGGCCCCTCACAACATCTCACGTCATAGCTCCTATTCGATGAGCTGCAGCCCGTCTCGACCGAGGTTATAGACAGTCGAGTGTAGCCCTACGACTCTACCTAGTCCGTCATCGGAGAATACCCGCCTGCTGCTCTGCACTATCCTGATAGGTTGATACTCGAAACAACTTACTGCATGGCCTATTGTGCATGGCATGCATGAGAGTCTGACTTTGTCGGCCGCCTGCTATCGCTCAAACCGCTCTATTATCTCTCGTATCTCAGGTGCCTACTATTTTGCTACTACATCGAGAATACTAAGATTAAGGCCAAGTTGCCCTGGAGCGCCTTTCCGTTACCGAACCCTGCCTATCACCTCACAATACGCCTTCCGAAGACCCAGGCCCTTGTTAAATTATACATCCACTTGGTAGCTGAGGTGCCTCCATAATAATCCCTCAAAGTATGATCGCTGTGACAATACCTTGTAGCGACTAGAGTTTTGCGATGGCCTGCAGCAGGACCTCGAAGCCCTTCTCGTCAACCTCCACGCCGTTCTCGTCCTTACCGTCCCGGAGCAGGCTGGCGACATCGCTTAGCACACCGAGCGGAATGTAGCAGCCCGTCTTGGCCCTCTCCAGGCTTTCCTTGAGACGGCTTGTGTGTTCCCATTCCTTGGCAGCCACCTCAGCACGTTCGATGACGCGGTCCGAAATGCCACACATGGCAGCGCAGTGCATACCGAACGAGCCCTCGGCAACCCCGTCTTCGAGCTTGTACAGGAACGTGACTGCCCGCTGGGCCTTGTCGACCTCGATCTGCATGCGCTGGGCGCGGATCTCGGGGTGGTTCTCGAACTCAGTCGCCAGAGAGTGGTAGTGAGTTGCGAAGAACCCGACACAACCAATATGGGTGGCCACGTGATGAAGCACCGCCTGGGCGACTGCAACACCATCGTATGACGAGGTGCCTCGGCCGAGCTCATCTAAGATGACCAGAGAGCGAGGGGTGGCCTCGGAGAGGATCTTCTTGGTCTCAGACAGCTCGACAAAGAAGGTACTCTGCGCGGCAAAGATGTTGTCGTTGGCTCCCAGCCGAGACATGATGCGGTCAATAGGTGTCAGCCGAGCCGAGACGGCGGGCACATAGCAGCCGATCTGGGCCATGATCACGGCTGTGCAGGACTGTCTAGGGGTTAGTATAGACAAAGCAGTGTGGGAGGGGAAGAGCGACGTACCATCCGAAGAACAGTCGATTTGCCGGCAGCGTTCGCGCCCGTGAGCAGGTTGATCTTGGCTTCGTCACCACCCAACTTAATGTCGTTGGGAATGAAGTCGGACACCGTGTTGACCATGCACGGGTGCCTCAGCTCCTGGAACTCGACTACACTCCGCTCGTCGTCTAGGAAGACGGGGCGGCAGCTCGGCTCGCCCAGCGCCGAGGACGTCTTGGCCAAGCTGATGAGGCAGTCGAGCTGTGAGACAACGCGGATGGCTTGCAGCCAGACCTCGTAGTCGGTGTCAAACTTCTGGCAGAACCGTGCCGACACATCCTTGACGATCTGCGAGTGCAGCTCCTCCGTCTCCTGGAGCTCTCGGATGAGGTCCTCGAGCTCCCGGAAGTAGTACCGTTTGACGGCCGCCGTCGCCGACATCTGGCGCCACTTTGCGGGCACCTTGACCGTCTTTGGCGCTTCGATCTGGTAGATCTCCTTGCCAATGTCGGTGAACTTGAGAGTCCGGCACTTGAGGGCCGACTTCTGCTGCTCGAGGAGGGTTGAGAGCTCCTTCTTGATTCGTGTGATCTCGGCCTGGCTGTTGTCGTATTCCTCCACCACCCCTGGGCTGGGCATCAGGATCTTCTCGTCGCGAGCCCTCTTCCTATCAAAAGCCGTTTCCCAATAGCCCAACGGCTCCTTGAGATCGGGCATGGCCGAGATGAGCTTGTCCACGAGGCTGTTCCCGCCGCCGAAAGCGCCTAGGAGTCCCATGGTATAGTCAATCTGCTCAAACCCTTCCAGAACTCTGACGAAATCGTCTGGTTTGCAGGCACCGGCGTGCACGCGCGAGATCAGTCTCTCCAGATCTGGCATCTTAGTCATCTGGGCAGAGAATTGCTCCCGGATGCTGCGGTCGGCGTTGAGCATGTCCACAGCGTCCAGCCTCTCGTTGATCTTCTGGATGTTGCAGAGGGGATGGCATACCCACTGGCGGAAGAGCCGCTTGCCGAACGGAGTGACGCATCGGTTGAGAAGGTTGAACAGCGTCCCCTCGGAGCCGCCATTGGCAGTGTTGGCGAAGACCTCGAGGTTAATCAGGGTCTGTCCGTCGAGAATCAGCGTGCCGTTTCGCTGGATCGGGCTGTACCACTCGAAGTTGCCCTGCGAGAGAAGGTTCTGCTCGATCTTGAGCACCCGGAGGTACTGCACCAGGGCACCCAGAGCAGACATGAGGAGGTCCTTGTCTCTCGCCTGCTCGAGCTTCTCGGGCCACACTGCTTCCTTCTCGCCTTCGCGCACGAAGTAGTCGTTGCACTCTAGCTCTCGCCTGGTCTGCTCGGCATCCCAGAACTGTGTCCCCGGCTTGAGGTTGTTCCAGATGGTAGTGGGAGATGTGTTGTTCTTGAGGATCCGAAGCGCCTTGGTGGACAGGTGCGACTTCTCCAGGAGGAGCTCACGTGGGGATGTCTGGGCTACAAAGGTCTCGAACTTAGTCAGGTCCACATCGTCCTCGAACTCCGTGATGAAGAACTGGCCAGTGGCGGCGTCGACGAAAGCGAGACCGAAGTGAGGCTTGCCGTCCACGATGCTCTCTTTGATGGCAGCGCAGTAAGTGGCCATGTCGTCCTGGAGCATGCTGCCCTCGACGAGGGTACCGCCCGTCAGGATGCATGCCAGCTCGCGGCGGATGATCTTGTCCGCCTTCTTGGCCTTGGTGTCGCGCTCACGCATCTCCTTGCCGAGGGCGGACTCCATCTGGTCAACCCTCGCCACCTTGTAACCCTTGGCGACGAACTGGTTGACCCACAAGTTGAGGGAGCCCTCGGGCACCCCAACCATGCGCATGTTGACGCGGTCGGTGAGCTTCAGGTCGAAGAGCTGGTGGCCGATGGTTGCATCGTTCTCATAGAGCTCGAAGAACTTGCCCTTCTTGAAGAAGACGATGGTATCCCAGAGCTTGCTCTTGATCTCCCAATACTGCTGCTCGAATGGCGAGAACTTATTTTGCGCCGCTCGAGGGATGTGAATGGTGGTTGGGTCATAGTCTGGGTGGCCCGGGGGGTTCTGGTTACTGTCCAAGATATTGGCAAGCCAGGGGTACCTCTCTTCGGGTTCCTTGGTGTGCGGCTTGACCTTGGCATTCGAAGTCGGGGACTTCTTTGTGATGGTGGGAGTGAACGACTTAGCAGCGCCGGGCTGGACGGTGTCCGGATCGTACTTCCACTGCTGGGCCGTCGAGGTAGATGGGACGTCTTCCATCGAAAGATCCTCGTCCTCGTCGGCCTCAACTGGGGTGGGCGAGGACGAGACATTCGATCGCTTTCGTGACGCAGACGGCTTGCTGGCTGGCCTCTTCCGCTTCTTAGACTTGGAGGGTGCGTCCGAGTCGTCCGAAACCACAAAGTCGGCCATGTCTGTTACGGGAGGTGTTAGCGTGGAGCGCATACACATATATCCGCCGTCGCATACCATCGTCATCATCTTCATTCACGGCATCCTCAGCAACCTGGTAGTCGTCTTCCTCATCTTCAGGGATGGCGGGGCGGCGACGCTGCCGAGACCTTTTAGTCCTCGAGACCATCACGTCTTCGTCGTCGTCGGATAGCTCGGCGTAGTTCACAGCCTTTTTGGTCTGTAAATACGAAGGTTTCGTTAGCAAGGTAGGTTGGAGATGGGGGACACAGGTGGGATCGGCGCACCTTGCGGGAGGGGCTGCTCGCCAGATTCGCGGGGGCCTGCTTGATGATAATCTCAGCAGGGCTGACCGGCGACGGTAGATTTTCGTCAACTACCTTGGCGATGGTTAGGTTTTCCTGGGAGCTAGGGGGCTCGATTGCATCGCTGCTGGGCACGGGGGTTATGTTGGCAGGCCGCTTGATGGTGGGCATTGAGTTGGACTTGGTCGTTTCCTGCAGGCATGGCGAAGAGGCGGCCTCCTTCTTGACTGCAGAGGTTGGCTTCGCAGAAGCCGGGCTGCTAGCGTTCCCACTGCCACCGGCCTTGGAGAAGAAGCCGAGGATGCTCTGCTGCTTGCCCGTCGAGGTCTGTCCGGCCTTCTTCGCCGCCACAGGAGTCTTCGCGGGTGTGCGAGCCGTCGCCGCTTTCTCCCCCATTTTCAATTGCGTCGGTGGATATCTCGCTCTGCAATACTAGGCACTTGAGGCACAGAACACGGTATGGAGCACAATATAGGACTGGTGAGTGTCTAGGAGAGAAAGCCGAGAGCTCGCGTGGAGGTTGAAACCCGGACCTGGGTTCCATTAAAAAGCGACGCGACACCGGGGTCGGAAGTCGCGACCGGGGAGGGCGGTCGCGACAGACCGCGTAAAAGCGGGTCGGGGTCTCCACGCATTTCCCGCAAAACCCCCACTTCTAGGCGTTCCAGCGTCGCGGGGACCCTGCGCCAGCTATTAAACTTAAACGAACGTCTTGACAAGGCAAGATGGACAAGCAAGCATCGCAGGGCAGGGAGGCAGCTAAAATATGGGAATTGATGGAAAAGAAGCGTTTCAATGGTATCGGATAACAAGAAAAAACCACGGGCTAGAATACCTAAAATCTATTGCATAGAAACTCCATCAGAACAATTCGCCGTTTGAGAAACAAACACTCGCGTCCCCCTGGTCTGGTCTCCAATCTGCGCCACATTATTGGCCAGTGATGGACATGAAAAAGCGACCAGCTGCAAGTCCCGCCATGAAAAGCATGTATTTGAAGCCGGTGCAATGGCCAAGACTGATCCGCTGATGGGAGCTCTTGAGAGTCGAGACGGCCCGGCGTAGGCTGACCTTGTCATACGCTGCGACCGCCGGCTGGAGGCCACTGGCTTTGCATAGCTTCTCGGCCAGATCCCAGCCGTCCTTGAGAGCAAGGTTCGCTCCGTTGCCGGCAAAGGGGCTTACGGCATGGTTTGCATCGCCTAGGAAGACAACGCCCTGGAGGGTCATGTCGTGGGAGAAGGGAGCTTTGTCATAGGCGGGAAGCACAATCGCCGTGGACGCGTCTGTAGCCTCGACGATTGTCCGGAACTGCTCTCCAAACGACGCGCCGAGCTCCAACGCCTCATTCTTGAACTCCGAAAACTCCTCCGGCGTCATGCCCCGGCGCGGCCCACCCCGCGGCTCTTCACGCTTGCTCAGTGCCCACACGACATGCTCCTTGTCAACTGCCGAGACGAAGCAGCAGACACCATCGCCAGATACCAGAAGACCCCAGTCCTCGTTGAGAGGGCTTGGGATCCCCTGAGGAAAGTAGGCGCTCCCACCTAGCTGCACTGCTCCGGCGGACTGGAGATTGTCGTCGGGTCGGAAGCTCGCCCGCACCTTGCTGCGTGCGCCATCTGCGGCGATGAGAAGGTCGCACTCTTGCTCAGTCACCTGTCCGTCCTCCCCGGAGATGGTGACCTGGATCCGGCCGTCCTCGTGCCGCCGGGCCGCCGTGCATGAAGCACCCCAATGGATATTGGCCGGGGTTTTTTCAGCGGCCTCAACCAAGATGCGTCGGAGATCACGGCGTGCAATGCGGACGGAAGGGGACGGCAGATCCCCGAATGGCTTGGGCCGGACGGCAATGAGCTCGCGCCAGTTGGAATCCCACATTTTGAATTTCCCTGAGTTGATACCCAGCACGGAAGCGTCCAAGATCTCGTCGAGCATGCCCAGCTGCTGAACGGCGACAAGCCCGCCGTCCTTATCGACACCGTGAAGCGAGAGCGAGTAGCCCTCCCTGGCCAGAGTGCTTTCCCGCGTGTCTCGGTCGTACACAATGACCTCTGGTGGCTTCAAGGCCGGATCCCACAGCTTGTACAGAGCTGTGACAAAGGCAGCACCTGCGACCCCGGCGCCCGCCACGATGATCTTCTTCCCCTGAAGGAAGTGGTCGTTTCCTGTCGCCATCATGTTCGGTGATTTGTTTTGCTTTCGAAAGAGATAACGCGCTGAAGCCTCTGTCTTTGGTGATCCTCTGGCATCTTCGCTGGGCGTCAACACTTGTTATATACTATCCGTCGCCTCCTCCGGGTCACCATCGTTACACATTAACGGGAGGGAGTCCTCGCATTGATGTCCTAACGTTACAATACGGGAGTCGTCACCTCGACGCAATTGTCTGCGACGACGACGATAATGAGAAACTATTTTCTTCGGCAAATGAGTCTCTCAGCACTCAGCCTCGTTAGACGTGGTGCGAAGTGCAGTTTCTGGCCTAGCGTAGCATCAGTTGGGGGCAGCCACAGATCGTTGCCTGCTCATCGCACACGCGTATTTCACAGAAGTCGCGGCACGGCCCTGCCGTTAGCCCCGCAGCGTCAAGAAACGCCCGAAGAGAGACTGTCGTCGGGCCCGAATTTCGCCCAGGCCGCCCGTCTCGGGGAGAACATTAGCGAGACGCCGGTAGTAGTAACCCCCGAGAATCAGTGCATCATTGCATCCACTCGGCACGGGGCCGGGGCCATCTCTGGCTTTCGTATGCGGCCCAAAGGAGCCGCGGCGCCGACCAATGGAGAAAGCGGTGCGACACGGCGGCACTTTGGTCCAAAGCATCTTCAGCCCTTGGGCAGCAGATTCTGGCTCTCGTTTGCCCATTTCGGAGGAATGGCACGAAGCCACCAGACCCCAAATAGCCTATAATGAACCCTAACCCCGAGGGTGAAGGAGGCAGAAACCCCACATTGGCGGTTGGTGTGGGGAAGTCCTGCCTGTACTTGCCTCATCACAACCGGTTCCTTCTCATCCGGCTCGACGGGCAGAGATTTTTTGGGGCGCAACACAATCCCAGTCGTTCGAGTTCCGGCACTGCTCGCACTGCAAGGCCATGCTCCCTTGCCCATGGAGCATCTCGACTCCCGGACGTCCAATTCGCACCACGGCTCCACTGCCAAGCATGAGCAGCAGAGCCGTAAAGCGGCTGCTTGTTTGGTGCGACTCCACCCGCCTCGTGATGTGCCTCGCGGAGCGCTGGCCTTGCTAACCACGGCTGCCAGGTGTGCCGACGAAGCAAGATTCGCTGCGAGAGGGGGCCCGATAGGGCTTCGGACCGTTGCCAACGTTGTACCCAACTAGGTGCTCAATGCATCCGCCCGGCATTCCACGTAGGCCGCAGAAAGGGCGTCAAGAAGTACTGCCCCACCCTTGGTCTGCTTCAATTGCACGAATTGTGGACTGACACCCCCGTCAAGTAAGCGCACGGGGCTGGAGAAGGCTCTCTATCAGATTGAAGAGGCTGTAAGGCGTTCTGGGTCCAGCCGGGGAGATGCCGCGAAGGCCGTGTCCAACATCAAGGCGCTGCTCGGCCCCGGAGCCGAGGACGCGCTGAAGAAGGACGCCAGCCCCGACCATCCCCGCCAGGGCGTGGATGCAGGAGGTATGCCGGATGCGTCCTCGGACGACAGCTCCGGCTCTGACCAAGAGGATGATCACCGTACGCAAAGCACGGTGGTGGCTCAGGGTCGCGTCCCAGAGGAGAGCCTGGCCATTGACGATGCGGAGAATCCGCTTCAGCTGCTCGCGAGAGCATCTGACCTTCACGTATCCCCAGCATCCGGGGCCGGCCAGCCCGCCTCGCCAGACAGCATAATTCGCCGGACACCTCATCCCCATGACTCGGAAAGTAGTTTGCTGGAAGCGGAAAACTTCTTCCGTTTTGGCCAGTTCAACCTTGATGCAGGCCCGGAGCTGGACCCTATCGAGCTCGGTTTGGTCACGGATGAAGAGGCGGACTCCCTATTCTCGTTGTACGTATCAACTATTCTTCGCTGCGTCATCGGGCGCTGGACGGAGGGCCTACTGACATGCCGAGTTCCAAAGTTTCCATCAGAAGCTGGCTCATACCCGATGGGGCCTCGATCCTGTCTTGTATACATCAGCTTTTACGCGCTCAAGATCTGCCTTCCTGTTCACTTCGATTCTAGCGGCGTCTGCCTTGTTTATGCCGTCAGCGAGTGCGCTCTCAAGGAGGCTGTCTAACCACTGCAGAACTCTGGCGAGTCGGATCATCGCGAACCGTTTCCGGTCAGTAGAGATTGTTTTGGCTTTCATGGTCAATGTCCCGTGGATGTTTCCTGGGAAACACAGCGCGGACGATGAGACGTGTTGGTATGTATCGATGGCGACAACCATGGCGATCGACCTCTCCCTACACAAGATAATCGTGGCCCCGGAATCGTCGAGAGATGGGATGGTTGGAACCATACCTCGCGCAGACTGCATCGACCCAAAGCTCGCATTATCTCTGGACGGCTTTGGAGAGGTGGATCCGGTCTCGGATGTAGGACGCCGGCTTCTTCGGCGGCGAGAGAGATGCTGGATCGCTCTTTTTGTTCTCGAGCGAGGGTAAGCGCCAGGGCCCGGGAATTTCTAGGTCTGTACCCAGATCCGCTGACGTGTTTATGATAGGATGTGCCTAGCCCGAGGGCGAGTCTACACCGTTCCAGTCACGCCAATCCTCCGGCTCTGCGATCAGTGGCATATGTCGAGTATTGCGGACACCATGGATGGTCATCTCGCTAGCATGGCGGTCCTTCGACGGGATCTGGTGAGTGATGAGTTGCAACTGACCTTCGAATGAGTTCTAATTCTCTCGCTCCAGGACGATCTGTTTGCCACTATCCGATCCGTTTGCGACGGCTCCCAAACGATTCTCACGAATGGATCCGTGACTGCCCAATCGTAAGTTGCAAGATTACCGCGGGAAAGCCCTTGACAAAAAGTCTAATTTATCTGTAGAATACAGACGATAGTTGAGAATTTTTTCGAGAAGTGGCAGGCGAGATGGGGTATGTCCATTGGAACTGGACCTCGTAAGCAAATGCCAGCGCTTCTGGAGACTTTCTGAGCCTAACCATACCATTAGAGCACCAGCTACCGCCTTATGTGCAGATTCTTGTCACTCACACCCGTCTTTCAATTTACGGCAGCGTCATTAACCATCCTACGGCGCCTACTGAAGTTCGGCATTTCTTCCACAATGCCGGTCTCTCGTCCGCTCTGAATGTCATGCGCGCGGCAGTCCGGGGCGAAAGTCAGCTTATGTCGATGCCAAACAACACTGCTATCATGATCTCCTTCGCAGCCTGCTTCGCTCTTCGGCTGTGCGGCCAGATATCAGGCAACTCAAGCCTGGCCCCCAGCATTAGGAAGCTGATCGAGGAGACGGCCGGCGTGTTGGAGCGGATAGGCTCGGTTACGCCACACAGGAACGGCATGTCAACCCTCTACGGAAAATATTTGAGATGCATCGTGAGAAAGGCGGCATCTACAACCACCGCAAGGCCAGAGGCATCCGTGCAGCAGCAGTTCACTCCCCTCCGTCGTACAAGCCAAGCCGGTTTTGCAGCGACAGAGCCAATGATCAGTGGGCCGGGCGTGGGTTACATGGTGGCCCCTGCATACGCCGAGCAGGTCCAGTTCTCGACCATGTCGGACGATCAGATCGCGGAAGCATTAAACCGAGCGGGCAATGAATTTGATCCCGACTTGAACATGTTCTCCTGGGACGACGCTGCCGCTCTCGATTGGTTGAACTGGTCCAACCTGCCCGAGTTCGGAACTTAAGCCCCTTCCGCTTACCAAAAACGGGCCAGGGCGTCATCTCATTGCCCGAGTCAGTTTGTTTCCTCTCGAGACGCCTTGCATGGCGCCGCAACGGCGTCGGTCAAGGGGGGCTGAACCAGGGTCCAGCTTGCTGTGGGGCTCCCGGCCATATTTCTGGCCACCGGCCTCCGAGGCATTCCCCAATTCCCCGCCCAGGACCACGAGACCAAATTGATGAGAGGTCCGCGACACACCCTGGCTGTGAACTTCAGCCGCTCAATTGACGTCGAAAACCCGGGGAGAGCCAGCCCAGAAGCTTCCTCTCTGCTTTGATCCTACGATATTCAGCGCAAACATGTCGAAACTCTCACCATCGCTGAAGGCGCTCGTCAACGCGCCTTTTGCTCGGCCAGGGCCAGCTCCCGCCCCCACGCAGATCCGCCAGGTCTATCAGGATATAGCTCGCGAGGCGAAAGAGCGATCATTTGGGAGACGCCCATGGCTGACTCTGTCGGTGCGTTCAGTCGACACGGCATCTCATCACAACTTTCTTGCCTAATCTGATTGACCTGCAGGCAGCAGCTACCTTCACGTTGAACTCGCCGGACTCGCTGCATGTGCTCCACCAAGTCGCGACGACTGCGCCCGCGACAGAGACACCTGTGGCCGCCGCCGAGTTCATTCGGGAGGTCGGCCTCAAGTGCATTAGCTTCAATGGCATCCCGCGCACCATCAATTGCCTAGGTGCCTTTCGCGCCGGTCTCCCCGCTGATGTCGCCGCGCAGCTCACGACGCATCCGACTCGGCAGATCACCGAAGCAAACTTGGGGCCTTCAAGCAAGCGAGGACGTGCGTTGTGGGATTCGGTTTACACACCGTTCGAGAATAAGTTGTACGACAAGCTGGCCGAGTCCCATCCTGATCTACCGGTGCATATCTTGGGCAGCCACTACGGCCCATTGCTGTCGAACCCAGACGAACGGGGACGCCTGGCCACTGTCGGCCGCAGCTTGACTTCAATCCTTGCTATTGCCTGCCTGCGCTCCCAGACTGGAGTCGGCCCGCAAGTTCTTTCTCATGTTTTTGGCCTGCGCAAGGCTGTGGAACAAGGTGCCCACCAGGCAGAATTCGAGGCAGCTGAGGAAGTGGATGCCGTGGTCCGGCTGGCCAGTGAGGAAGGCAGCGAATGGATCCTAAATAGCCTGGATAGGATATCGGAAGCTATCGGGCCTAACTTTGCACAAGGGCGAGAGTCCAAGCTCTAAAAATGGAGAAATTCTAGCATGGCGGAATGGGCCAACACGTCTTGCATCTACCGTCCATATATTTACACGTCTAGAGTTTTGTATATACTGCCAAGAAGACCAAGGTATAATTACAGCCATTGCTTTGTGCCCATGCAGCTATCTTCGGTTAAATATTGCTCACTCCATTGTCTTCAGGTCTTCCGCGATCGCGAACGTCGCATCCGTCTTTTGCCGGATCTCGTCAACCGATACGCCAGGTGCTGTTTCGGTAAGGGTCAAGGCGCCAAGGGCACGGTCGACTTGGAAGACACACTACACAATTCTATTAGAGCGAGATTGATAGAGAAAGAATATTCTGTACTCACTAGGTCCGTAATAATAGTGCTGACAACACGCGCGCCGGTGAGAGGAAGGCTGCAGTCCTGCACGATCTTGGAAGAGCCATCTTTGGCCACGTGCTCAGTGGCTACCACGATCTTGGTGTTGTCTGGATTTGAAACGAGGTCCATGGCGCCTCCCATGCCCTTGAAGACCTAAATGGAGTATATCAGCAGGGAATATTTCACCGAATAGACGAAGGGTGCAGCGTACCTTTCCGGGAATCATATAATTGGCGAGATCTCCGGAAGCACTGACTTGCAATGCCTAATTCGAGAATTTTGTCAGTAACCTAGCAAAGCAAGACCTGGCAGCCAATGAATTCGGCGTAGGACACATACTCCTAAGATCGAGACATCGACATGACCGCCTCGGATCATTGCGAAGGACTCGGAGCTATCAAAAGTGGCAGCACCAGGAACCAGAGTCACCGTTTCCTTTCCAGCGTTCACGATATCACTGTTGCTTTTAGTTAGCGAGTGTCGGGCCTAATATCTAGCATGTGTCACTTACGGATCGACCTCCTCGGGTAAGGGATATGGGCCCTAATAGGCAGTTGTCAGTGAAAAGTCCTGTATGCCAAGGTATGAGAACCGCCTCACCATGCCCAGGATTCCGTTCTCGGACTGAATCCAGACCTGTTGTCCTTCCGGAAGGAAGGAGGGGGCGAGAGTTGGGATACCTGCATCGCCATTTCAATTAGCAACTTTCAAGGCGATTGTTCAGCCTTCAGGAGCGCTTTACCAACTCCAAGGTTCACATAATAGCCCGGCTTGAGCTCCTTCGCCGCCCGGCGTGCGATACGATCCCGCTTCTGTTGTGCAGGCGACGGAGGTTTAGCCTCGCCATTGGCATCGGATGCAGAGCGCGTCTTCAGGATTTCAATCTTGGTGTCCACGGTCGCCGGCACGATGCGGTCGACGTAGATGCCCGGGAGATCAACATCGTTGGGATCGATCGAGCCGACTTCGACAATGTTCTCAGCCTCCACGATGCTAAGAGTCGCGGCCTTGGCCATCATTGGCCCAAAGGACTTAGTCGTATACCTGACGGTCAATGTCAGCCGGATGGGGTAGTCAGGACAAAGGAAAGGGGAGCGGCATAGGCGCACCGGAATACGCAGTTTCCTGCGGTGTCAGCTTTCCAGGCGCGAAGGATGGCTACGTCACCCTTGAGCGCCGTCTCCATCAAAAAGGGCCTTCCATCAAAAACGCGCGTTTCGCGGGGCTTTCCGTGTTCAACAACGTTGCCTTGAGCATCGAAGCGGACCGGGATAGCGCCTTCCTGCACCAACGTGTCTAGGGGTAAGGTATCAAACGTCAGGCGATGCCAAAATCACAAGAACGAAACGAATGTGCTGAGCAATACTCACTGCCGCCGGTGGGTGTGAAGAAAGCGGGAATGCCGCTGCCAGCCGCCCGAATGCGCTCCGCCAGCGTGCCTTGTGGGCATAGCTCGACAGCGATCTGGCCCGTCAGGTATTTCTTTTCCAAGGTCTTGTTGGCGCCGAGGTAAGACATGATGAGCTTCTCGACCTGGCCAGCCTCAACGAGAAGAGACAGCCCGCCCCGCCCCTCGGCTCCAGCATTGTTCGACACGGCGGTGAGGGAATGTAGGGAGTCCGCGCCCCTTTTACGGATCGCATCAATGAGGGTTTCTGGAAGCCAGGCCGTGTTAGCCGGGGCTGCGCGCACGCGCGGGAAGGCGCAGTCGAGACCCAAGACTCACCTGCAATACCGCACAGACCGAACCCAGAGCTGAGGATGATAGAGCCGCTCTTGAGGTCGGCCACGGCCTCGTCTGCGCTCTTGAACACCTTGGACGCCACGCGGTGCTTCGTCGGCGCAGCAGCCGAGCGGCGGAGCGCCGAGGATGAGAACGTCCGCCGGCTGGCACAAATGGTCTTGGCGCTCAGTCGCAGCATCGCGACGCCGCTCGTTGGTTGCCGCGACAGGACGAGGGGGCGGATCGCCAAAGTTCTCGGGAGCATAACTGTAGTGGTGGCGGCCATGATGGGCGCCTTGGCTCTTGCAACACTCGCCATGTCCACTGCGCTGCGTTGGCCGTGGTGTCGTTCAATTCAATGCCGAAGGGCTCAGGGAAGCTGGGTTTAGAGCGGACAAGGGGGTGCCTCTGCCTTGGAGAGAGGATAAATTTTATCTCCAAGCCCTCGCACTCATTACCTTCTTCACGGAGCCCACCTTGGAGCTCCGTAGTCGCCTCCCCCCCCCCCCCCCCCCGTGGTGGAGACTTGTTCTCGGTGGTTTCTTTGCAATCCGAGAGCCGAAACATGCCTCGGGGCCAGAAGTCTTACCGGGACCCATCCCACTAGAAGTCCAGCGCTTCAAGCCGCCAAGCTTGCTGTCAGACGCTATCCTTAGCGTTCCCCCAGAGCGGCCCCGCATCCCGCTATGGCTACCGGGTTTGGACCCAGTGCACCCCATTCCACCCCATCCCCCCCATTGTATCCCCGGTGCCACCTGACCAAGTAGGCCTAGACCCTCTCCCTCCCCCCGCCTGGGGAAGCAGGATCGGGGTTGGGGTCGGCCGTTCCTCGCTGCCTTTGTGACCTTTCTGACCTGGGGTTCCCCCGCTCGCTTTGGAACAGAGAGGCGGTCACTGGTGGAGGTGGAGAGGCGGAGGACGTGTGCTCGGATTTTTTTCTAAGCTGGCCTTCCATATCAAAGACAGGGTCGTGCGCCCGCGAGACAAGTACCTGAGCCCTCTCTTGTTCTCTTGCGACTCTTCGATTTTCCCTCCCTTCCCATCTTGCTACCACGTCGTTCAGAAAAACACCCGGGCAAAATGGCGCAAGGCACACCGATTCAGGAGAAGAGGTCCGAGGAGAACGTCGAGGCCGCGAAGGCCGAGCATGTCGACGTCTCCTACGACCACCATTTGACCCGGCGCGTCCTACTGAAGATGGACACGAGGTAATGTGCCATCCCGCCCTGCTCTTCTGCACGCAGCCGCCTGCTGACGCTGTCGCACCCAAGGATCCTCCCCGTCCTCGCCCTCCTCTTCCTATGCTCGTTCCTCGACCGTACCAATGTCGGGAACGCGAAGATCCTGGGCCTCGCTAAAGACCTCAACATAACCAACCTGCAGTATAACCAGGGCCTGGCCGTCTTCTATGCGACCTACATTGCCAGGTGCGTGCGCCGCAAAGATCCCGTCCCGGCTGCATAAGCGGGATCAGCCTTGCTAACATCATGGCGCCTGCAGCGAACTTCCCAGCAATTTGGTTCTCAAGCGAATGTCCCCCAAAGTATGGCTGCCGCTCCTGACAGTCACTTGGGGTTTAATCAGTGAGCCGCCATCACCTCCCCAAAGCCCCCAACCCCCCGAGCCCCAAGCCCCAAGCCGCCAAGCCGCGCCTCCATAGCGGCCCCTACTGCTTAGTTGCTTGTCCCGACTGCTTGGCTGCCACCGCCGCCGCCATGCAGCCAACTACCCCCTGGTGCCCAAGATTCCAAGAACTGTGGCTGACTAGCGTCGGCAATAGCCATGTGCCTGGGCTTTGTACGCAATTTTGGCAGCTTCTTTGCCGTTCGCGCCCTCTTGGGCCTCGCTGAGGGCGGTCTCCTCCCAGGCATGGTCCTGTACCTGTCGGGATTGTACACTCGGGCGGAGCTGGCGCTGCGCATCGGCATTTTCTATACTGCCGCATCGCTCTCCGGCGCATTCGGCGGTAGGTGCATTTCCTCCTTGTCCAAAGCGATCGTCGCAGCTTATCCATCACTTTAGGTCTCCTCGCTCGCGGCCTCTCTGCCATCGGGCCAAGGGGCGGCCTGGAGGGTTGGCGATGGATCTTCATCATCGAGGGATTGATCGTAAGCAAAGCCCTGGACTTCCGGTGGTGTATCGGTGCTGACTGGGCTTGGCGCCCAAGACCATTGTAGCTGGAGTCATTGCCTTCACATTACTTCCTAGCAACATCACAACGGCTTCCTATCTAACCCCAGAGGAGAAGGAGTTCGCTGTAAGGCGTCTCGAGGGCCATGTCGGTGTTACATCGGAGCGATTCAAGTAAGACCTTCTCCTGCATCTCGCTCTGCTGAAGTCTAACGCCGATATTCTAGCCCTGTGCTCGAGCGCGAGGAGCGGTTCAAGTGGAGCGAGGTCGCCCGAGGCATTCTGAACCTGCAAGTCTGGCTGAGCTCCACCGCGTACTTTGCCATCTTGTCGGGTCTCTACTCGTTTGGTCTCTTCGTATGTCGCCTTTTCGCGATCTTCCTGTCCTACCTTGCCGAGAGATTCGTAATGCTAACGCCCTGAAAGCTCCCCACTATCATCAACAACATGAACATCACGTCGGATGCCAATCAGACACAACTGTGGTCCGTTATCCCATATGCCGTGGCCACCCCCGTCACTGTCCTCGTCGCTTTCATCTCCGACCGTGTCAAGCTGAGGGGAGTCGTCATGCTCTGCACGCTGCCCATCGCCATCATTGGATATGCGGTCATCGCCAATGTCGCCTCCGCCCAGGTCAGGTTCGCCATGACGTGTCTCATGGCGATCGGCATGTACAGCAGCGTGCCTCCCGTTCTGGTCTGGAACTCAAACAACTCAGCTGGTCATTACAAGAGAGCGACCACCTCGGCCCTCCAGCTGGCGATTGCCAACTGCGGAGGCTTTGTAGCGAGTACGTACCTGTCCCCAAACCTCACTTTTACACGGCAGCCATTGACCCTTTGTATTAGCGTTCGTCTATCCCGACGTAGATGGCCCTCTGTTCCACCGCGGCCACACAATCATTCTCGGGCTGCTGGTATTCTCCTGGTTTGCGTATGTACCTCTCCTCCAGTACTCTTTAACACGGTTGGCTAACCTAGAGTAGAATCCTGGCCAATGTCTTGTACTGCATGAAGATCAACAAGGACAAGAAGGCCGGCAAGTACGACCAGTTTGAGGGGAGTTGCGACGACCGAGACCCTGCGTTCCTCATGGTGCTTTGAACCAACCACGGCCGCATTGATCTTAGTACGGATTTCTACGATATAAAATGGCGCGGGAAGTTACCGTATCGTCTTAGATGGATATATACCCTAGATTGTGCCGAGCAGGGCCAATCCGACTTGGGTAAACTGGATACGGAGGTTGCAGTCGACGTTGCGCCTCCAACGACTCTCATGACTTACCTAGTCTGCGATCAGATAGTCTTTAATGACATTCACTAGTTTGCTTGCCGGGTTACACATTTCGTATGAGTCTATTTCAATATTGAAAACACGAGCTACACGCGCTGCGGTGAGCGCCGACGTGTTAGCCCTTACGTTCAGTGGCCATACGACGCCTAGCTATCTCTCTAGTTCTCTCCTGCATTGCCTCCCTCGGACGGCGACTTGATTGGGTCATAGCCTTCCGGCATGCGAAAATACTCGGCGCCTATACCGGTTTGAGGGTCATCAATTACGAAGAGAGGTGTTGCGTACGGATTGTATGAGGAATCGCCATCTTGTCCGGGCATCGTGGAAAGTTTGCTGCTAATAGGCGTCGATAACTTTTGAGAGCAGAACAGCTTGGATAGTTACGTGTGTCTTAAAGCTCCTTTCCACCCCTAGATCTGTTGACGATATCATATATGCGTTCTCCGAGACCCCAGGATAAAGAGCTTAGGTAGAGAGAAGGAACCAAATAGCCCCTTTGTCAAGTCGATCATCTAGAGACATTCAAACCAAGCTACATTCCTCTATGACAAAGACGGTAGGCAATGGAGTGCATAAAGGAGTCTCTAACAGGAGGTTAAGGTTAATTGATGTGGTTCTTAGATGTGCAGTACGGATTAACCGGGGAACGGCGTCCTCGGATTTCCGCTCTAGCTCCTCAGGGGATGCTGTTGTTACAAACTTTGCGCCCGCATTGAGGATCATTTTGGAAGGCTTGAGTTTGCAAGAAGTCAATAGTGGCCGCCTTTCCCCGATCGTGTTTGTGCTCGCCAATCTATCCTCTCGGCATGTCTTTGCCGACGATAGATCGGCACAAAGCCTACAAAGTCTATAGACGCCGTAACCAGTTAAGCGTTAGGTCGTGGATACCGAAGACTATGGTTCCTTGTATACACGCTAGAAAATTAGCAACTATAGAGACTAGGTAGACAGTAGTTGATGATTTGCCCACGTTGATGGACCTGCTTGCTCGTGTTCGGGCCCTGTCAGCGTGCTACGGAGTTGGCGATGGCGATCGTGCTGCAAGCTACCTCAGGGGTTGTGGCGAATCGTTGGGTTTATTAAGGCTATGCACCTCGGCTCTCATATTTCGGGCTAGGCCTATGGCCGTACGGGGAAAGGAATGGCTGAAACTGCGAGTTTTCTATCTTTACCCTCGGCCCTGGCCGGGCGATTGGTCGATATGGGCAAGGGGCCCATGGCCCCCAAATGTAGAGCTGCAGCGAGAGATAGCACTGCCCCATACCACGCCGTACTTCACCCAATCCTTTTATACAACACCCCCGTTATTCTCTTCAGCTAGTACTAAATCTCCATCAGCAGGGGAGAACGAGAGGCTATAGTGTAGCTGCACTACGACTTAAACCAGGATGAGATCATCGCCTAGGTTGGGGGCATAATGGACCTCCTGCGAACGAACGCAGGTACAAAAGGCCCAAGGCTTGGTGCAAGGCATATTATTTCCATGTTACGAGCCTCTCCTAGCCTCCGGAACAATATATCCAATGCACAGAGCCGTACAAAATGGATGCCCCTAGCCCTCATCTTCCGTCGAATATCTCAACATTGGACAGGACTTTGCCTCCGATGCTACTGTATGAGAGCAGAACAAACAGCGAGCCCGGCAGCTCGATGTCCCTAAGCCTCCGGAAAGGGGACCAAGACTGCGAAAGCAGCGGCGCCCAAAAGGGAGCAGAGCCCGAGACTGATGAAGTAGACCACTTCATCCCTCTGCCCCCAGCCGAGGGTGTGCCTGAGGAGAAGCATCCCCTCACAGTCCGAGCCGTTGCCCTGGGCTGCCTTTTGGGATCACTCGTAAATGCAGCCGATGTGTATACCGGTTAGCTCATCTGTCTGAAGCGCTGCGAGCCCTCGAGATCAGAACAGCTGACCACTTCCCAGGCCTCAAGTCGGGTATCACGTCCGGAGCTGAGGTCTTCGGGGCCATCATGGGCTATGGGCTTCTGCAAGTGATGACCAAGATCTTCGCAAGCGTCCCCGCGGTCGGCCGGCCGTTTGGGCCTAAGGAGAACGGCCTCGTCCAGGCTGCGGCCAGAGGCGCGGCGGGATCGGCGCTGATCTTCACATCAATTGTACCAGCCATGTACAAGATTGGCATACTGTCGAACCCGTCTGGGGACTTCCTCAAGCTGGCCTTGCTGGTTCTGGCCTGCACCTCTTTTGGCCTGTTCTCCGCCGCGCCGCTGCGGCGGTTCTTCATCGTCGACCATGCCAGAGCCTTGAACCTAAGATTCCCGACAGGTCGGTTGCGCCGCGCTCACCTGCTACTCTGCACTCCCTCAGCTATATACTGACCAGCCATTCTGCAGCGGAGGCAACAGCTGTGATGATCAGGTCCATGAACGAAGCTGGACACGGCGCTCTGATGGCTGCAAAGCGCTTCAGAGCTATGATTTACGCCCTCTGCGCCTGCTTCGTGCACAAAGTCGTGTCATCATATGCCATTGGGATTCTTTACGACGTATGTAACCCCCACCCCCCTTTCCTTTGAAAGGCCGATCTGTCTATACATACGCCCACCTTACTCAATTTGCCTAACACACACGGTAGTGGCACATCTGGACGTGGATCTACATCTGGGGCAACTACAGCAACTCGGCCATCGACATCGAGAACTGGGGCTGGATCATCGAGCTCAGCCCCAGCCTATTCGGCATCGGCATGCTGGTGGGCATGAACATCGGCGCTTCGATCTTCATAGGGTCGCTGCTCAGCTGGGCTGTCATCGGACCGATTCTCATCCATCTCGGCCTCTGCGTAGGGAACCCAGTTGCGGCCGGCGCAGGACCCCAGTGGAGAAGCTATATCACCTTTTCATCTCTCGGTTCCGGCCTGCCCACGGAGCCCAACTATGTACCGTCGCCCTATATGTGGATCATCTGGCCGGCCCTCGCCATTCTCCTCGTTTCGTCCATCACGGAACTGCTGCTTCATTCCTCCACGTTTTACAGAGGCATCAAGGCCGCCTCTGCAGTCGCATATGGCCGTATCGTGCGTCTGTTCCACCATGATGGGCTCGAGAAGCAACGCCACCCTGAGGGCAAAAGCCACGGGCAAGTCTCGGCGTTGGTTTGGGGCACTGGGCTGATACTCACGACGGCGGTCATATGCCTGATAGTCCGGTTCCAGTGGGATATCAATCCCGGGCTCGTCGTCCTCGGCCTGGCCCTCTCGGTGCTCTTGTCCTTCATCAAGTAAGCAAAGTTGTAACACCCCCTAGCTACAGCTCAATGCTAATATCTCTCGCAGCATCTACGGAACGGGAGTGACTAGCATCTCGACATCCGGTGCCACCCAGTCCATCATCATGTTTGCCGCTACTGCAATCGTCCGCGCACAAAACACACCTTTGACGGCCGCGGTCACCCTCATCCAGGTTACATCCGCGATGACGACGGGAGCTGCCGATGTTTCCACCAACCTCATTGGCGACTTCCGTCTAGGATTTCTACTAGATACGCCGCCTAACGCTCAATTCTGGGCACAGGCCATCGGCACCTTGTGCTCCGGGCTTGTGGCGCCGGCTATCTTTCTCGTCTTTGCGAATGCGTACCCCTGCATCATTGAGACCATGCGGGCCGAGGCCGAGGCGGCGGTCAATGGTGCTGGATCATGTCCCTTTCCTGTCCCAAGTGCGCAAATGTCCAGCATTCTCGTGCCCGCCCTTCTCGCCAATGGCAGCGGGGTTCTCCCGATGCCTACCAGCAGTGCCTGGTTCGCCCTGGCATCCGCCATCGTGGTCATCATCGAACTAGTGGCCTCCAAGCTGTGGCTTGCCGGAAAGCTTAAGCGGATGCAGAAGTGGAGGCCGAGCTGGTTCGGGGTGGGCATTGGGATGATCATACCCCAATCGAGGCTTACGGTGGCCATCATGTTCGGAGCAACGTTTGCTTACATCTGGCGAAAGCACCGGCCGAGCGGCTATTCGATATATTGCCTTGCCGTAGCTGCTGGCATGATTGCTGGGGAAGGCCTTGGGGGCCTCTTCACTGCAGTTCTTCAGGTGGCTGGCGTCGGGGGAGACAAGTATGGCACGGCGGTAGGCTGTCCAGCTGGTGTTTGTATGTGATTTGGAGTTGAGTCAAGTTGAGGCATCATTCGGTATTTGCTCTAGGCGGTTGGTCTACGCCGCCGCCACCGGCTAACTAGGCGTTGTGAGGTGGCATCCGTGGCGTTCTTAGATAGATTTGCATATACCCCTTGACACCTACGAATATACTCTTGGAACTCCTGGTTCGGTTCTAGCATTCTCATACATCACTGGAAACTCAGGAGGTGTCGTGATATCAAGCCATCAAGGCACAGTTGGTACTAGCTAAAAGGCCGATATTTGACCATTCGTGACTTCATGTCTCGTGAAAATGCAACGTGCGTTCATCCCTACCCGTGAATACCCGCCAAACAAGATCAGATTCCTTGCCCTAACACCACAACGTACAGGGAAGGACAAGATCCTTCAACGTCCAAACTCCGAAGATGGAGTCAAATGAATCCGCAATGCACACGCCTCAGCCTACATATGCTGCTCGACACTGTCGCCCCTGCTTGGAACACGCCCTTGTAGGTGCATTTACACATAGACACGATGGTGGGACCGCGAGCTCCGGCGGGAGCCGCTGTGGCTATGGCGGCGGTGGTGGTGGTGGCCGCGCGAGCCGGACCGGTAGCGGGTCTCGCGGTAGTACGTCTTTGACTCGGGGGCGCGATCGGCATGGAACCATGCGAGGACGGCAGTAATGAAGAAGAAGATACAGTTCATGATGCCAAAGGCGAAGCAGGCCTTCAACATGCCGCACGTCTTATCGACCGACACGTCGAAGCCATTGACGCTGGCATAGCCTAAGGGGCCGAAGATGATGTCGAGCGACCCGCCGCGATCGATGTGAACGCAGTCGGCATTGGCAATGAAGCGGAGGTAGTACACACCGGCGATGAAAGCACCGACAAAACCCAGATCGATGATGGAGACGAACTGGGCATTCGTGCTGCTGCGGTGGTAGCTGAACAAGGTGAAGATGGCCCAGGCGAGCGCGAGTACCGAGACGATGAAGAGGATCAGGACGTAGTTGGGGGTGAGCACGTTGTTCTGGACGCAGGCATTGACGAAGTACGCCAGCATACCCATCGTCGGGATCTGGAGCAAGCGCACGCGGTCAGCATTTTCCTCGTCGCTCTCTCCACTTCTCGATTGGCGCAACGAAACTTACCAGCGTGATGATCTCGGCGATGCGCCAAAAGATAAAGAAGACTGCGAAAAGCATCTTGGTAGTCGCTGCGCAATGCGCTCTGTATTACTTCGAATGGACGGCGGCGACTCGGTGGAAGAGAAGGCGGCTCGCGACAGAAAACCGTGGTGCAAAGACGGAGAGTCGGTCGCGCAGGTGGAGGGTGAAAAGAAGAGGGGGCGGGATCGGGATCAGAATCAGACCAGGCGATGCTTATTGGAGGTATTTATCAGAGCCGGTAGCTCTAGGAATCCGACAGCTCTCTTGCAGCTTGGTGCAGGGATGATGCCCAGTTTCGAGGCGGAAGTCAAGTACAGGTAAAATGACACACGGTGTGCGACAGCTTGCTTGCGCTCCAGACCTTGGATGGATGGATGGGGCGGTCCGGCTTGGTCGTGCGTTGCGCCGTGGGGTAGCGAGAAAAAACAAACTCCTTCTTGCTTGCAGGGCAACGGCCTGTTGCGAGCGAAATGACGTCGCTGGCGGCCGGGGTGGAGGGTGGATGGTGGAGGGGAGGGGGGGGTCCCAGAGCTGTCGTGGGGCCCTTTCGCCTAGTTGAGTGCAGGGATCCGGTTTGTTGTGCCAACCGGAGCTAGCGCCGAGGAGCCGTACTCAGAACGTTTGCGTGCTCGCTATGTTTCACAACTTCTGGGCGCTGCGATCAGCCAGGAAAATAACCAGATCTTGTGCACTACGGGCCGGCGCAAGGAAATAGAGTTATTCGAGACAGCAGTTTGTCCAAAAAAAATAACGCTTGCCGATCCCCCCCCACCTCCTTCCCGCCGCGGACGCATGTCTTTAAAGAAAACTTGGTCGGTTGTCGTCACCGTCGAAAATGGCGGGGCTGGCGAGGCTGGACCCACTTTCCGTACAGCAAAAACTTGGGGGTTGGGCAGCCCGTCCTGGTTTTCGGCGCAGCAGCGGCAGAAATTGTGTAGCCTAAGTAGTAGGGTTACCATGGACCCGGGACGGGACGGATGGGAAGGCGCGGTGGAAGATGTACACAAAGGCGCCGCGACCATGGGACAGGCACGCAGGCAAGAGACAAAGAATTAAAAATAAGGGTAATGTCTAAATTACAGCAACAACAATCATCTCCCAACCCGAGAGAGAGCCCGGAAAACATCCCGTCGTCATAAGCCCCGGCCGTCCAGGGTCTCCAAGTCGTCAAAATCCCGTATCACCGGCGCCACACTGTCCGTCTCGGAGCTCCCCCGGCTCAGGAGCGGCCGCGGCGTCCTCCCGCGGGGCACCGGTCGCTCTCTGTCCGACCCGCTACCGGCCGTGAGGAAGCTGTGATTGTCGGACGCATCATCCAGCGACAGGAATCCCCCCGTGCTGCCAAGGTTGGCCAACGGGCCAAGTTGGTATGCGCCGACCCCACTGCCCGCCTTGGACGCCCGCTCGGCTGGCAGCTCCCAGTCATGTTCGTCTAGGCGGCCCATGCCGCGCATACCTATCCGCGAGCTGTCACGCACATTGCGGCCGCGGCCCGAGGCGGACGACCGTGGCGTGCGGATGCTACTACCTGTGTCGCTCCCTGATACGCTGACCCCGGAAGGGAAGGTGCTGTAGCTGCCGACTACGCTGGGCGCTGCACTGCTAGAGCTGCGCAACGACGGGGCGCGCGTGGCTGCCGGCGTGTGGTAGCCCATGGCGGAGCTGCGGCCGCCCACGCTAGACGACGGGGGCTTGGGGAACGAGAAGTTCTCCTTCCGCCGCCGCCAGCCTAGGTCCTCGTCAGCAGAGCTCTCGGCCGCACTGTTAGGGTTGCTCGCCGTCCACTCCCTCGGCGCCAACCAACAGTGCGACAGCTCGTGCACGGCCTCCTCCATGATTGGCTGACTGCTGCTCGATGACTTCCACGGCGGCACCTTGGCGCCCTTGAGCCTCGGCGACAGGTGGTAGATGACGCCCTCGCGGTAGCGCATGTTGGGCGCATCGACCGACACGCTGGCGAGGGTCTGCAGGATACCGTAGAGGAGGGTCCAGCGTCCCAACCGTGCCGTGGATGGATCGACCCCGCCGACGTGGTCCGATTTCTCGAACTTGCCGAATGCCTCGGTCAGCTCCGAGTGTGTGAAGTCGGAGCCTAGGATGCAGATATTGGTGGCTTCGGTGTAAGCAAGCTGGATGCGTCGTTCCATGGCTCCTGCGCGCCCGTTTGCGTTCGGCCCTCCGTTGCCGCCCGGGTTCTTCTTGGACGACTTTCCTCCGAACAGCCCTCCGGAGCCGTCCCGTCCGGCGCTAGGGGCGGCACTGGGCATAGCCGGAATGGATTCCGGCACGAGCGGGAACGGGTGCGGGATGTGCGGGAACCGGAGCCTGTTGTCGAACTCGACCAGCATGTCTGTCATCGGCAGCTCCGTGGTATCCGGCTCGAACGACTTGTTCCCGGTCTTGCTGACCATCATCCACTTGCGGCCGGACCGCGCTTCGGAGCCGTCCCACTTGACATCCCGGTTCACAAGATAGTCATAAAGCGCTGCGAAGTCTTGCTGCAGGGCCTGGGCGACGGTGCGAGTGAGCCATACCTCCTCCTCGCCGTCCATGCCCGAGTGCGCCGTGCCAATGGCTTGTTGGTCTCCGGCGGGAGGCAGGGGCGGCCATCGCCCGTACCGCCGTGTGTAGTGCTGAATCAGGAACTTCTGTAACCTCTCGGCCGCCGCCTTCGCTGGCGCGATCATTACGGGCCCGCTGGCGCTCGCCGTTGTCGTGGCCGCGTCCGGCCACATGTCGCTGTACTCGAACTCTGCTAGGCGCTCCTCAGCTGCCTGCACGCGTAGCTGGGTCTCGAGGCAGGCACGCTCGAGTAGTGCTCGCGTGATGGGGGTGACGTGCCGGAAGTCGGCCGTGTACTCAAGTTGCGAGTACATGCCGGCGCAGTGGAGGAAGGCCTCGCGCCAGCCCTCATCCCACCGCACCTCAGCGCCCTCGCTCCATGCTAGGAGAGAGACAGCCCCCTCAGGTTCATTTCGGACATCGTCGATGCCCCTTGCCGACAGGTAGTTGATGATGGTGCCGACATTGTCGGCGTCGATGGGCATGTAGCCTTCGAGCCTCATGTGCAGGTCAGAGATGGCCTGATATAGCGAGAAGCCCACGAGCGAGGCGTGGTAGAGCAGTGCAAAGACGTTGCGCGTTGTGATGTGGTGCCGCAGCTGGTCCATCTTGGACCCGTTGGCCGGCGACGGGAAAAACATCTCGTACGAGATCTGCCCGTCTGCCTCGCCAAAGCTCGTGTCTTCGGAGACCGGTGGGGTCGGCTGGCCGCCGGGGCCGAAACCTGGCCCGCGTGGGTTGAGGTACTGACCGTGCCGCTGTAGCATAGGTGGAGCGCCGATAGGGCTGGGGGGAAGGTGGATGTCCTCCTCGGTCGAACCCTCCCGCAGCAGGGTCACGAGGAAGCGAGACTCAGTGGCTTCGATGATGTGAGAGGACAAGCGGAAGGAGGGATTCGGGCGCGGAGACTGGCCCTTGTGGCCGAAGAAGACGAGGACGTCGCCATTAGGGTCCCAGAGCTCCGGGTCCTTCCGCAACTTGTTCCAGCGCTGGACCGGCCGGCCGGCGCCGATCCATCGCTTGATCGGTGGCGTGCTCGCCATGGGAATTGCGGGTAGCTGCATCGACGGTGGCGGCGATACAGGGCCGGAACCATCCCATGACTGCTCCCCCTGCAGAGGAGCGGACGGCGGTCCGATGTACGCTTGGTGGGTCTCGTGCGGGAGATCGGGATCGCTGGTGTAGCCCCCGGCTGCTCCATGTGGCCGCACCGTGGCCGACGACTGCGGCCGGAACTCTAGTGCCCTATCTAGGTCGGCCTCACGCTTATCTTTCTTCCTGCTAAACGTGAATGTCTTCGCGAGCCCCTTCCGGACCTCGTCGCTCTTCTTGTCCAGGATGCTGCGCAAGCCCGACTTCTCTATGCCCGAGACATCCTCGGTCTTGATGACGGGCCTCCTCGCCCGCGCATAGGCGAAGTCTTCTAGGGGACGGTTGAGCTGCGGCGTAGCGGTCTGGCTCCGCCCGTTGAGGCTGTCGCCGCTCTGGCTCCCGCCGCTGTTGTTGGTGTTGCCGCTGTGATTGTAGGCGGCGATCTCGCTGCGGAAATTCATGGACTCGGTCTCCCGCACGGGCTCTGGGAACTTGAGGAAGCGCGCGTTGGTAGTGCCGACGCCGGTGATATCCCGGTCCCGATCCTGGTGCCGGTCCGGGCCGCGCGCCGGCATAGGATAGTCGTGGATGGTTGCATTGTCTTCCGAGCTAGTAGTCGACTTAGCCCGGCTCCGAGGGAGGCCGGCCTTGTCGACCTTAGTCTCGGTGATCTTCTTGCGCACGTACGCGCTGCGCCCCGACATCTTGGCCGTGCTGCCAGCAGAAGAACTGGACGTCGAACTTGGATCGAGCAGAGAATGTCACGAGGGGTACCGCGGGCATGGGAGCGCCCAGATAGCGAACTAGTGGTTGGTGGCTGACAAGGTGGGGGGTTGCCCGCAGATTAGATACACCAAGGCGGCGCAGTGAGCACCGGGGTTGGGGGGGCAGTGAGTCGTGTGCGTCGTCTACCCAGACCTGCCCGAACAAGAACCTGCCCGAACGCTGCCCCGGCCGATAGTTGTAGTTTCTGGGGCAAGCTCCGCAGCGAGACGCCGAGGGGTATGAGCGTGCAAGATCCCTAGAAGGATTCGAGGGGCGAAGCCACGGTGTCGCACTTGGAGACTTGTGGTCGTGATTGCTTCTGTGTGACGTTTCGCTGGTTTGCTTCTGCGCCGGGATCGACACAATGCCGTATGACAGCTCTCAGCACAGACGGCTTTCGAGCGGCTGCAAGACAAGGGCTGAAAAAAAAAGTAAAGGGTTGGAATAAGTGGGCTGGCAACCTGATTTGCCTTTTCCTTTTCTCTCCCTTTGCCGTGATCCTCGCTAGGCGCGCCTGAGAGTGCCTTCTGTGTAGCCCCTGGTGACGCGGGCGGCTCGATGGTGGGCTTCTACGTCCCCAAGTTTGTCGTGAGGCGCTGGGTCAGCACGCTCCATCTCCTGAAGAAGGTTGACTCCAGAGCCCGAGCCGTCGGGTGCTGTTTCAAAGGCGGAAGGAGCCCGTACATATGTAGGTATAAAGGGCTAAACGGGACCCAGGGAGAGAAGGCCAAGCTGCCCTCGACTTCAAGCAAGACAAGGGTTACGGGGCCAGGGGTGCATGCATGCAGTGTATTGCACTCTGTACGGTCTACCGGCGTACTGCTATACTAGGCAAGGTACCAGCCGCCTAACTTTACCACTATTGGGACTGCAGAGATATGTAACCGCGAGCGGGCATGGCCCGTTGCCACGAAACGGTTGCTGACCCGAGGAGCGTCAGCGTTGGACCCGCCGATCCTTCTTCCGGGGGCGACCGGGCAGCGGGCAGCGGGCCATGTCAAGTCTCGCTTAGGAGGCAGCCCTACGGCCTAGGCGCGTCGCCCTCGTTCTGTGGCCGCGCTGGACAGGGCCAGTCTAAGTGGCCCCCGGCGCGCCCACGTCGGCTTGCCATCGACGACCGGCGCGCGGCAGAAGATGGGAAGTGCAAAGGAATGGCTGCAGCCTCCGAAATATGCATGAACTAGCGGGCTCCTCCTGGGCCTTGGGTGTGGGAGGTCATTTCCACCCACACGAGCACGCACATAGAGTTTTGGCCATCGCGTCTTTGCCCGGCCGTGTCGCCCCATGTTTGCCGCATACGGGAAGAGGGGAGGGGGTACGTTGGCCACACCGAAAAGCGAACCCCCTGCCTCATGGGCCAGGGACTAGGGTGCATGCATGACACTAGCCATTACCGCTGACCTATCCGACTTAAGTGGACTGTCCTTATCTGGAGCACCCATGATAAGGTCCTTGTAAACTGAGAGTATGACACGAGGATTGGTCCGGACGGCAAGACGGCCCTCCTTCATTCCTCAGCCAGAGCAGAGTGGGCACGACCCAGGAGGGGAAAAAGCAAAGGTTAACCAGACTGGGGCGATCGAGCGTGTAACCCTGAGGGCCTCCTTTCTTTTTCTCTACTGGTACCCATAACCTACGAGACGCAGCGCACGTGTGCCCCACGTAAGACAGCTGGAGACGACCACGCATGGCAAAGCCCAGTCACTGCACTCCCTCCCCCAGCTGCCGTACTGCGGCGTTCAACCGCTCCCGCGCGCGCTGTGGGCACACCGGGGACCGTGGTGAGGAGGAGCCAACCGGCAGCGGTCCTTGAGGGGGGTGGGCGGTCGAATGCGAAGGAGAGAGCAGCTCAAGTCCCCCTCGTCCCCTCGTGCCCCATCTCACCACGCGGAAGAAGCACCATGCGGCCAGGATGCAGCTGGGCACATGCGAAGATGTCAGTGCTGTGCCGATCCGCTCCAAACACCCGAGATGCGTGCGCCCAGGCCCAGCCCAGGCCACTGTGGTGCCAGCCCAGGCGACGCAGGTACCAGGTAGACACCAAGCAGGAGAGCGCTTTGGCCCCCTCGCCATGGTTGGGTCTAGGACGCCTCTGCTTCTCCGACGTTCTCTCCAGAATGTTCCCGACTAGACCGACTGAGTAGTTCCCCCGCCGTTCTGGAGCAACGGCCAAGCCGCTTGGATCGGACCATGTGGGAAGCGACTGTGACCTTCCCTCCCAGTCCAGTGCTGTACACTACTACTACCGCAATGCGATGCACCACACGCGGCAGAGTCGACCAACGATCCAGCACACCAAGCGCATCGTGGCCCGACGAACTCTTCCCCCTTTGGACTGTCCTATGTATGGTACGCGGCAGTCCCGAGTTGGCCCGCGACTCCGTCCCGGCTGTAACGCCGAATCTAACCTTGCCCTAGCACCATGCATCTTTGAGGAGGGACAGTGTCGGGAAGTACGTAGTACACACAGTTATCACTCCTGACCCATTTCCGTGGCCACTGGGCATGGTACTACGTCGCATACCGTCGGAGACTGGTGATTATGTCGATGCGTGCGTAGTGCTTTTCGCCTTGGTCTTGCAGACACAGGAGCATCTGGCTATCAGCAAGTCTACGACAGCTAGCCATCCACGTAACGGCTGCATATTTCGAGACCACCGCGTCCCTTCGGCTGGGGAAGGGGGGAGGGGCTGGTATATAGTGGCGTACTATGGACTAGCAAAAGAAATGCGAGATGTAGACCGCTGCGGCCGACGTAAGTGTACCTTGGCAGATCGCAGTAGCTGGCCTCTTACGACGCAGTCCAGCTCCAGTCGAAACATGACCCTTCCCCCCCTCCAAATAATATCCCTCGGTTATACCTCTTACCCCTTGAAATATCGCCCATGGCTTTGACAGAGCCATTGGGTGCGGACGGACGATTTGCGGACGCTCACGTGAGAAACCTTCGGGAAACCGTACCCATGAGCTGACAGACCGAGCGCGCCACCGTTCCGGGCATTTGCAGCCGGCCGTGCGTCACTAGACATCCGATTGAAGGGATATACCCCTCGGAGCGGCTGAATTTCGTAGAATGTCCCACAAGAAGGAACGAAACAGTCAACAACACCTCCTGTATTGTCTAGCCCCTGGCATCGAGCTGGCCGGTAGTCGAGACCTCGGAATAGGCAATCGGCAGGATGCGGACCCACAAGCTACCCCTGGCTCCCCAAGGAGGGGAGATGTCCTCCGTCCGGGATCCGAGAACCCACCATCTGCTTCAGAGGACTCCAGAGCTGTGGTGATAACGACTGTACTGGTAGTTGCTGCCCACTAGACACCCTCGACACCTAGTCAAAGTGGACCTCACAACGCTGAGTGGATTTCTGAGACCCCATGGAAATATTGAGGGTTTAAGCCCCGTGCCGATGCCGCCTATCTAGTCGAGTATTGTTGAGGTGACCGGAAGAAGGAAGGGATGGCGCTGGCTCTGGTTTCGAGGATCGCTGCACTCTCAAAGACAGGTTTGACATGCGGTTCTGTAGCAGCGTAGATGGTCGGCCGTCTATGTTTAATATGACTTGTCTTTGCTGGGGAGGGTCGCCAATGCAGCGTCGCATCCAGGCTCTTGGCTCTTGCAATAGCAATAGCTTGAGAAGGATCAAGGATATAAGTAACATCTGTCTCCTGCTGGTGGGACGGGCCAGAACTGTGGAGATGCCATCCAGTTCCTTGGGTTCCCTGAGTTCAAGCTCCGGGCACCGAAGATGAAACCCGTCCTGCCCCAAGAATTAAAGACTAGCCCACTTGAGCTTTAAGTTGACCTTCATCTCGACAACAAGCAACAAGTCGCAGGGACTCCAGCCTAAGGCGATAGAACTGGGAGATGGCCTCAAGAGAACCGTGAATCCATAGGCAGCCGCTCTGAAGTTCTTTCCTCATATTGGTCTACGCTGCAGTGCGGGATCAGGTCAGGAATTGTCCTGCCGGAATGATAGCTGCAACAGGCGATATCGATTCTCTGCCATATATGGCAGGGCCGAAGCAAGGGAATGGCTCTGGGTCGCCAGTGTCTCGCCCCTAAGGCCTGTCCCGGGCTTTTTCTCCTGCGCAGGCGACACTCATCCGGTCACAATGCGAGGGGGGTCTTCTGGATGACGGCAATAGTCACAGGCAACTAACGCGAGCATAAGGGTGTCTGAATGGTGGAAGTTCTTGCTCGCCCAGGGCATCCAATTCCTTGTCCGACTATTTTTCTTGTTCTGCTTGGCTCGGCCGGCTGCGCAGACAAAGCGAGACATATGCACCATGCCGTTTCCCTACAAATTACCGAGTTTAAAACTCCGCATTTGAATCGGGAACACCTGCCTGGACAGACAGCTCGGAGCTACCAGGCGTCTCGGCGGCATAGGAATAAATAGCGGGCTGGCACTACACCCTCGTAGGTGCTGCGTTTCGGGCCGGAATGCAGGCGTCCCCCTCACGAAAGGCCCGAGGACGGGCACACCCTTGCACCGATAGGGGAGCTAAAAAAACGGCCGCCCCCTTGGAATCGCTCCCCCAATTTGCACCCCCACCCTTTCAGGGACTTGCTCCCCCGCCAAAATACCCCGGTATGTCCTTGTTACTAAGTGCTTAGTGAAGGTGTAGACTGCTACAAAGGGGGCTCGTGCCCATCATACACGTATCGCGGAATACAAGCCGCTCGACCCAGGCTTGTGCTGTGGTGTTGCGGCTGGAAGCATCCTCAGCTTCGGACCCCCGCAGCCTATGAGCTAGGTGGATATTTCTCCATATCGTGTAGCCTGCTTGCTGGCGTTCTCGGTCCTAGGAACCCTCGATACTACCTAGTCCATGCCACAGCGCCGTTTGTTGAGGCTTGGCCCGAATGAGGCAAGCCCTTCTCCGCCTTGGACCAGACCGCTTTCTCTCCCCACCACTGCAGTTTGCGAGCTTTTGCGTGGCTGGTCCGGGGTCGCAGCTCCCATTGGTGTCCAAAGAGCCCCTCAGGACGTCTCTCAGTCGGCAGGTCGGCAAATCACCTCGGGAATAGAGGCTTTCGTTATGTCCAACGTGGGACTGAACAGGCACTGATGGATGAGACCCAAAGCGCTTACTTTCAACCCCGCAGCCGGCCTAGGTTCCCCTCACCGTCAACTGACTCTCGAGGGTCCTGGATCGCCGGACGCCGATGCTAGTCCAGGCCAGGGTTGTGGATACAGCCAACGAACACCATGAAAAAAAAAATTTGGGGAGAAATAGGTAGCCCCACGACCCCGATGGCCAGGCGACGCTAGAAGCTCTTTCCCTCTGTAGCTATTTCCCCAAGATTCCGTCGTCGCTTCCAACATCACAAAGAAAGCCTGCCCTCGAGCCTGCCGGCTGCCCCTTCCCCTTTCTTCATCCCCTAGACCAGCCCGTAGCCGGAGCCGTTGCCATGGAGGACGACCTTGAGCATCAGTACGGCTCCAAGGAGCTCAAAGAGGTTCGTAGCTCCTTGGGGAGGCGAGGGACCGGCTGGGTCGAATAGGTCCCTAGTTGCTGACATGCTGCCTCTAGGTCACACCCCAGCATGCTGTCTCTGGCACCAAAAAGACTGCGGCGGAGGCGAGCCTAGTATGGAAACAAGATATGCGGATTGTGCCCTTGTCAGCCGCCATCTATTTCCTGTGCTACATGGACCGCTCCAATATCGGGAATGCCAAGATCTTGAACTCGTCGACCCATAATGACCTGCTCACTGAGACCGGCATGACCAACTACCAGTATACGATCGCGCTGATGATCTTCCTCGTCGCCTACGGCCTGTTTGAGGTTCCGAGCAACATCCTGCTCAAGAAGCTGCGCCCCTCCCGCTGGATCGCCTTCCTCATGTTCTCGTGGGGTGCCATCACCATCGGACTCGGTGGCGCAAGCAGCTACGCGACCATTACCGTGGTCCGGTTCTTGCTGGGTGTCTTTGAGGCCGGTCTCTTTCCCGGCCTGGTCTACTATTTGACTTTCTGGTACCGCACCGAAGAGCGAAGTGTGCGCGTCGCCTTTATCCTGGCCTCGGCGACGCTCGCCGGCGCGTTCGGCGGAGCGATTGCCTTTGGTGTCGGCCACATGAACCAGGCCCACGGTCTCTCGGCGTGGCGGTGGCTGTTCATCATCGAGGGGGTGCCTTCGTGCATCTCGGCCTTCTTTGTGTGGTTCTTCCTCCCCGACTACCCGGAGACGGCCCACTGGCTCACGCACGACGAGAAAGACCTGGCTACGCAGCGACTGCACCTCGAAGGCAGCAAGGGGCACCACAAGTCTATGTCCTGGGAGGATGCCAAGACCACCCTGCTTGACTGGCGCCTATACGCCCACTACCTCGTCTATTTTGGCATCTCGGTCCCCTTCAGCTCGCTGTCGCTCTTCACGCCCTCCATCACCGCCGGTCTGGGCTACTTCGACCTCAAAGCACAGCTCATGACTGTGCCGCCATATGCTGTAGCCTACATCGTCTCTCTGCTCACAGCGTGGAGCGGGGACCGCTTGAACGCCCGCGGACTGCACTCGGCTGCTCTTGCCACCATCGGCGCAATCGGGTTCCTTGCGTCCGCCGTCCTGCCGCCAACGGCATATGCCAGTCGCTATGGGTGCCTGATCGTCGCTGCCGCCGGCGCTTTTGCTTGCATCCCCCCTCTTTTGGGCTGGCTCTCGTCCAACATCTTTAGCACAGCTTCTGTTGGCCTTGCTATCGCGCTCAATATCGGCCTGGGCGGCGCTCCCGGGCAGATCGTCGGCGTGTGGATATACAAGGCCGACGAGGCTACTCGCGGGTACCCGACGGGCCACTGGGTGAATGCCGCCCTCTTGTTCATGGTTGCCATCGGCTGTGTGGGTTTGCGGTTCTACTACGGCTGGCAGAACCGCAGGTTGCTCCGCGAAAGCAACGGCGGAGAAGTCCGTCTCTACAAGTACTAGACATGCCGAAGTGGCCCCGAGTAGTTAGGCCTACCTTTTCAACCATGTTCTCGAACAAAGAGCAAGGATGTTTGCTCCGCCAATAGCGCCAGCCGAGCTGGAAAGCTGCATAAGGGCAGGATACGCGCATAACGAACCTAAATATATATTCGGTAATTGGGCTGAAAAAAGCGACAACGCTGCGTGGTATCTAATAATATCATATCGTAATTTTACTTTTTGCACTTTACACCTCAGATCCGACCTTGCTGTCCTTGCCCTGCTTGGTTTCTCGGTCTTCTGTCTCCTGGGTGCTGTCCTCCTCAACTTCTTCAGTATGCTCAATCTCCTCGGCAAGGATCAGGTTCAGGATCATGGACACAAAGGCAGTGACGGCGAAGCCCGTCTCCATGACGAGAACGATGGCATCCAAGAATCCACGGAGGCCGGTGTTGTCGCCCGAGTATGTGAACACGTGACTGAAATAAGTGGGGACAAGCGTAGCGCCATAACCAAGGCACAACGAGGCCGTCAGGATGAAGCGATTCCGGCGGTTGAACACCACACCACGATGGATAATGGCCATTCCCGAAACGGACACGGAGCAGAACAGAAAGGTAGTCATGCCTCCAATCACCGGCGACGGAATTGCCACAAGCGCGGCCGCGAATTTGGAGAAAACGCCCATGACGATCAGGAACAGGCTGTAAGTCGCGTCAGTTCGATGCCCTCCCCAAGATAGCTTTAAAAACGTACCAGCAGCAGTATCCAGCAACTCTGTTTGCACAGCGGCTCATTAAAATGACGCCATTGTTCTGGGCGAATGTAGTCATGGGAGAAATCGTCGCCAGCGCGGCCAGAACCCCGTTGATTCCATCCGCGAGGATGCCGCCGCGGATGCGGCTCTCGAAGAGTTCGCCCTCGATCTCGATTCTAGAGACATCGCATGTTGCCGAGATATCTCCGATGGCCTCGCAGGCGCAAATGATGAAAACGGCCAATAAAGGCAGCACCAATGGGCCGTAGACGCTCAGCTTGAACGTATGAACCCAGATGAAGGAGACGGCGGGGGCCGAGTCGACGCCGGAGCGGTCGAAGTAACCACAGGCAGCGGCGATAATGCATCCCACCAGCAGACCAATCACGACGCTCGTGGATTTCATCAGAGGCGACCCGAAGCGCTCGCACAAGATGATGGTTACGAACACGGAGAAGCCAAGACCTGTCTTGCCGTCAGCACCCCGCCTCGCCGTGAGCACGACCAAGTGGGCTTACCAAGGTATTCAGCCGAACCCCAGGGCAGCGCGTGCGGCGCGCCAATGTTGGGGCAGAGGGCAAAGAAGTCCGGCGGGCTCGCCTCGGCGCAGAGGCCAGCGCCTCCGGCCCAGTTCTGCATGCCGGACTCGATCAGGCTGACTCCGATCAGGAGCACGGTGGGGCCCGTGACTAGCGGCGGGAAGATGCGAAGCATAACTTTGGTGGGGATAAAGGAGATGAGAATCTCGAGCAGCGCGCACACGGCCGCCGTGCCCAGGATGGCTCCGTATCCGTCCGGGCACGGCAGGGGGGTCCCGTCGGCGGCCGAAGGGCAGAAGCCATTGGCGTACATCTGGGCGAACGCGCCGGTCGCTACCGGGATAATGGCGAAAGAAATGCCGACCACGCTGATTAGTCCCGTGCCGATATGATACCTGTGGAACACACAACATAAGTTCTCTGACTCAGACTGAGGGGCCGCCGTAGCAGCGCGGAGGGGCCATCGTACGAGGTGCCCAATATGCGGAACCGGGTGATCTGGATGATGGACAGCAGGCCAGACACGATCAGAGCCGTGGAGACGAGGTACTGCGTCTGTTCGCCCGTCAAGTTTGCACCGCCCGCGCCCGACATAATGATGGGCGGCGTAATGATGCCAGCCAGCATGGCCAGGGCGTGCTGGAGGCCGAGCACGAGGGCGAGCACGACGGGGATGCGGTCGTGCAGGCCGAAGAAGGGCGGCACCCGCTTCGACTTCCTCATGAAGGGCAGATTCGGCCGGAACAGGAAGCCGTAGTCGTAGTTGCCCAGGAGGCCATCGCGGGTGAGGAAGGTCTTCTTCACACCCAGAGCTCGGCTACGGAGCGTGGGCTTGGGACCCTGCCCGGGGACGATCTGGGACGGTGCGTCTTCATCCATGGTCTGCGACGGGGAAGGAAACCGGCTCGCTGGAGGAAGTCGAGAATGTGCGGGCGGTTGCGGCGCGGACTAGTATGAGGCTCTGTCCCGTAGACTCTGTGGAGGTGCCGGAAGCTTTGACGATGGCGCTCGCGTGTGTGTATATATATACACTTTACTCGAGCTCTAGCGCCGTTTTCCCTCGGCGCAGGCACCTGACGATGTGGGCTGGAGATAAGGACGTCAAGCCATCAGCCATGGCAAAGAGACGATTTCCGTTCGGACGAGGCTTGATAGCGTGACATCCCCAGTGGCCCGTCCGAGCCCTTTCTCGCCAATCCGAGCTTGGCCCGATCAAAATTTTTGATCTCGCAGGCCTGCGGGAGGACCTCTACGCTGCGGGGTGCAGGGTACACTCTCTCAAGGTGGAGGGTTCCTCGCTAGTCCTGCACCCTTACTCCTCCGGTACCCACCCATTGGAAGGGGACCAGGCGTGTACCCTGCTCACCTCCCGCAGTACATACATAACATCGACGGCAAGGTCTCGCCGATGCATGTTGTGTGTGTCTGCGAGGGTGTGTGTGTGTGTGTGTGTGTGTGTGTGTGGCAACCCCTCGCCCGGGACCGCTCGCGCGAGGGAATTTCCTCCCGCCGTGGGCGCGGGAGATCCCCCCTCCCCTAGACGCACCTTGCAGCACGGGTGGGTGGTGGTGGTGAGAGTGGGTGGTGGGAGCGCGCTCGCCGGGCGCCTAGCCGGAGACCGCCTGGCTCCCAGGGCAGGCGGGTGGCTCCGATAGGAGGCACTGACCGGCAGATCGTAAAGCCTTAGTGCGGTCGATCGCATGGCAGGCGTGCCAGTTCGGCTGCTTCCATGGCCTGGGGGCGCTCGTGAGCTGAGCTCGCCTCGAGATAAGGAGCGTGCCATTAACCAACACGTCTGTGTCAGTATCAGTCGGTTTCGATAAACTACCATTGACCAGTCAGGCTCCGCTTGGCGCTTCAGAATTGGCTTAGGGCGAGGCCGGCCTGGTAGGGCCGGACCCCGCCGACTGGCGTGTGTACTACAAAGCTGTTGCGGATAAGCATGCGCAGCACTGCGCTTGGCTGCGCTGGAGCACGGCGCTAATGCTCAGCAACGCGTTGTCGGCTTATACTTCACGACAAGACATAGATAAGCAGCCTTGGCCCAAGACAAACGACCTGAGCATGCCGCTCGGCTACCCGGAGACACTAGAAGGAGGGAAGGGGGGGGAAGAGCGTAAAGGGGTGTCCCATTCATCTTTTTGATTTTATTAGCAACCATATTTGCACGGGTAAATCCTAGCAAGCCCTTCGAGAAAGAACAGAGAAAGATCCTTAGGCACCCAGACCAACTGGGCCATCGACGCCGGATAATGTGACATTTGTAGAGTCCGTCGTAGCCCCAACCGCCAATACTCCCCCATGCGCCACGAAGTAAACACCAGTATAAGCTTGGCGCCAATTCTCTCCATCCTGCATCGCCGGGCGAGTTGAAGCGGCGCGTACCGGGGGGATCCATAAAGAAGACGGCCGAACCGACATACCAAAGGCAGTACCGACGTCAGGTGAAAACTCTGTCCTGCCTCAAGGCTCCTTGGGCTCCTTCTTGCTTACGGAGGCGATGAAGCTGCGGTACTGATCGTCCGCCTCGGCGTCCGGCCCCTTCCCGTACAGTCTGGAACGAGGCGGAAGCTCCCTGATCTCTGGCTTGGCCTTGGTCGTCCACAGCACGCCTGGCTGCACAGTCCGGTTTACGAACCTGATCTCGGTGTTTGAGCCGGCGCCGTTCGCAAGTGCTTCTTTGTCCTTTTCTTTCTCTTTCTCCGTCTCTCGTTCATCGGCCGCCTTCGCCTCCTCGATCGCAGCCTCGTTCCGCGGCAGCCTCATGGCAAGTAAGATGTACTCGGCCCTCGTCATCTTGTCCATGATGTCGTCCATGTAACGGCGAACCTCTTCCTCCGGAGCAACAACCCTGAATAGGTTCTCTAGGTGCCGGCCCGAAGGAGCGTACAGCCGAATGGTGACCGGCTGATAATAGTCAAGAGCCGGGTCTGCCGCCGGGTACTCCGAGGCACTGCCTTTCCTCACGATCAAGAAGGACGCAATCACTTGCTGGCCCGTTGCCAGAGGCACGGTCTCGAGAATGGAGAACTTGGGGAACGAATATCGATCACCAGTGCCGCCGGAAAACTCAAACACCACAGTCAAGATGTCCGGCTTTGGGGGTGCGGGCGGAGGGCCTTTGGACCGGAGCGATTGCTGGGCCGGTTGAGTCACCTGCGACGAGTTCTCCCCAGCGGGAGATGGCGACGCATGCCCGTTCGTGAGGTTCTGGAGCCTGGGCGTGGCGGGCTGCGCGGTCTGCTGGCGTTGCGCTGCAAGCTTGGTCTTTAGTCGATCCAGAACCGCTTTAAGGTCCGTAGCATCTGAGAACTGTGGCTTGTTCTCCGCTATCCGCCGGACCATATCCCTCGTTTTGACATCGTCAAGGGCATTCTTCACAAGGAGTACCACCAGCGGATCGCTCCCGGCAGGGGGGCGTAGATCCACCGAGGTCTGCTTTGGGTTGGACAGCAGGACGATATCCAAAATTGCGCGGACCTCGTCCGCAAAGTACCGCACCGTCTTACCATCCACTAGCAGCCGGTCTGCCGACGGCCCTTGGGCAGCACCCTTCCGCTTGCTCTCGGCCGTAATCTGGTCAATGATGGCTTGGAAGCGCTCGAGCTCGTGCTTGGCGGCATCGCCCTGGGCCACTTTTCTCATCAGTTCGCGCAGATGGGGGTCTTCTCCGGCTTTCTCGGCAAGCGTGAGAATGATCGGATCGGTTCCGGGCGCTGGCGCCTTATTGGCTGCGGCCGTAGGCGTTCCATTGACGGGGGCCCTAGCAGGTGGGTTCGCCAGTGGCGTAGCGACGGGCTTTGCCGCTGTAGCAACCGGCGCGGACGGCGCGGGGGTGGCCACTGGGAGCGCTGGGGAACGCGTGGAGCCCGAATGTTGCGGGTTAACCTGCGGCTGTGCGAGGGCGGGCGGGCGGACGCCAGGCTGAGGGGTAGCAGTGCTAGGGGAAAGCATTGACTCCATTCCACGAGGCGAGGCCATCGGTCGTGGGAGGGCAGTGGCTCCTGCTACCGCTGCAGGAACAGGAGGCACCGATGGAGGTCGCTGCGCTTCTTGAGGAGTCACAGGCTGCGTGGGGGTTTGAGCCTGCGGTTGCGGTTGCGACTGCGATTGCGATTGCGTAGGGAACTGCTGCTGGACTGGCGTGGCCACTGGGGTTTGGCTCCCTGGCGTCTTCTGGCCCTGCTGAGGCTGGGCAGCACCAGGTACCGGAGAGGACACAGCGCTGGCCGGGCCTGGTGTGGCCGCCGGCGTGGGGGTCGGGGCGGGCGGCGGAGGCATCACGCCGTTCGGAGGGCCATACTGGAGAACAGGTCGCTGCGGAGGCGCTTGGGGAGGGGCAGGCGGCTTCGGGTCCTTGACCACGTACATGGTGGCCTCGAAGACATGGGGTTCGACCGTGATGGTGACCTGACCCACTTTGGTCATGCTCTCCTTAGGGGGGTTGTTATCTTCGACCACGACGCCCTTCCGCTTCGAGGGTTTCGTCCAGTACTTCTCAAAGATGCCCTCGCTTATCCATTTGTGGCGCGATCGCGAGAGAGATTCTGCCAAGACACCACTGGGCGAAGGGTTAGTTGAGTCAGGGTCGCAGGCGTCCGCGACGAAATGCAGCGGCGACGTCGGGGGGGCACGCGGGTGGCAACTAGGAGTCATGAAGACACGCACCTCTCAGCTATTGATTGATAATCCTTCGCAGGAAGGTCCTCGGGCTGGGCGGACTCGACCGTTGGCAGCGGCTTGCCTGCTTGGACCGACTTTGGCAAGGGCGGAGGAGGCTCCTCAACCGGGGCTGGCTCAGGCTCGGGCACAGCGACCGGCGCGGGCGTCAGGGACCGCGGCTCGGGGGTCAGATTCCGCTTCTTCGATACGTGTTCGACCCTCGCGGCCGCGCGAGCGGGCAGCTTTCTCTTCTTCTCCATCGGGGGCGGAGGCGCGGCGGAGAAACTAGGCGAGCCGGGTCTTATCGAGACGTGGACGTGGCCGTCGAGGAGCGGCCGTCAGGCGCATCGGGTGCGGAGACGGCGTCAGACGGGCCGGAGGGTGGTAGTTTCGCTCGCAGGAGGGGTGTACACGCCGCCGCGTGCGAAATTCGTGCTCGTCGGGGCGACGGCAAACCGGGGTGGTCGGGGAGGCTCAGAAATGTGTTGGAGGAAAATGCGGCGCGGGAGGGATGCAAAATACATAAGGTAGCCGCAGCAGGTGTCGCTCACGCCCTCTGCGGCTGCGCTAAAACCGGGAGCGGGGCCGATGATTGGTCCCTTGGAAGCTGCAACTTCAACCTGCGGAATAGCGCGATTCGCCCCAAAATGGACCGACGAGCTCCCGCCGCTTCCTCTCTGACCCTCGGGTAGGGGCGCTTGGGGCTTTCGAGCAATTCCCAGCAGCACTACGATGTGACAGCGGCCGCGATTGGCCATAATTACGCCCAAGCTACCGCCAGGCTCGCTAAGATCCCGCCCTTGTTGTTCTTTTATTTTATTTTCCCCCTGTTTGGCTGCCTGGGGGAACTCGGACAGGCGGGGCGTGCCTTCCTGCAGTCTGGGCCTCTAGACTGCAGATACGGAGGACACTGCACGTTCCCCCCCATAGGTACAGTACCTAGCTCCACACGATTAGTGGTTGGCGTCCGTCGTCGAATAAGCCCGCGTCATACTCAGCTACCGAGCTCGCGCTATCTTAGACACGCTAACAATTCGGCCCCGCCGACGTGGGCCATTCCCGTTTACGAGCTTAACATGTATGTCGCGTTTGCTGTGGCGCCTCGGTCCGCCAGACCAACGTCAGCTCTGGTGCCAAGGCAGCCAGCCATTGAACCTACCTTACCTACATTATCTACCATACATCTAGAGCTATACCGTATATTACAACGAAAGCAATCCTGTAGCCGCATCGCTGTCGCGGGTCATCTCGTCCGTCTTTACCTCCCCCCTTCAGTTTTGACACAGGTCGGTCCAAGTGCGATGCCGGCGCTCGTCCCGTATCGTCAGGCCGCCCTGGCTGTGGCGATCCCCTTGGGGGCCTACTTGGCCTTCTTGGGGCTATGTGCGAGCACCTTTTTCCAACGCCAGTAAGGCTGCAGCCGCACCAAGATGACACTGCATGCGGATCTGACCGAGCCCTTGTTGTCAGCTTTCTATATGCGCACCGGGTCAACACCCTGTGGTGGCCCTGGACTGATTTGAACCGAGCAGAGGGCTGGGGTTTCGCCAGTGAGTGCTGCAGCCTGGCCTCGGGCTCCATCCTGCCCTAGAAAGAAGCCAGGCACCGCTGACGCCGTGTGCCGCATTCCAAAGAGAACCAAGTCACCCCCTTCTCTTTGCAGACCGCCGATGGCCAGACGCTGTATGCCTGGCACATACTTCCCCTGCCACTCTACGCCCAGCACGAGGAGTCCATCGTGGGCCAGCCGAGTGGGCTCTGCAACGACATCACCAAGACCATAAACTTCAAGCTTCTCAGGGAAGATCCAAACTCTCGTCTAGTTGTCTACTGTCGGTGCCTTCTCTCGAACCGTGCAACGCGTATTTTTGACTAACTCTGCATGCCTATTTGCAGTCCATGGCGTGAGGACTGTAGCCCCATTAGGAAATTCTTGCTTGACTGACCGTCCTTCAGAATGCCGGCCACATCGCGCAAGCCGTGCGGCCATCATCCTTCCACACCTTGACAGATACATCCTCCTACCATGTTCTGGCGATTGACTACCGTGGGTTCGGTTATAGCACCGGGAATCCGACAGAAGCAGGTCTCATCATCGATGGCGCGGCTGCCGTACAATGGGCCATGAGCATCGCAGGGCTGCCTGCTGACCGCATTGTCCTGCTCGGCCAGAGCCTAGGCACCGCCGTTATCTCTGGTGTTGCCGAGCACTTTGCCCACGAGGGTGTCGATTTCGCTGGCGTAATCCTTGTTAGCGGCTTCAGCAGCCTGCCCACTATGCTCAGCCACTATGCTCTGGCCGGCTACGTCCCCGTGCTGCTGCCGCTGCGCGGTTGGCCTTGGCTTTTTAAGGCTGCCATGGGAATGATCACCGATAGGTGGACGAGCGCTGATCGCTTGCGGGCTGCCGTACGAGCGGTCAGGGCCCGCGGTGGGCGGATGCGGTTGAGCCTGGTGCACGCGAAAGACGACCGAGATATTCCATCAGGAGAGGACAACAAACTGTTCGCCGCCGCCGTGGGTGGTTTCAGTAACGAGGACGCAGAGCTAGATGCGGAAACTTTGGAAGCCGAAAAGGAAAAGAGAACGCTGCACAAGGGCCCAGATGCGTTCGTCTCGACGTGGAAGGACGGCAATGTGGTGGTTCGGCAGGAGCTATTTCCATATGGAGGTAAGACCCCGTGAGTCCTGAAACGAAGCAGCACGCGATGTTGACCCCAGAGGCAGGCCACAACAACATCATGACGTATGCGCCAGTGACACTAGCTGTGCTGCGGTCGTTTGAGCTCGTCGGCACCGTGTACTCGTAGCGGAAGATGTAATTAGAGGCCTCAGGACCATATCGGTCCGAATGCATATCTGTAGATCAGACCATTTCATGCCCTGGCCAGCCTGTTCGTGACGAGACACCAGGCCACCATGCCAAGCATCGTCCACTGCGGGATCATGGGCTTCTTGTCTCGTATTGCCAGCACCGTCCCAACGCTGACGATGGCCCCGTTCAGTAAGAGCAGAGGCTCGCGCGTCTGCGGCCAGATCACGCCCAGGCCGACCGAGATTCTCAGGAGAGCTCCGGCATAACCGGCTTGCATGTTCGTGAGCCGGTGGCCGGAGAGCTTGGCCAGCCATTCGTTCTTGCGCCTGTAGTAATCTGCGGTCGCTTTCTTAGGGAAAGGAATCCCTACGAACGGCGCGGCCGAGCCGATGCACATGAGGCCAAAGGCAACATTAGAAACGGTGGCGATAGTCTGAGAATCCATGATTGGAGGCGGGTGACCCGGATTGCATATGCTTTGGGTACTATAGCTGCGGGCGAAGGTCGCTGTGGTTACACAGTACAGCTCCGCACGAGGCCCTTGAGGAGCGCTACAGCTTTAAATTTATTCTGTGTGCCTGCGGTGCTTCAGCAGCTGACGTCAGCGTACTGCTGTTGCCCTCCGGCCCGCAGTTGGTTAGCGTTACCCGTAACCTACCCATCTACATCTATTAGCTACTGCGGCTGAGATCACTTGGCCAGGGTATTCAGTCCGACGACCCAGACGAAATGAGAGAGTCGAATAGATACGATACTACTAGCTCGTCTTTGAGGAATATCAATACCATCCTTAGTCCCGCCCTAGGGCCGTTGCCCATTCTCGGTTATCCAAACCCCCATACTCGTCGCGTCAACCCGAGTTACCCTCCCGATGATACGCCAAAGCTTACAGAGTAGAGCAGACAGACCATAATTAGGATACAAAAGAAAAAACGGGACGCGAGCGACCATCGAACGTTGGCATCCCAGGCCTTACCCTCGCCACAGAAACATACACTGCCCGGCACACTGCCCGGCTGAGTGCCAAAATGAGCGGTAGGCCCCGGGCACTCCCTTTAACCCCGAAGGTTACGTATCGTAGCCCCACCCGAGCTGGCGGTTAACCTCGTTCATGGCCGAGATGCCCGCGCGAACGAAGGAAACTGCGCCGTCCACAATGGGATTGGCGAAGGTGGGATCTGCGCCCTCCGCCGCCTGAAGATCCGTCTGGTCGAGCGTGCCCTGTCTCTTGCTGAGGACAGCACGGTTGATTGCCCTCCCCCACATATTGTAGAGCTGGTCCTCACTTATGCTGACAAACTCGCGGCGGTCGTTGTCTCCGAGCCTGGAGAAGTGCCAGTCCACGAACACGACCTCGAACCTCTTGGTTCGAAAGAAAAGATAGGGCCATGTGAAGAGGAACATGAGCGTAAAGATGCAGAGCCAGAAGACCCAGGTGGTCAGGCGCCACTGGTTCGTCTTGCAGTCATTGTAGACCTGGATCACGCCATCCTTGACTGGGAACGTGATATCCAGGGACCCACGGTAGTTGGTTGCCCTGATCATGTTCTGGAGCTTCTCCTTGAGCCTTGCTTCGTCGAATCCGACCATACGGCGCTGCACGGCGAAGCACTTCAGGCCGGTGTGGCTCGCGCAGTAGCGGTGGTACCACTCTTCCAGCGTCGGCTTGTCCGGGAGGCCAACCTCGAGGCTCTGCTTGGCGCCGGGGGCTCGCTTGCGCAAAACCGTACCTCGGCGGACCTTGTCGCTGTTCTCGACTGCGCGCAGCTCCTTCCACGCGGCGTGGTGGGTGGCATCGGAATAGAGATACGGCGTTAGCTCGACCCAGATATCGAAGTCGACCACCGATTTTCGTTCCTTCTTGCCTTTGTTGTCAACCGTCTCCCGGTGAGTGCCGACCATGCGGACAAAGGGCCGGGGCGGTGTTTCGGCCCAGGCTTCTACCTGGCGTGCGAGGAACTTCGGGTCATTATCCAGGCGGCGGTCGATGCAAAACTCGCTCCCGGTATTGGCGTCTCTCTGGTGGAAAGCTAGATTGGCGACGTATGCCGCCGGATGCGCCTGGGCAGGAGCGGCGGGGAGGAGCGGCGCGCTGCTGCTGCTCGAGGCGGCTGCCTCCTCATAGAGCGGGGGGAGGTCATCGTCCACTAGCTCAGGGGCGTCATCATCTAGGTAGCGATCAGACTGAGTGTGCAGCGACACTGCATCGTCGCCAGGCCGAAGCGAGGGAGACAGTTTGCCCATTGTGTTGATTCCGATGGCGGGTTCTACAACAGCTAAAGGTGATGTTCGCGCGTTTGAATGAAGTTCAGTCTCGTAAAAAAAAAAAAGGAAAAGCTGACGGCACAGGTTTATCTTAGCAGTCCAGGCAGGCACCAGGGGCGCAGCACCTCGGTGGGCCAATAACAGTGCAATAAGTTAACCCTGCGGATTCTGGCAGTGCTCGCGGAGGTTTCCGCGCTCGATGCACTGGATTGAGAGGGGCAGGGCGAGGAGATATTAAAGTTTGTCGGAGAGAGAGAGAGTACCTGATATCATCCGCCGCTTTGTGGCTCAATCGGGTCGGTAGGCATGCCAGAGTCAATAGTGATACGACTCGGTATGCTCACGAGTCTCAGGGTCTTAGCTTGAGGCTAGCTTGGGTCCGGGACGATCGGCCTCGGCCTTGCCCCTCAATGCCCCGCCAACATTTTGGCCCCGACGTGGACGGGTCAGTTTTGCCCCACTAAGCGAGCTCCTGCTCAACTGCTTCGCAATAGGACACACATCACTAGCTTGCCAGGCTCTTGCCCACTGCCCCGAACTCTGTTCCACGCCCGACAGGACGCTCCAAGTGAAAGCCTTTATATCGACAGCCACCGAACCATCGTACTCTCGAAAACCAGTGCCATGTCCGAGGAGTCGAAGCCGGTCGACCCCGCCGGCCAAGAGGCGGCCAAGGGCAAACAGCCCGCCGCCGAGCTCGCCCTTGACTCTGGCTCCGAATCCGACGAAGCCCCCGCTGAGACCGCAGACCCGGCTACAACTTCCAAGAAGAAGAAGAACAAGAAGAAGAAGAAGAAGGCCAAGGACGCTGGCGTGGGATCCTCGGAAGGAAGCGGCCAGAAAGCCCTGGACGGCTTGACCATGCAGCAGATCAATGAGTTCATGGCGCTCAATCCCGCGCTCAAGAAGGAAATCGAGGATCAGGTCGCCGCCGAAAGCTCGTCTGGCACCGCCGAACCGGAAGCCGTCCTCGAGGCGCTGAAGCAGCTCCGGCTGCAGGACATCATGACCGGCCTGGCGAGCAGCGGCAAGAACCGCAAGGACATGGCTTCTTACAAGTTTTGGAGCACTCAGCCCGTTCAGCAGTTTGTAGAAGCGGCCAAGCCCGAGGTCATTGAGGAAGGCCCGATCAAGGTCCAGACGATAGACGAAATCCCAGCCGAGCCCCCTCAGCTGGCCCTCGACGGCTTCCGTTGGGTTCAAGTCGACCTGAACGACGAGAAGGAGATGCAAGAGGTGTATAAGCTGTTGAACGGCCACTATGTCGAGGACAACGAGTCTCTGTTCCGTTTCAACTACTCGCCGTCTCTTCTTAAATGGTATGCTCTGCCACCCTACTCACGGACGCTGCCGGGTCTTACTCTGACGAACTACGCATAGGGCGCTGATGTCCCCGGGCTGGAAGAAGCAGTGGCATGTTGGGATCCGAGTTGGAGAGACCCTCTGCGCCTTTATTTCGGCTATCCCGACCGAGATCCGCATGCGCAACAATGTCCTGCACTGCTCCGAGGTCAACTTCCTTTGCGTACACAAGAAGTTGAGGAGCAAGAGGCTCACGCCCGTCCTCATCAAGGAGATCACGCGCCTCTGCAACCGCGAGGGGATCTTCCAGGCCATCTACACTGCCGGTATTGTCCTTCCCCGCCCTGTGAGCACCTGTCGATACTTCCACCGTGCCTTGAACTGGCAGAAGCTGTATGAGGTCCGCTTCAGCCCGTGCCCTCCCAACAGCAAGCCTGCCTATCAGGTACGCAAGTATGCCGTGCCCTCGAACACGTCGACGCAAGGCCTGCGCGAAATGGAAGCCAAGGATATCGACGCCGTGGGCAGTTTACTTAAGCGTTACCTTGACCGGTTCGATATCGCACCCGTTTTCACGAGGGAGGAGATCGACCACTGGCTTCTGGACAAGAAGGACCCGGCGGGAGAGCAGGTGGTCTGGAGCTACGTGGTTGAGGTGAGTAGTCATATCTCGATCTCTTCTTTTACGTTATCTAACCCTGTGCAGAACAAGGACGGGAAGATTACAGATTTCTTCTCCTTCTATTGCCTTGAGTCTTCGGTTATCAACCATCCCAAGCATAATGTTGTCCGGGCGGCATATCTCTTTTACTATGCCAGTGAGCACGGCCTCACGACGCCTTTCGACAAGGCCGGTCTCAAGACGCGGTTGAACGAGCTGGTTATGGATGCACTTATCCTGGCCAAGCAGAACAACTTTGACGTGTTCAACGCCCTCTCGATCCTTGACAACGGCCTGTTTCTCGAGGAACAGAAGTTCGGCGCTGGCGACGGCCAGCTCCACTACTACCTATTTAACTACAAATCGAACCCCATCCACGGCGGTGTTGATAAGAACAACCGCATCGACTCCAACAACCTAAGTGGTGTCGGCTTCGTTGCGCTCTAGGCGGAAGGGGTGGGTCAGGACCTGACGAGCTAAGGACGTAGGAGTCCTCATTTCTGTATGCACACCACGCGTGAAATATCGTTTCCTTCCCGAGCGGGCATCTCTGAAGCCGTCGGGGGTTCGACGCGGGAAAAAGCGAGCATAGGACCGGATGGCTGGCAGGCAGGCGTAGGTAGCACTAGTGGAAGGCGTTCTCGTGAGCACCAGTGAAAATACGCATCCGCGAGGGAGCGAGCAATGGGAGTCTATGTGGCGAGCGCCTGAGCAAATCGCATCTAAGTGACCTGTATTACATGTGGCACCTGGAGGAAAGATCCGCAACTATCAACGGTTGTTTCCTCTCTCTCATCCCTAATTCCTTCCATCCAGCTTCTCCCCCACGGCGAATCGCTCTTCGAGCAGCTTATTATACCAGGTAGAGCGCTCGATCATGGGAACATGGCCCATGCCCTCGACAATCAGGCCCACGTCCGGCTTGACGTAGTCGATCAGCTTCTTTCCGTGAGGAGGGCTGATCATACCATCCACGGTGCCGTGCATCACGAGGATGCGTTCCCGGCCGACCTTGTCTCCCAACTCCTTCAGCTGCTCGGGGCTCTTGCGGTGCCAGCCGGCCGCGATCAGCTGGAGCAGGAACCCCTTGAGGCCAAAGTGGGCCGGGTCAAGGCGCTTGTGCATCTCCTGCGCGACGAACCGCTCATACTGGCAGTCGAAGCGCAGGTACTTGGTCCCCGGCGCCGGCGGCAGCACGTTGCGGGTCGTCTCCGGGTCCGGCAGGTGGGTGTCGTCCGGCGTGTAGAGGAACGGCTCGGGGAACATGTTGCGCGCCGCACCCCGCACCGAGTTCTCGACGCTCTTGGGGATCAGCAGGGACGCCCGGTTGGCCATGTTCTCGGTGAATGTGGTGGTGTTCTCGATGGCGGCGGCCGTGCAGCACAGGTTCAGCGAGCTGACTGCGTCCGGGATGAGGTACGCGAGCTCCTGGGCGATCATACCGCCGAGCGACAGCCCGACGATGTGGACCTGGCGTGTCTGCGGCTCGCCGGCAGGCGCGGCCCAGCCGACGTGGGTGAGCACCTCGGCAATGTCACGGGCCATCTCGCTCGAGCTGTAGCGCATCAGCGGCTTGTCGCTGTCGCCCATGCCGCGGTTGTCCAGGATGAGGACTGAGTAGCGGTCGTGCCGCTCGTGGCCAAAGTGCAGCACCTGCCGCTGCCAGGCCGACTTGATGGCCCCGAGGCCCATGATGAACTGCGATGGCTTGCGTCAGCCTCGGCGCGGGCTATGAGGAATCGCGCTGCACCTCACGCGGCCGGCAGCGCGACTCGAGAGGGCTCACTCACCACCACCTTGACGGGGCCGGTTCCGTGGATCTCCCAGCTGATACGGAAAGGACCGCCGCGGCCGTCGGCGACTGGGAGGAAACCCTCCTGGTCAGGCGTCAGATTCCATACCGCCGTGGGAAAGGCCGGGTGCTTCATCGTCTCGGCGACGGTAGGCAGCTGCCGCGTCCCGGCTGTGGCTGATGACGATGCCCTGCGGCTGCAGTTAGCTGGCTGTTCTGCCCCGGGACGTGAAGTCGAGCGGTGGGGGCGGTGACCTACATCTCGTCGAGGAGCGGAATTGAGGTCTGAGGTCTGATGTCTTGCACGGTCTACTTATGCTCCCAATCTCGGTGAGGAGCTGCTGCCTCGTCGGTTGTGAAGCGGGCCGGGCGGTGTTGACTCTCGGCTCTGCAAGAAAAACAGGTGCATTTAAGGAATCGAGCCACTCATTCCTTCTCGTCAGGCAGGACGCAGTCTACGTGTTGCGCTCGGCCTATGCGCATTTGCCTTCCCGTGCCGGAACTCCTGAGATAGCGCGGCCCAATCACCGCCGGCCGGGCTGCTCGAACCTCCGGGCTAAGGCCTCCTGGTTGCTGTCACGAGCTCCACCCCAGACCTCGGTTCCCACGAGGCGCTGGAGCTGTGCATTGACTGCTGAAAGACGGCCCTTGCAGAAGACGCACGCTTCTCACCTATGTCTACCTACTTTTGTGCACTACTAGTAGTACTGTTTGCCTCGCGGTACCAGGGGCCTTGAATTGCCAATGGCATGACCCAAAGCGTTGCCGAGATTTGTAGACTTTTAGGCCCATGCCCAAGTTCTTTTTTCTGCGCATTAGACGAACGCTACTATAGTTTCGTCCAAGCTGCTCTACTCGCGGTACCTCAGGCCTGGTTCACTGGCCTTCGCTTCTAGAGAAGAGACAAGGTGAAACTTCGTCTTTTCATATTTCTTTTTTGTTGTCTTCACGAGTTTCATTGCGGCCTGCTTTGTCTTCGCGTTACTTCCCGATACGAAATATCGTCCAATCACAAAATATGCATCATTGCCTTCTCTCGTCGTACGAGCAGAGTACTGCTAGGAACTCGTTTGTCTATTCAAGATTTCCCATCCTTCAATACTACACCGCCGAAACCGGCTTGAAAGGCCATCCTTTCGATCATTGCAGTAACACCCAATTATACGCTTGCGCCATATCGTGGGAATCGAACAGAATAAGTCCTATAGTATGGAGCTATCTAAATGGCTGCCCTTCGGTTGCGCCAGTCTATACAAAGGTGGCCCCGGTGCCGTGTCGGGGCCTAATGTGGCATTGCCGGCACTATTAGGCTCTGAACACCCTGTGTAAGCTATGATCGCTGTAGAGCACGGGCGACCCAGCCTTGAAGCACATCTAGGCCACTTCCCAGGCCTCTCTCGAGCCCATGTCTATACCTAGAGTACAGAAGAACGCCCGTGACAAGGAGAGGCAGCCCGACGCCACCTACCAGTCCACGCACCAGCACCTTTCCTTGAGAGTCGCTCTTCGCTACGACCTCAGAATACCGCTCGTTGCTGAACGAAACACGCGAGTACTTGGTCTGCCAGCCCAGTCCGGGCAGGTAGACGGACAGCTTCTCCTCGAGCCACTTGCGTAGCCTGTACGTAGGCGAAAGGACGGAGGCGCGCATCTCGATATAGTTCTGCAGCGCGAGATCGTTGATCGAGTGGGCATCGGGAGTCCGAACGGCAGTGTATTCGGCCAGGGCGAGTCGGCGTTGCGCTGCCTTGGCCTCTGCCACCGAGAGGCTCGACTGGCCCTCGGGGACGCTGATGTCTATCTGTGAGTGCTTGTCCAAGATCTCGAAAAGCGTGCGGACATCCTCGAGGCCTGCGTTCATGCCCTGGCCATAGAACGGTACCATGGCGTGCGCAGCATCGCCGACGATGACGACTGATGATGAGTAGTGATAGGGCGTGCATTTGATGTTGATGAGCGGCAGGTGGGGGTTCTTGCGGAACTGTGCCACGAGATCCTCGGCCGGGATGAGGGACGTGACTCCCGGGAAGTGGCTATCAAAAAACGCAGGAATGGTCTTGCCATCCACATCGGCCTCGAGCTGCTGGTAAAACTCGCCGGGTGCAAAGAGCGTGCACGTGAAGGTTCCATCCTGCAGGTCTTAGTTAGTATTCCGTGTTTCCCTACGCAGAGCTTGAGGGTCCACGTACGTCGCTCGGGATGGCGATAAACATGAAAGCCTTCCCGGGCCAGATGTGAAGGTGGTTGGGGGATATCCTGAACTTAGCGTATAGGTCGGCGTCTGGGGAGGTCTTCTTGGGCTGGATCTGAAATTCGCACCACAGGGTGTCAATGTATTCCTGCTTAAAGTCCATCCGGGTGAACTTCATCAAGTTGTACCGAACTGACGAGTGGGCTCCGTCGGCTCCAATCATCAGGTCAAAGCTGACCTCGATCTTGCGCCGGTCGCCGTCTTGGAGCTTGAACCAGGCCTTTTGTTGGCGGAAGTCGGCGCCCGTCAGCTTGTGGCCGAAAAAGAACTTGACATTAGGCATGTCATCGAGGATGTCCAGCAGCCGCTTGTTCAGACCGCCGCGGTCGACGGCCAGAATGGACTGTTGGGTCAGCACTTTCCTCTTCCCCGAGCAGGGAGGAAAGGGGGCCGGCGGCGGCGGCTACTCACCCTGCCGTGGATGTCGTAGTCCTGCGAGGCCTCGTACAGCTCCCCGTTGGGGTGCCTGCCGTGGATCATGCGGCCCCGCATGGGAATGGTGGCGCCCAGGACGTGCTGGAGCAGCTCGGGATGGCCCGAATGGCGCATGGCGTTTATGCCGCGCTCGGACAAGGCCAGGTTGATGGATTTTGTGAAGTTGAGCGGCGTAGTGGATGGATCACGAAGATCTAGTGCTCGTCGTTAACAAGAGTTCTCTAGGCGAGACTGGGCAGGCACCGACCGTTTCGCAGTTCGTATATCTCGACCTCATCACCCCTCGTAGCCGCGTAAAGGGCCGCGAGAGACCCGACGGGCCCCGCCCCGACTACGATGACCTTTTGCTTCCCGTCCATTACGACCTAGTCCTAGATTGCGCGTCAATGTGCACGTATGTACAGTCATGCGTGAGTTTCGACAGGAATGTTCCCCGGGGCCGTGGTGGCTGGCCTGTAATTATAAGCTAGGGCGGAAGGCATCGGCCAGCATCGGATGGCGGATGACGGAGATCCAACACCGCTGGTCTCCGATTTATCTAGCCGGGATTTACGATGGCTTTGCATCAGGCCAGACTCGGCCTTACCCGCCCTGGTGGGACCCACTCTACCGTTTGTCATAGTCACCGCTTCCTTCCTCATACATCCAGTCGGCTAAGACACGTTGGCAATACGCAATATGAAGGCCGTGATTTCCTGATTATTCTGTTGGCCTGTTGTGAGTAGGTGCCGCACCCGGTTGACAGCACAAACTGGGACGTGCTTGCACTTACTGATTTCTCTCCCACTCGGCCATGTGTCTGTCTCTTTTACCTGGCCAGCCTGGGCAGGCAATCTGTTACTTCTATCAAATACCTAGGGATTAAGAATATGGTCCGGTTTTGTATCTGCAGGTTTTGGCTTGTCAGTGATAGGTCTGCTAAACACCCGCTGGCATAACTTGGTTTGAAGGTGCTTTTAAAGCTGGTCGGCTGAAGGGCGTGGCTTTAGTCTTCCTACCCCCGGCAGAATTTTTGGGATTTTACGCCCCCGCCACAGTCCATAGCAGACGTGCGCGACACAACCACCAACAGCGAATACCGACACCGAGCCATCTGAAGGTAACACGGCTTCCTACCGCCCAGAGAGCTTCCCGCCCCGTTGCCCCGAGTACAGATCGGCTCGATAGACTTCATACTTCACTTGGATTGTGAAACCTAGCCCACGACTCAGACATCGGCCTAGGACCAACGCACCTCGCAACTCTGCCCCTCCATTCGACCGGACTTCTCGTCCCCCGCCGTGGCCATGGCCGAGGAACCGCCCACCAAGAGGAAATGCCTTGGCGTTGACTGCGAGAATGACGCGAGCACGCTACAGTGCCCGACTTGCCTGAAGCTCAAGATCAACGACAGTTTCTTTTGCTCTCAAGACTGCTTCAAGAAGAGCTGGGTCCGTACACCCTACCCCCTTGCCTCCCCCGTAGCCGACTAACTCGAGCGCCCAGAACACGCACAAGGCGATACACAAGCAAGCCAACGGTATACTTGACTCCATATTCCGCCCGAAAGCAGTCTCTGAACCTGATCCAGACACCGGCGCATTCAACCCCTTCCCCAACTTCACCTTCACCGGCCCCCTCCGACCAGTGTACCCCCTGTCCCCGAAGCGCGAGGTGCCCAAGTCGATACCGCATCCCGACTACGCCGAGGATGGCATTCCAAAGGCCGGCCGCTCGATGGTCAGGAGCAACAAGGTCGAGCAGCTGGACGCCAAGGGTCAGGAGGCTATGCGCAAGGTGTGCCGCTTGGCTCGTGAGGTACTCGACATTGCCGCCGCGGCCCTGCGCCCAGGCATCACGACCGATGAGATCGACGAGATCGTACACAAGGCTTGTATTGAGCGGAACGTGAGAGCGCCCTTCTTCTAATTCGCCTGCTCCTGGTGTTGCTGACGCGAGAAACAGTCGTACCCCTCGCCCTTGAATTACAACCACTTCCCCAAGTCGGTCTGCACATCCGTGAACGAGGTCATCTGCCACGGCATCCCAGACAAGCGGGTCCTTCTCGACGGCGATATTGTCAACCTCGACGTGACGCTCTACCATGAAGGCTACCACGGAGATCTCAACGAGACGTACTATGTCGGTGACAAGGCCAAGGCCGACCCCGACGCCGTGCGCGTGACCGAGGCCGCGCGAGAGTGCTTGGAAGAGGCCATCAAGCTGGTCAAGCCCGGCACCTTGTTCCGTGAGTTCGGCAACGTGATCGAGAAGCACGCCAAGTCCAAGGGCTGCAGTGTCATCCGGACCTACGTGGGCCACGGCATCAACAAGGTCTTCCACTGCCCGCCCAACATCCCTCACTATGCCAAGAACAAGGCGGTCGGCGAGTGCAAGCCCGGCATGACCTTCACCATTGAGCCCATGATTGCTCTCGGCAAGTACCGCGACGTGACATGGCCAGACAACTGGACCAGCACCACCATCGACGGCAAGAGGACTTCTCAGTTCGGTACGTTGAAGGCCGCATAATCGCCCCTTATCTTTCCTCCTGCATTTGAGCTAACGTGTGTGTAGAACATACCCTCCTAGTTACTGAAACGGGCGTCGAGGTACTCACAGCGCGCAAGCCAGATTCACCTGGCGGCCCGGTGCCGATGCCGGGGGCGGCTGAGGAGACGGCAAATGGTACCGCGGCTCCCTGATGCCTAGGCGCACGCGCGTGCCCACAAGGATGGCCACTTGGGGAGTGTTTAGATCAACGCTAGCCCAGCTTCTTTCTTGCTTCGTAGCATCATATGAAGAAGGCTCTATGAAAGGACGGAATTCAGAGTCCAGCATGTATAAGCGGTGCTCTTGTACAACCTAGCGTTCCTCAGCGCAGTCATAGCACAGAAAGCATAGTCCTAGGCAACCCATGAATGCGCCTCCCTCCATCAGATCTAGAATGTCCAACTCACCAGGGCGACCGATCAGCAGACTCGGGGCGCACAGGTATAGGAGAAGGATGCGGAGAACCTCCGTCTAGGCTCCTTTAGGCATTACTTAATAGGCATGACGCACAACAGCCTTGCGAATAACGCTCTTAGCTAGTTCTTTTGCCGGCCTTTTTGCTTCACTTCGGGCCGTTTCCTACCCCGCTGGGCCGATTTTATAATCCTTGCGAACTGGTTCCCGGGGGCGATGTTGCATCCCCGCTTATGCCCGGCCCTTCCCCAGGCGTTGTACAACCATATGATGGCATTTTGTTTGCTATTTCCAGTTAGGAGCAAATCATCGAACGAGGATGGATATGCGACATGCATACAGCGCCTAGTTGTATATAGTATACGACCGAAGGCGAGTCTCTGCCAGCGCTAGAACACAGTCGCACGGTAACTGTTTGTTCCAAAATGAAGGCCGCCGTGCTCGTGCTGCTTGCTACGCTTTCCCGTGAGATAAGCTCCGCAGAATATGACTTCGTCATCGTGGGCGGAGGGCCTTGTGGTCTACTCCTGGCGAACCGCCTCTCGGCTGATCCCAACGTGACGGTCGCTGTCATCGATCCAGGGCAAGACGCACGGGGCAATCCGAATGTCACGAAACCCACGGCTTGGCTCTCCAATCTAGGCACTTCCTTAGACTGGCAGTACAACTCTGTCCCGCAGCCAGGGGCTGGAAACAGGACCTTGGTGCACCATTCTGGTAGAGCGATAGGCGGATCTAGCACCATCAACGGTAAGTTCAGCCGCGGGTACCGGACGGTCTCTCGCTCATCGATCCGCAGGTATGACCTACATCCGCGGTGACAAGACTGAGGTGGATACGTGGGAGGCGCTCGGCAATAAGGGCTGGAGCTGGGATACCTTGTATCCTTACTACAAGCAGGTCGAGCACTTCATTGCACCAACCGAGGCCCAGGAAGCTATTGGCGCTGCATACGTGCCGGAGTATCACGGTGAGGACGGCCCTATTCCGGTCAGTTTCCTAGCTGAGCTTGACCCGGGTGTCTTTCACGTTGCGGCGGCGGAGACGTGGAACTCGTTCGGCTATCCTACCATCCCGGATGTCAATGGGGGCGTGACAAAAGGATATGATGTGTGGCCTATGACGGTCGATCGGGATGCCGATCTCCGCCAGGACGCTGCGACTGTCTTCTACTGGCCAGTAGCAGACAGGCCGAACCTCACGCTGCTTAACGGTACCGCGAGAAGAGTGCTTTGGAAGGACGGAGAGCAGCAGGGCGTGGCGGCCGGCGTCGAGTACATTGCATCCGATTCCTCGACGCAGGCGGTCTCTGCAAACAAGGAGATCATTCTCTCCGCGGGAGCCATCCGAACGCCGCTCGTCCTGGAACTCTCGGGCATCGGTAACCCAAGGTAGGCTCTCATCATCTCGCGATCACATCCCCCACTCCCCCCCGAAGGAGGCTAACCTGGTCAGTGTATTAACATCCTTGGGCATCGAAACGCAGATCAGCCTCCCTGGAGTGGGAGAGAATCTTCAAGAGCAGCCATCCATCGCCTTATTCTACCAAGGAAATGTCACCTTCACTGGCTACGGCCCGTACGGCACCTTTGCGACGGCTGATGACCTCTTCGGCGACGACGTCTCCAACATCGCCTCTGCGGTGAAGGCCAACCTTAGCGAATGGGCCAGGGCCACGAGCGATCGCAGCGGGCTGCCGGTGGAAGCCGTAGAGAAGGTGCTGAGGCTTCAGCATGCGATGGTGTTCGACCAAAACACCAGCATTGCCGAATTCCTGACCACAAGCTATGGCGGCCTGCTTGGCTGCGCAACTGTGCCCCTCCTGCCGTTCTCGAGGGGGAGCATCCACCTCCGGTCCACCGGCGTCGAGGCCATGAACGACCCGGTTCTCGACCCGGGCTTCTTCCGCGCCGAGTTTGACTATTTGGTGCAAGTCACGATCGCCAAGCTCGCGCAACGATTCTGGTCCACAGAGCCGGCCAGGAGCCTCGTGGCCGGCGGCGCGCCAACCGGCCCCGCGACAACGGATACAGAGTGGGCGACGTACATAAGCGAGAACGGTAGGCGCTCCTGATACGTAGCTAAGACCTGGTGCAGGGACGCTGCATTCGGGGGGAAGGATCGCTGACATGAAGTAGTGTCGCCCAACAGCCACCCGTTCGGGACGGCAGCCATGATGGCCCGCGAGCTAGGCGGCGTGGTGAGCCCGGAACTTAAGGTCTACGGAACGTGCAACCTCCGCGTCGTCGACGCATCCATCTTACCCCTGCAGCTGAGCGGGCATCCGACCTCAACCCTGTATGCTATCGCCGAAAGGGCGGCGGAGTTCATCCGTGGGGCGCATCAGTAGGCAAGAAGAGATCTCTCGACTATGTGCTTCAACACAAATAGAATGCATACCTCGTTCCATAAATAAAAAAAAAAAAACAGAATAGGTGAATCAAAAGAATAGGAGGTTTCAGAGGGTCTATGGCCATCATATATCAACCCCAACCTGCCCTTTGTGCCAAGGGCGTTGGCAAAAGCCCTGGCTTGGTAACTTTGTTCCTTCCCTTGGGCAGCCAAGGCTGCCCAGCCCTTAAAGGTCGATCGGAGCTCGGGCCACATGCGCAAGAAAAACCAGCACCTAGCTTTGGCCAATCACGGCACACGCAGGCCCCTGGGTTTGGAAAGGTTGGAAGCCCTCGGCGGCGAGGCATCGAGCCGCTTTCATCATCCATCGCCTTCTTCTCCTCTGCAGCCTGGGACCAAAACCCAACCACGTCAAAACCACCAGACTCCATCGCTGAGGCCACCTCTCTTGTCCACCCCATAACCCTCTCACCTTAGCCTAGCCTCTACATGCTAGCGTCCCTTATCCACCGGTAGCCTCTTTTTTTCCCTCACCAACCCCCTCCAGTGACAAAAATTACTCCGCACCCCGTCCCCTCCCGCAGCTAGCTATCGTCGCTGTTGTCCTCGTGCATTTCTCGATCCCACAGACTGAGCAACTCACGACCGCAACACCACCTCTACCGCCGTCACCTGCCGCCGCCCATCCAGGCCCCGCGCCCTCTACCGCCGTCCAAAGATCTCTAGAAGTCCATCGTCCGCCAGTCGCAAACATGTCGGGCGAAGCGTGGCTCTACCTCTTCGCGGTAGTCATAAATGCCGTCAACCTCTTCCTCCAGGTCTTCTTCACTATCATGTACAGCGATCTTGAATGGTATGGACCCCCTTCAGACGCGATTCGCGGACCGCGCAAGTCTCCGGCGCATGCGCATCTCGCGCATCGCTGTCGCTGCCGCTGAAAGCTAACCCTTGGTCCGCTAGCGACTACATCAACCCCATCGACCTCTGCAACCGCCTCAACACCTACATCATCCCCGAAGCCGCCGTCCATGGATTCCTCACCTTCCTGTTCTTGATCAACGGATACTGGATCCCGCTCATCCTCAACCTGCCGCTTCTCGGCTGGAACATCAAGAAGTGCGTGGCCCCTGCCGCCACCTGCTGCTCTGCGAACCGCTGTGGACTGACACCTGTGTTAGGATTGTGGATAACACCCACCTCTTGGACGCGACCGAGATCTTCCGCAAGCTGAACGTGCACAAGAAGGTACGCCCTGGCCGCCCCCCAGCGGACGCCGAAGGTGGAGACTGACAGGGAATATAGGAATCCTTCACGAAGCTCGGCTTCCACCTCGTCATGTTCTTCTTCTACCTCTACAGCATGATCGTCGCCCTCATCAAGGACGAGACGCACTAAACGCCGCGCCCGTCCCGCTTGCTCTCAAGCATTGCTTGGGGGCCTGGGCGGATGAGACCGTCACCGACGATGCTCGGCGTACCGGGCAGAGAGGATACTGGCGGCGCCGCTTTTCGGTACGCAACAACGCATGGCGTGGACAGGAGGCACCGTGAGCCGGTGCTTGCGGCTAGAGGAGTTTATATTCCACATGATATCAGTATGAGGAACACGACAGCTTTCTGGAGTTAGAGCTGGATCGGACATGCCGAATGAGACCTTTCATGACCGTATCACGAAGGAGGCATGATTCTTGTCGCGAAACCCACGGCAGCCTTTTCATGGCCGGAGTCTACGCTCGACAGGCGGTCGAGTCGGATTGGGATAGGAATTGCGTCTTTTCTCAGGTTATATGTACCAATGTATTTATCGGCGCCGAAGGTGAGAACGCCCGCTACCCTCCGGAAGCGGAACTCTCTGGGGTTATGATAATCGAGTAATTCATGTGAATGGGCCCCTTTCCCACTTGGTGCATGTCTCGCAAACCAACCGAATCCCGGATTTGCATACCGTTGCCCGTGCCATCCGATGTTCCAGAGCTCGAAGCGAAGCGACGCTTGTCCAAAACCTTGGGGGGGCAACGGCTGTGGGCCAAGTCCGAATTTAAGCCGAGCTAGGTGACTTTTGCCTGCTACAGACGTCACGGCGCGTGCCACTGGAGGGGTGCTGTACACCTTTTTTTTTTCTGAACGCCGCGCCGGTGTAGAAACGGCATCCATCCACAACATCCTTCACGACACTCCCCTTTTTCGCCATACCCTCGAACCCCCGGCGCACCATGGCAAACTTTGGGGCATACCCGCCAAACATGGCGCCACAAGATGCGCTCGTTGTTCGGCAGGAGACCGAGGCCGACCACGCCGTCGTTCCCTACTCAGGCGACGTGCTCATGCAGGCAAAATTTGGGCCGGTTAATCCATTCCGCGACGAGAGCGTATCGCGCGACACACGGAAGCGCGTACTCACGGGCCACGCGGAAGAAACGTACATCAGCGAACACACGTTCCGCACTAAGCACCGCGCAATCGAGAGGGCAGGGGCTCCGGCGCGCGAGCACATGTCCGGCGCGCAGCTAAAGCAGCAAGCCGCGCAGCTGCGATCAACTCGTGAGGGCAAGGGCAAGGCCACTGTGGCTGAGGGCGACGATTCCTACGTCGGTCCCTGGGCGACGTACAAGCGGGTCGAGTACGAGGAGGTGGAGAACGAAGACGAGCTCGGCAGCGACGAGGAGTACGAGGTGATCGAGGAAGAGGAAGACGACGAGGTAGTACCTAGTGGAACCACAGTCCAGGCGCCTGCAGAGGCGATTGCAAAACGCCAGCAGGCAGAGAAACAGGGCGACGAGACGACAACGTTCCACGGCGAAAGCGAGTTCGATTACCAGGGCAGAACGTACCTGCACGTGCCCAGGGACCTCGACATCGATCTGGACAAGGAGCCCGGCTCTATCACCAACTACATCCCCAAGAAGCTCACCTACACCTGGAAGCACCACGCAAATGCCGTCACGACGCTTCGCCTGTTCCCCAAGTCCAGCCACCTTGGTCTGTCTGGCTCGGCCGATTCCACCATCAAGATCTTCGATGTCTACCGTCAGAGGGAACTCCTCCGCACCTTCTCGGGCCACTCCAAGGCCATTACCGATCTGGACTTCAACCCGGACGGCAGGCGCTTCCTGTCTGGTAGCTGGGACCGGTTCATCAAGCTCTGGGACACCGAGACCGGCGCCTGCATCGCCAAGTTCACCTCGGGCAAGACTCCCAACGTCATCAAGTTCAACCCGTCCGAGGAGCATTCTTCTTGCTTCTTGGCCGGTATGTCGGACAAGAAGATTCTGCAGTACGACACGAGAATGGGCAATGAGATCGTTCAGGAGTACGACCACCATCTGGACAGCGTGACTACCATAATATTCTGCGATGAGAACCGCCGGTTCATGACGACGAGCAACGACAGGTCGCTTAGGGTCTGGGATTGGTCTATCCCCGTTCCCATCAAATAGTAAGTTGTCAAGCTGGTTCCTCCCAACATGCTTCTCAACTAACGCATCATAGCATCGCCGAGCCCAACATGTTCACCCTGTCGCGAGGTGCCAAGCATCCCAACGGGAAATTGGTTCTCTACCAGAGCGCCAACGAGATCGTAGCCTACAGCGCAGGTACGTAGCTCACAGCTCACTAACCATAAGGACTCGGTTGCTAATAGAGGTGCAGGACCCGACAAGTTCAAGCTAAACCACAAGAAGTCGTATCGCGGTCACAACAATGCCGGAAGCCCAATCGACGTCGCCATCTCACCCGACGGTCAGTTCGTCGCCAGTGGCGATACAGCCGGCTTCGCCTGCTTCTGGGACTTCAAGACGTGCAAGCTGTACCACAAGATCCAGGCCAGCGACAGCGCCATCAACTGTGTCGCCTTCTCAGAGCAGGAGACGAGCAAATTCTTTACGGCTGGGGCAAAGGGAGATATCAAATTCTGGGATTAAGCCTGGAGGGAAGGGAAATGTTTGCTAGGGCACAAAGCCAGGGAGCCGGTCTTGGTTAAGATACTTTTGGTGGTGGAGGCCTTGATATTGCATGGCGCGGCGTTCGGGTTTTCTAGGTGGACATGTGCTAGAAAGGCAGGTCAGCCCAAAAGTTAGGCATGAAATCGTATATACTGGCCACTTCCATGAGATATCTACGGGAACTCTACACATCGTCCCAACTCGTTCATAATGTACTGCTATAGCAGTCGGTATATACCAGAAAGCCATGCGCGTTGGTCGTCCTCGCGAGGAGTCTTGATATCCCCTAGTCTCTTTTACAGGAATCTCCGCAACTTGGCTTCAGTGTTATCCAAGAATCTCCCTAGTTTTCTAGCCAGCGGACTGTTTCCGCCACCGGCACTTGATGCAGGCAAAATGCCGCTTCCCGTATCGTACAGTGTGCCGACATGCTTGCCCATAGACGGCCCATCGGGGCCCCATGTTACCCTTTGGCACCGAGCCTTCCTATTCTCCCACCCGTCTGTCGGCGAGTCGGTGGCATGATAGACAGCGACCAGGTCGTGCGTGCTGATCGGGACGAAGCTGCCGTGTCCAGGACCAAATGGACCCGCTCCGTCCGGGCGCGAACATATCAGCGGCTCCATGCTCTTGAACCACGACCTGGGATCGAGAGGATCGCCCCCGAGATAGCGAATCGTATTCATCTTGTAATCCCTGGTCCAAGACCCTGCGCAGCTATAGGCGAGACCGGCCCATGACCCATCCGGAGAAGCTAACCACTGCGGTCCTTCGTTGATACAGGAAGGGCCACTCTGCTCCCACGGCTGGTCCGGCTGACAGATCCGCGTGGGGGCTCGACCTTCCGCAACCGTCGGGGAGAGAAGTCGCACGATGAACAGCTCTTGTACCTTATCGCTTTGTTGTTCGCCCAGAGGCCAGCCGCTGTATACAAAGTATGGTTGACCGTGCAAGAATAGCACTGTGCCGTCTATCGCCCACTGGTTAGGCGGGAGGCCCTGGACAGGTCCGAGAAACTCCCATGGCCCCTGGCATGGCCCTACATGGGAGGGCGGACCGCCGAGGACGTACATGCGGTGCGATCGGTTGCCCTGCTGCGGATCTTCGCAAGCAACGTAGACGTACCACCGGCCGTTGATATTGTGGAGCTCAGGGGCCCAGATGCCTCCCGAGTATTCCGTGCCAGGAGGTGGTTTCCTACGCGGAAATTGTGAGCTGACTCGATACGCATAGGGGGATGGAATCATGTCTTGGGAGCGAGGTAGCAGAAGGGTCGTACCAGACAACATGCTTGGATGCTGTGTGGAAGTTGAACGGGCTGTCGGAGCACCATATCTCAACCCGGTCCCCTGCAGTGAATGTCTGGTAAGGTAAGAAAGTTGCACATCGTGTGTTCGCTTGCCAGACGTCTGCACGGACTCACCAAGTGCCATGTACCATGCGAAAATACCACGAAGGGGTCAGGTGTGGAGATGGGAGTGCAGGTGACAACTTGATTGTCGTACTCCGAAGCCATGGTGAATATCATCTATAGGGGAAAAAGAAGATGTACTGTAGATAATACACAATCACAAAAGGAAAAGTGGTAGAACCATAATAGCCATCGTCGGCGGGTTGCGTCATAGCTCCACGCTGAAACAGTTGTGCGTGTCGGCCAAATAAAGCTTGATAGTTCATATTATAAATATAGGAGCGTAGCTAAGAAAATATGGAATTCAAGTACAATTTCTTCTCTTGTCATCCCTTGGCTTAGGGCCAAGAGTTACGTACATGTTTGTGATGACACACTTTTGAGCGCATCCGAGGTCGAGGGAAGATCGAAAACATTCGTCAGACTTATAAATACAACCTTGAGTGCAGATTGTCAGGTATTTACTAGACAGCTTACTAGATAACTTCATAAAGCAGGGTCAAAGTCCAGAAAGAGTATTGCTGCACGTGTGCTGCTTAATCCTACGTGGGGGTTGCATACTACGGTTCAGCCCAGCGGCAAGGCGCAAGAATTCGGATTAATAGGCCACTTCATGCCAAGACACATATTTCTTTTGTCCCCTAATAGTTAGCTCAGGTATTGACTGACTTATACCATAACTTACTAATGGCGCCAAAAAGAGCTACTGGAAGTAAACAACGTTCTGCTTCATCAAAACCTACCCAGGGAGCGCTGGTCATGAACCAGGAGGTTTGCGATTAGCGAACAGGGCGACGTCAATAGTGCGGCTTGGCACATCGCTTCATGATTAGTTGTAGAGACAATGCTGCAGTCTTATAATTGGACAACTAGGCGTTTTGCGTATCATACGGCCAAGTAGAAAGTCTATACTGATTAGATAACAGGGACGGGGGTCATGTCGCTTCACAACCCTAGAACAAATCTTACTTTCTCTCCAAAGACATAACTAATAATTACTAACTACCACACTACCTACCTTGGCTACCCTGTACAGTGCTCCACAGGATAACTATACCCGATCTGTCGTCTAGAAACGACAGATCTATATTCGGGTACTCGAGCCTCAAGCTACCTATTCCTACTACAGAACCACCGAGTTCACTTCCCGAGTAACATTCCCACGCCATAATTCAGTAGAATGAGGTGTATAAAGCCCACGGCGAGAGTTGCTGGCTCGCCTCTCGTTCCTATGTTAAAATTTTACTCTGGGCGGCAAGTAATACAGAATATTTGGAAATAGAGCGACATCTAACAGTCAGGACGAAGTGAGTTTTACTATCTAATCATCCCTACAAGCCGGGCTCACTAAGGCCGCTGTTTAGAAACCCGACCCTGTTGAGTGGAGCAAGCGGGATCTATCTTAAAATATCGCTCGGTTGGGTGGGGTTAGAGGTAGATACCCATTTGCAGTGGTAATCTAGGGACGCAATGAAAGCGGTTCGAGATTCACGCAATGCCTGTTCGTCTAGCAGGCGAGCTCACGTGGGTCCTTTATTATTAAAGGTGTTCACCAAAGCGAAGGATTCTGCCGCCAGGCAACGCGTAATAAGGTAATAACTTGGCGGGGTTGGCCAGCCGGCCAGCCGGCCAAGGATGAGACGATAATGCTACCTTGTATTTTTTCTCCTTCCAACTTGCGACAAGTAGGCCCGGAATAGCGGCATCCTCAGGGCATCCTCCAGTGAATCCCCACCTATCAACCCATGGTCAGGTATCACAAGAGGCGAGGCTACCAATGGGCGTAGAAAAACCTCCACTTGCAAAATCGACCAAGATACCCAGTCAAAATTTGGTGTTTTCTGCCGCGAGTACCATAAGAAAAGCGAGCTGCCATTGACTCTATGTTTCGGGAACACTTACCAGGTGCTCTACTGATGAGGAATCACCGTACATACATGGGTACCCTCATCCACATCCACATCAATAGTCCGAGTGTCGAAAGGTCTTGGCTAGGCGTTCTCCACGATGCTGTAGAGGGAAAAGGTACCAAGGACAGGCACACACCATTTTGCCACCAAACCCAAAAGCTCAAGCAATTACACAAGAACCTTGCCTATAAATACCACCTAGGACGCCCCTCTTTATCATCTCTGCCGTTTTACCTCTCGGGAGTTTAAAAAAACGTCTACAAGCTCACTTGTGATTGCCCCAAAAATGCCAATTGTATCGGATTTCGTCCTGCCCGACTCAGCAAAATTCCTTCCGTTGGGCGACGGCCCGGCGAAGAAGTTCTTTATTGCGTATGTAGCCTCTGCGGACCCGGCGACGGGGCAGCCTTGGTGCCCCGACGTTCGGGTCGCGCTGCCGCTCATCACTACTATCTTCTCGGCCGAGGATGCGCCGGAAGCAGCTTTGGTCCGGGTTGGTCAGAAACCTGAGTACGTTCTTATCCGGCAACCTTCACATAGTCACTAGCATGCCAGAAGTCGCAAAAATGCCAGGAGGTATTAACTATAATATCAGATGGAAGGACCCGAATAACTTTTATCGGACGAACTGGGACGTCCAGTTTATCCCTACTCTAGTCCGCTACCAGACTGTGGACGGTCAGGTGAAGGAAGTGGCGCGCTTAGACGGCGACGACATATTAGATGAGAATAAGATCCGAGAATGGATGGCCTAGCAGCGTAGCGGGGAGCGTTTATTCCAGTTTCCTTTAGAATCATTTGGGCCATGTAAGTGGCGATGTTTATCAAATACCTAAGCTGCACAAACACATGTGCCTCTGTAGCTACATCAGGCTTATGCAGACGTTCAAAGACGAAAGGATGAAGGTCTTGGCTTAGTATCACATATTCTTCAGTACGTTAAATGACAGTAAACGAGGACGAATGGACTCTTCAGTTGCCCGCCGGGCTCTCTGCTACGGGAGTTAAAGCGTAAGTGGTTAGCCTAGGTCGACAACGTTAGTTGAGCCTCGAAGCCAAATCGGTTTGGTGTGGCTGAAGCTCAGTATTAGGGAAGTTGGTGTAACAGTAGAGTAATGACTTGGAACCAACTTGAATACGTCAACGCCTATGCTAAAGGATGAGTCGAGAAACTGTCAACTTCTAGGATAGATACATAATACTCGCTTGCGCAATCCACCTCTTGCCTCTTGCTTTCGCAAATGGAACAGCCTCGAAAAAGTAGCAAAGGCCTCATAAATTACCTCGCCTCAAGCACGCTTTGCAGGTATATTACCTGCAACTCGAGACAATACGCGGAAGAAGCCGCGAGGCCACTCCACGACATCATAGACAAAGTTGCACAATTTTCCACAATACCACTAGAGATTACTGGACTTCAGATGGAGGAGGCAGAATGAGCAAAGATATTGCTGGGTCCGGTTATAAAATCAACCCGAGAGATATATAGGTTCGAACCCCGTGGGTCCTGACTGCTAGCATGTGGGAGCCCGTGGTGACATTAGTGTTGGGGGGATGTGCAAAGTAGCTTTGGAAGCCTAGCTCCTAGAGGAGCAGTTGAGCAGGACGAGGAGAGAGAGAATGCGGCTGTAATGTACATCTCTTATAACTACATGACAGATATGGCATCGTCTGGCGAGGTTAGTTTGAGCATAGAATCTTTAGGAGTCGCCTGGGGAATGGCACAGTCCACAGGGCTACTATTTTCAGATTCTTTCCTAGCATCCATAGTTCCCCATAAGAATCCTAACGCGCTTGCAAAAGCTAAATTCCTTGGCAAAGATAAGATGCCGTGTTATGCACAGGCCAAGGGCCGAAGTGGAAGTCGGCGACCGCTGCGCTACGTGGCGCTGCTCTGGAGTTCCAGAGAGCTGACCAAGAATCCTATCCCGCGAATGGCTCAAAATCCAGATGGGGCCTAGGTAGGAGAATGTAGCGTTATTGAGATCGAGGCCTATATCTACCTGCGCACTAGTGTTGCCTTGCCATGCTTGGCCGTCAGGCCTGGCCGGCACTTGTGCTGCTGGACAGCTCGGGCCTGTGGCCTGCGGCCACGGCTGCAATAGCAGCCGTGTGCCGACCATGCACACAAGCACGAAAGCCCAGCATAGATGCTTGCAGGTCACCGTATCCGCCTTTGGTCTTGATTGATGGGACAATGTGAAGCATTTGAGGCTCGTTGGGTAAACAACTAGAGACATAGGCAAAGGGTTGGACCGTGGATTCGAGCACAAGTCGCATAATTGTTCACCGGATGATGTCACGGATGAGACCATGCTACTAGTCGCTACGGAAGCGCATGCTTGTTTAATGGCGCGGCAGCAACTCCAAACATTACCGGGTAGGAAAATCAGACGCAGCCAACGGCTCCAAAGGATATGTCGTCAGGTTAATTTCCGAGTGGCTCCCGATTTCCTGGATCTGTAAGTCTGCGATGCGCAGGCCTGCTTAGGCTAAAGAACGAGAGAACCTCTAGGAAAGGGGAGCTGGGTGAGCCTCATCGGCAGGGGCAAGACCATTTATGCTTGTCTATTGCCATTCATCAGGCCTGTTTTTTCTAGGATGAAGGAGCAGTTTTTGTTGCTAACCGGTCAGCCTGTGAAATCAGCCCCCAAAACCGGTAAGCTAAATACGGAGGAGGCGTTTCAAGGAAAAGTTAACGATCGTTGGGTCGCGGAGGTCGGCGGTTTCTGACCACCGTTGTCCGGACCGTCAGTTTTATTTCTGTCCCCAGAGTTGACGATAGGTGAGTCATGACTGGTCAGCGCCGGGATGTGGACGATTGAGTGGCGGGGTCCTTTGCCGCCGTGTTCCTGTGGATGGACGGCAGATGAAGGTTGGGCTGGCCAGTCCAGCCGCTTTCCGCATCGATGAACGTCTGGCTTTTCGCATTCTTTGATCAGCAGTGGGCAGGTCGCGGTCCCGGAGGGAATTGTCTATACATCTCGGTCCCGGCAGCGCCCTGCAGCTGCGAGCACACAGAGCCGTTCCTATCTGGTGATTTTCTGGATGCGCACCGTGTTTGAGGTACCATACAGGCTACAGCGAGGTACCTCATCGACTGTCTCAACACGAGAGATCCGAGGAAGGCGCCCATGCATGGCGTAGACGTGGGATCCGCTCGTTGGGAACCATATGATCATTTTGTGGAAGGAGGCGGCTGCCTTGCGCATCCAGTTCCAATGACGGGGCGATCCCCATCGACTCGATATCTCGGTTGAGGCTGGCATAGGGAAGCCACGATCATAGAAATGAGGATAACGCTTTAGCGTGGAAGCAGCGCGGCGTGCTGCCGAATTGGGTATGTCGCAAAATTTACTGGACGTGCTGGACTAAGTACATTAGGTACCTACTTGGTAGGGCTAGGTGGTACCTGTAACTTCGTCCCGACTTCTAGGCTCCTTCCCCCCGGGCTGAGGGTGGGGTGCGAACCCCTCGTACAGTTGTTCCCTGCCAGTCCTTGTTCCCAGTTCGGCAGCGAGCTGGCGCCCCACTCCTCTGCCGTGCGCCTGCGCTGGGGTCGACATGTGGAGGCAAGCTCCGAGGCGCAACGACTGGGAATCGTGCAGAGCACACCCATCTAGCCTGGTGCCTCTTCCTTCGCACTCTGACTAGAAGGATCTCAAACCGGCAGCCGGCGCAGATGCATTCCGTATCCCGTATTCCGCATTTTCGTTGGGCGCCCGCCTGGCCCGCCTGGCCCGCCTGTCGTGTGTCTGCGCCACGGCCCAGATCTTGCCCGCCGCGAAGTCGTCAGTTTGGGCCAGGTTCACTAGGTCCCATCACCGTTTTTGGTATGGATCGGTCACGAGGTGCTTTCCATTTGAACTCGCATTCTTCCGCGGTGCAGTACTTCAGCTCGCTCTGTGGAACTTGACCTGCGAAGACTCTGAACACCTCCATCTGCATCTCTGCCTGTGTGGATGTAACTACCCGGACGGCCCAACCAACCAACGGGCTCTCGACCAGGCTCCTGGCTACCTGGATTCCTGCCCTGCAGCCGGTGCAGAACTTTCTCCAGGGCTGATGCATCGTTGTCATAAGGATGATAAATACTCCCTAGGCAGACCGGTAGTTCTCCTGCCCAATCGATGCTGGCCAAGCCGCGGTTGCACATACGCCAGATCTCTCCGGCAGCGCCGCGTGTAATTGATATCATACTGGCTCCCTCTTCATCTCGTCTATGTTAATCGCACAGAAAAATCTACTGGTTCCTCGCTTGTTTCAAAGAACCACGTAGAGCTCGCCGGTCGGGACCAGACACACCATGCTGCGGTGTAGTGGTGACGACACCTTCGGTCCCGCCCTGGGACCAGACTTCACTGGCTGCTACAACTTCGACTTCACCCTCCTGTTCGAGGATGCGATCTTCTCCACCGCACCGTGCGCTCTTGTGCTACCCTTGGCTGCATTGCGACTTCATGCCCTCCTGTGCCGACCGGTCTCGGTACATTGGGCTCTCCTGGGAGCTCTCAAGCTGGTAGGCTGACCAAGCGCATAAAAAACACCAAGCAGCAAACACTAACTACCGAGGGTATAACAGACTGCGTATTCCGTCCAAGCCGCCTTCCAACTTGCGCTCGTCGTTCTATGGGGGACAGGACATGGGACCACCGTCCGCACGACGGTAGCCGCCGCGGCCCTGGCCCTCGTCTCAACACTGTGCCTGCTGGTTCTTTCCCACTTCGAGACGGGCCGCTCCGTGAGGCCGTCCCCCGTGCTACAGTTCTTCTTCTTCATCACAATCCTTCTAGATCTGCCTCGAATTAGGACCCAATGGCTTCTAGACGACAACACCATCGTCGCCGCAGTTTTCACCATCACTTTTGCACTACGGGTGCCGTTACTCTTCATTGAGTCCACGCAGAAATGGCGCCACGCTACGACGCCGGGTGAAGCGATTTCCCCGGAAGAGCGGCAGGGCATCTTTGGCCGCACCTTCTTCTGGTGGCTTAACCCTTTGTTCAAAGAGGGATATTCCAACAACCTGACCATGGATGACCTCTATGCGATCGATGACGAGATAAAGGGCTCCATCTTGTACGAAAGGCTTCGCAAGTCGTGGAATTCCGGTACGCACGCTTTCCTAAAGCTTCAACCCACTGGCAAACTGATGAATCCCCTCTAGTCAACCACAGTGGGAAGCACTGCCTTACATCTGCCGTATTTCAGACCTTCCTCCCAGAGCTCAGCATGGCTTGCATCCCCCGCCTATGTTATATGGGCTTCAGTCTGGCCCAGCCTTACCTGGTCAACAAAACCATTCTGTACATCTCATTTCACAAGACCCTGCCTGATAGTTACGGCTACGGGCTGATAGGAGGTTATGCTCTCTGCTACATTGGCATTGCCGTATATGCCCACATCTCCCCTAAACCTCTATACGGCCGCTGATTCGTCTGTAGCTGACCAACCGTTGGTGGATGCATATCGCCTTCCGTACCATGACCAAGATCAGAGGCGCTCTAGTCACTATCATCTACAAGACCATGTTGACAGTCCGAGCCGAGACTGGCAATTCCTCTGCAGCATTGTCGTTGATGAGCACTGACGTGGACAGAATCACCATGACCACCTTCTTTATCGTGAACCTGGCCCCAGATGTAGTGCAGCTAGCTATCGCGCTGTGGATCTTGGGCGTCCAGCTCGGCGCCACTTCCATTGCTCCTGTCGTCCTCTGTGTGATCTGCGGTGGCATCGGAGCCCGTATCGGCAAGATGGTACCCCCACGACAGCGGCGATGGATGGCGGCGATTCAGAAACGAGTTGGCATTACTTCCGACATCGTTGGCTCTATGAAGGGAGTTAAGGTGGCCGGAATGAGCGAGAAGGCCGAGATACAGATACAGGGGCTTCGAGACTACGAGCTGGAGCAGTCTGTCCACTTCCGCAAGCTCAATATTGCCACGCTCCTTTTGGGTACGCAACTGTGTCCCTTTACCATTGATGGGCGAACTCCCTGCTCACATGCCTTAGGCGTCGCACCAACGCTCCTGATGCCGGCCGTGACCTTCACCGTCTATGCCATCGCGCAGAAAGTCTCTGGAGGAAATCAGTTTGGCGTGGCGCAAGCCTTCACCTCGTTGAGCTTACTCTCTGTACTCATCAGCCCGGTCATGGATTTGACTACCGCGTGGGCCCAGATCGCAGCAGCTTTGGCGTGCCTTGACCGTATCCAGGCTTTCTTGCTGAAGGAGAAGCGCGAGGACTACCGGACCTTGCTGCCACGTGGCGACAATGGCTCATTCACCACGCGGGAATCTACCTTCGGCCCCGAGGATGCATCCGAGAAGGGCGAGAAGCCGGATCAGGCCGTCATAAAGGTCCGCGGGGCGAATTTCGGTTGGAATGAGGAAACCGCCATCGTCAAAGATGTCGACATGGACATCTACCCTGGGCAGCTCACCATGATTATCGGGCCGGTCGCGTCTGGAAAGTCGACTCTGTTGAAAGCCTTGCTGGGAGAAGCGCGGATGTTGGCAGGCTCCGTCGAGTTCACAATTCCAGAGGAGGTTGCATACTGCGACCAGGATGCTTGGCTGTTGAATCGCACCATTAAGGAGAACATCCTCGCATTTGACGAGTATCACAAGGAATTTTATGACTCAGTGGTCAAGGCATGTCAGCTGCTGGAGGATCTCGCACAGCTTCCGAAAGGCGACGACACGCTGATCGGGAGCCAGGGGGTTTCTCTGAGCGGTGGCCAGAAACAGAGAGTGGTAAGTAGGGCCAAGAAGCTCAGTGGCGCAAGACGAAATGCTGATACAATATACTAGGTGCTGGCTCGGGCTGTGTACAACCGCAAGCCGATCGTGATTTTGGACGATATCCTGAAGGGCCTAGATGCTGATACATATGCCAAGTGCTTCGCTGCTGTGTTGGGTCCAGAAGGCCTTCTCCGGCGGAACCGCACCGCAGTCATTCTTGCGACACACAATAGTAAATGCCTCTATATCTCAATACCTCTAGCTTCGAAGGCTGACAATGAAACAGTTCAACTCCTTCCTCATGCTGAGCATATCGTCGTGCTGAACGAAGAGGGGAGGATCCTTGAAAAAGGCAGCTTCAACGACCTGCACTCAGCTGACGGTTATGTGAGTGCCTTGGGGCTTAGAAAAGCCGCTGTGCAAGAGGCCCAGGAGATCGTTGAGAAGGAACGAGAAGCAGAGAAGATCGAAAAGGCAGAGGCGCTCGTCAAGATTGCATCAAAGAAGTCGCTCTCAGATCCTGGAGAGGAGAAGGGCGAGAAGTCGAGAGGCAAGCGCAACGCCGACGCCCTCTTCTCCTACATCAAGTCCATGGGTAACTTCTACTTCCCCATCTTCTGCGTTTTCACGGTGTTCAACATTGGTTTCCGAAGCGCACAGCGTACGTTCTCTCTCTGCTCTCCCAAGTAGAACCTGCTGACGGGCAACAGCGCTCTGGCTAAACGTATGGACGTCCGCCAACGAGAGGGACCCCAACGCCAACGAAGCCTATTATGTCAGCATCTATGTACTCTTTGGGGTGCTCAACGTACTATTCTTGTTCTTAGAATTCTGGTAAGTTCAGAGCTAGCCAGTGTTGCGCGTGGTTTCTGATCGCTGTCCAGGGTGTTCATGATCTACATCGTTCCATACTCCGCAAAGCTCCTGCACAAGAAAGTCCTCACGGCCGCCATGCAGTAAGTCGCCCTATGTTTCTATTCAGAACTATCGAGTAGCTAAGACAAGATGCAGCGCACCTCTCGCCTACTTTGTAGCTACCGACACGGGTGAGATCGTTAACCGGTACGTAGTTTGTGCTACACTGGTGTTGTAGCTAGCTCTGATCCCCTCGCAGATTCAGCCAAGACATGACCCTTGTCGATATGCCGCTGCCCATGTCCTTCATGATGAGCTATGGACGTAAGATATATCCAACCCCAGTTTAAGTTTAATAAATACCGATACTAAACATAATAGAGGTCCTTGGTGCTGTCGCCCAAATCGTCCTCACCTGTGTCGCATCCGGCTGGTTGGCCTTGGTTATCCCACTCATGGGCGCCGTCCTCTTCTTCCTGCAGAAGTACTATCTCCGAACCTCAAGGCAGATGCGATTGCTCGATCTCGAGGCCAAATCACCACTCTACTCGTATTTCATATCGTCTTTTACTGGCCTGACCGCGATCCGCGGCTACGGCTGGACAAAACTTGCCGAGGAAGAGAACCTCAAACGACTTAACGAGTCTCAGAGACCGTACTACTTCCTATTCTGCTGTCAACGTTGGCTAACTATGACTCTCGACTTTATCGTCGCCGGCCTTGCCGTCTTGCTGGTCGGCCTGTCTATCGCCCTGCGCGACCGTATCGACCCTGGTCTCCTTGGTGTGGCTCTGACGAGCGTGATGGGCATCGGAATGACGCTCAGCATGTTGATTCAATCCTGGACCCAGCTGGAAACCAGTCTTGGTGCTATTACGCGCATCAATGAATTCGCTGCAGACACGCCTAGGGAGGCTGACGGGCCGGACACGCCACCACCGGAGTGGCCAGCACGCGGTGCAATCACTGTCACGGGACTGTATGCCAAGTATGGCGAGCGCACCGTGTTGAGCGACATTAACCTCAGCGTCGCGGCCGGGGAGAAGGTGGCGGTCTGTGGGCGCTCGGGGAGCGGAAAGAGCACACTCATCATGCTCCTGCTGCGGCTGTACCAGCCTGTGGGCGGCACGATCGACATAGACAATGTCGACACGTCGACGCTTAATCTTAACAAGTTACGCGAGTCTTTGGTGGCGCTTCCTCAGGACCCCATGTTCCTGGCAGGAAGCGTGCGTTACAACCTCGACCCGCTCGGTAAGGTTCCAGACGACGAGATACTGGCGGCGCTCGACAAAACCGGCATCAAGGCCGTGGTCGAGGAGAAGGGCGGGCTGGACACGGACTTGAACACTGATTGGCTGAGCGCCGGCCAGAGGCAGCTGTTCTGCCTCGCGCGAGCACTGCTACGCCGGAGCAAGGTGCTGCTCCTCGACGAAGCCACGAGCAGGTGAGTCTGCCTCTATTCTAGCTAACCGTTTCGCTGGTCTCGGCTGCTAATTGTGTCCATCAAAAGTCTGGATCGCCAAAGCGAAGCCAAGGTGGATGAGCTCATCAAGACTGTGTTTAAGGATTGGACCGTAATCGTGGTCGCGCATAGACTCAAGACGGTCGAGGACTTTGACAAGGTCCTGGTGCTTCAAGATGGACGCACCATTGAGTACGACTCGCCCAGGAACCTTCTGGCGCGTGATAGCATGTTCAAATCTCTGTGGGATCAGCAGGAGTCCTAGGTAGATCTCATATATATCTAGAGTACACTCGGGAGAACAGCTAGGTCATGGCGTCATTTCCTTAAGCATGCATGGGGGCACCATGAGAATGCCCTTTGCGGTGTGGATCTTGCAACTACAGGGCTGCTGACTTTAGATATCTCGAATTTGGCCAACGTCTACCTGTCTAATGCCAGGGTCGATATATTTTGATTTTAATAGATAGATACAAGAATGGAAGTTTGGCTTTCTTTCCAAGTACGCAGCACCATCCACTGATTCTCAGCATGTGCTGTAGTTAGTGACCCGTGGCTGATGCGAAGGCCGCAGGCTACAGCCCATAGTGTGCGTCAATCGTCTTCTTCATGTCGGCCGCGATCAGCTGGTGGACCTTGGTCGTAGGCTGGATGAAGTTCAGCCAGAAGAACCCGTCCGCCACCAAGCCCACGCCGTCTTGCCAGCACTTGGCCCACTAGGCGTCCCCGGCGCCGTCGCAAATGTCCGTCAGCGGCTGGGTGAAGCCATACGCAGCCGCGTTGGCCATGAGGTCCGTCAGGAATCCGAACGAGTCGTAGTAGACGACTTTGCTGCCCAGAGGCGCCAGGGCCTGCTTCAGCGCCGCATTGGCGGCCTGTATCACCCTCCCCCAGGTCGCGACGCAGTCTGCGTTCGTCCCGCACAGGTACTTGGCCGTCACAGGCGCCACATGCTTGGGGTAGATGTTGGCTACCAGGACTGCCGGTGCCCCGGCCGCCAGCAGCTTCTGGACGCTGGCCACCGTCTTGATGGCGTAGGCCGCCGCAAAGTCGGCGTTGTGGGGGTCGCCCTCCCAGAAGGCGTCGGTGTGGGCCGAGAGGTCGTTCATGCCGACCCAGAGGAACTGCATCGACGTGCCCACGGCAGAGAAGGACGGACTGCCGGTGTAGTTGGCGATCTGATCGACGAGAGACTGCGCGCCAGCGGGCGACGACGTGTAGGCGTTGTCGAGCGTCGCGCCGAAGGACCCGCCTCCGCAGCACCCGCCAAAGGAAAAGTCGGCTAGGGGCGTCGAGAGCAGATCGGCAAGGTAGGAGACGGCGACGGGGCCATTGGTCCAGGTGCCGAAGCCGTATACCGTAGCCGGGTCGCCCGTGATGCCGTGGGCAAAGCTCCCGTTGCCGTTGTCACTGAGCTCATCGCCGAACGCCACCAGGCGAGTGAACGGGTACCCGCTCCTCGGAGCGAGCGGTGTTGCTCCAGCGAGCGCTGCGGAGAGCAGCAAGACCCCAGTTCTTGTGGCGATCATTTCCGCGATGGGTTTTTTTTCTTCTCTTTCTCTCTTCTTTATAACGCGAGAGAGTCAGAATAAGTGAATGGACGTGACCCAGCACGAAAGAATGTAGTGCTGGCCCAACGAAATCAGCTGTGGTGAACGGGATACAGTCAAAACGAAGTCATCGGATGGATGCACCGTGGCATAGCTTCCATGTTTAATGCTCCTGCCGAAAGCGTCTGCCTACCGGGTCAAATAAGGAGGATCATGGCCTAAGCCCTGACGGGCGCCATTGAGATGCACGCTAAGGGCAATGATAGGCCAATCCGCCCCGGCGGAACAGCCCAAGTCGCGGCTCACCTAGACTAAGGCAGGGGAAGCTCAGGTAGTCGAGACCTTAGCGGCACATTGTTTTCCTTTTCAGGGGAGCTCGGATCTATGCAATACCTCCTTCATTGCTTCTGCTCCTCAACCGCCGCCTGGGGCGTGGGTGCATGGGTACGGACTAATATCTAACAATCTCTCGCCGGAACACCGCACAAGATCATTCTACGCCGGAATGGCAGCATGGGGAACAATACTGCAGTAAGAAAGGCACACCGCTACCCTCCCGGAGTAACATGCTGCTGCTGCGCACAGGCAGGCTCAGCTCGGGGGCGGGGGGGCAATTTCGATGACCGCAGGAAGCATCCACTCGCCCGTCTAAAGTGACGATTTACCCAAGCCCAGATGGTTCCAGCAAACTGGAATGAAGACGTTAGCCAAACGTGCCAAGTCCATGGTGTATCCTGCGTTTAGAATATGCATGACACTTACTGGTGAAGCCGAGATCGTCGCCGAAGAACGCCTTCATGACGTCCACTCCGTATGTTGTTCCCTCCTGGGGCCAGTAGGCCACTGCCTTCTTTCCAACTGCCAGGCCGATCATGGGAGGCACCTCGGCGAGCTCGAGGAAGACGGGGGCGGTGCCGAAGAGCCGCTGGTTCATGATCTGGTGGATGTTGTTCGCCGCGTAGTAGCCCTGGTGCATGGCGGCTCCGCACCTCTTGATGCCAGACCAGAGGGCGGCGTCTCCGGCGGCAAAGTGGTCGCCCGCGTTGGGTGTGCCGGGGGAGAAGGCAAGGCTATAGAGGGAAATCAGCACAGCCTCAGACAACCCCGGGAGGGTCGGCGAAGGATGAAAGCGACGAGAGTGCATACCTCGGCTGCACCTTGATGTAGCCCTCGGCGTCCAAGTTCTCCTTCGGCAGGAAGGTGGTGGAAGGGATGCTCTTGGAGATGGCCATGACGACATGGTCAGCTAGCATCGAGTGGCCGTTGGTGAACTTCAACCTCTGGGTCTTGGTTCCGTCCTCGGCAGTGACCTCCTCGGTCCCCTCCAGGCGGTGTGAGAGGAGCATCTCCACGCCGGATTCCTTGACTAGCTCCAGCGCGCGGTCTTTGCAGTCGTCTGGGAGGGGCTCCGAGGAAAGGAGCCGCTCTCGGGAGTGCACAAGCGTCACCTTGGTGTGCGGCTGCACGAGCTTGAGCTCGGCGGCCATCTCAATGCCGACGGCGCCTACGAGTGAAAATGGAATTAGACGTCACTGCTCCTCAGGCGCTTTATAGGACAGAATAAAGGGAAGAGAAGAGGGGAGTGCTGCCTACCTCCACCTACGATGGCAACGCCGTGCTGGGAGTTTGTGACGTTGCGGATGTGGTCGCCAGCCTCGAAGAGGTACTGCTTCCGCCTCAGCGACTGTGGTACCACCGGCCACACCCTACGGAGCCCCGAGGCAGCGACGAGGAAGTCGTAGCAGTACTTGGAGACGGTCCCGGCGGCGGTCACGACCGTGGCGACCTTGGTCTCCGGGTTGACGTCCTGGACAGTACCCTGGACGGTGTGGATGCTGGGCACGTGGAGGCTTTTGACGTCCTCGAACTCAACCCATGCCTTTTCCGCGTAGCTCTCCTCCGCGAGGGCCAGGGGGGATCCGATCAGATGGTCTGCAGCACATATGTCAGCGAGCCGGACCCCCCTTTGCATATGTGGCCCCTATGGGCTGCCGAGGCGGCGAACGCGGGTGCCAAGAGACGAGGGAGAATACTCACAGAAGCCATCGCGCTCTTCGACGATGGTGACGTCGATGGCAATCGGCGGTGGCGGCGTGAACTCCTCGTCCTCCTTGGGCGGGGGTCCGCAGCGCGGCCGCCGCCCGTTGCAGAGGTCGTGCAGGTTGAGAGCCGCCGACAGACCCGCATAGCACCCACCGATCACCAAGATCCTAAAAGGGGGGGAAGCCAGAAAAAGTCAGCATATTGTGGGAAAGCGCGGCGGGCGACGGGCCTTGTATAGCTCGCTTGGAGAGGGAGACGGGGGCAGACGAACCGGAAGGGGGTGGTGGCGTTGACGGCGTCGTTCTGGAGATCGGACGTCATGGCTATTGATTGGGTATCACGGCGAGCGAGAGGACAGCCAGATGTGACGGCAGGTGGGAGGACTTCCGTAAAGGCGAGCGGGAAGGGCTTCCATTTTCTGGTGGTGTGTTATTTACCTAAGGGGGCGCCCTCGGCCCCTCCCCCTCCTGCCTTGAACCCGCTTGCCTCTCTCCTCCCCCTGCTCTTCGGTGTTGTCCTCCGTCCCACAACGGCTTGTGGCGTGGCAGGCCATGGGGATCCAAAGGGAACGTTCCCGGCATCGGATTCGCACGGCAAAGTGCAACGGCCGGGGGGAGGGGGGTGGTGGGTGGTGGGTGCCGCCAAGGCAGCCTGTCGCATCGTCGAGCCCCCTCCGGCTGGCGCCGAGGCGCGTGCCTTACTACATGAGATGCTGCTGTTGGGACCGAAGAGCGCTGCGGGCCCTTGACTCGCAAGATGGGGAGAGGACCGGCCGGCCGGCAGAGGGATTTGCGCGCTGGCTGGTCGGAAAAGTCCCCTGTAGGTTCCACAGAGACACTCAACCACGGGGACGTGGCCCCCCCATGCAAGCGCATCTTATCTGATCATCAGCGCTCAGTGCTAAGTCGACCTATTGGCACGCGCTATACCCAGTGCAGCCTATGATAGGTAGGTGGCTAAGTGCCTTGCCCACTTGGGGTTATTCGTGCAGCCAAGCCTCTATAATAGGTGGGCGGCCAGGATAAAGAGGAGGGGCGCTCCTTGATCCATGGAGCCGACGATCGAGTGTGCGGGGCCTGCGGAGCACACTCCCCCCCTTCCCGGTTTACGACGGCCTTCCCAGCTTCGCTTCTCGACCATCCAATTTATTTGCAGAGCGGTGTGTGTCGGTGCTCTCTCGCACCCCGTCGGTTGCATGTGGTCCGCCGCAGCGCTGGATAGCTCGGCTTGGTTCCTGGCCGGCTTCGGTCCAAGTTGGCTTCAAATTAGGCACAGCGTCTTAAGGGTATGTCGTCAACTTTTTGGGTGGCCTTGAACAGGTACTAGATACACAAACTCCCGCCATTGACCGGTCCTCCCGCTTCTTCTCACAGCTTGGGCACGAGGCCCAGGGCCGTGCCGCCCACGACCTTCTCGTTCTCGTCCAGCGGCGAAAGCTGGAAGAAGCGCTCTCTCGAGCAACGGACGAAGGCGGACCGCTTGTGGGGGAGATCGACGAATTTCTCCAGCCCGAACCCGTTGATGAAGTCGTACATGAGCACGGAGCTGTTGGTGTACTTGGGCTCGCCGACAACGAACATGGTGCGCGGGTCGTCGAGGAAGAGGTAGTGCATCAGGCTTGACCACCACGCGCTGACGCGGTGTGGGCCACGGAACCGCACGTCGCCCACCAGGCTGTGGCGGCCGCGGTCGAAGTCGCCTGGGGAGTAGTATGCACCGAGGCGGTCCTCCTGCGCTTTGTATTAGTGCGTATTCCACTTGGCCGCGGTAGCTGGATCGTCGATTGGGCAGCGAGAAGTTGGGGTCTATCCGTCTTACCTTGGCCCAGTATACCTCAAAGTAGGCGAAATAAGTGTCCTCGAAACGCGCGAGAATCGCCATCTGGTGCGGGTCCTCGTCCGCCCGGCGCAGGTACTCGCGGTGCTGCTCTAGCGTGCCCGTCTCGTTCCATCCTTGCGACACGCGCGGGTCGTTCTGCCACGTGTGAAACAGCTCGAGGTGCTCCTTGTTGTGGTAGTCGAGCGCGACCATGGAGAAGTTCTCCTTGAGGTGAGGGATGTAGCGGCTGTAGATGACCGATCCGGGCCGTGGCTTGGACGGCCGCCGCGGGTGCCAGCAGAGCGCCGTTGACGGGTCATTGGTCATGGTGTACTCGAGCGGCGCCAATGGGTACGATGCGACCGACTTGGTCTCGGTCAGCTGGTCCTCCGGCACCCAGACGGGCCGCGAGCCAAAGGGCGAGCCTGCGCCCTGCCAGAAGGTGCCGCGGAGCACAAGCAGCTCCTGGGGCGTATCGGTGGCGTCCTTGGAGGCCTTGGGGTGGTCAATGGCAAGCAAAACGGCCTTGAGCTGCTCGGCGAGGGCGTCGGCCCCGGTGCCGGTCAGGCGGAGGCGGAAGTACTCCTCGCCGGGGCGGATGGTGAAAATGGCGTAGACGACGAGCCACAGCTGCGCCAGCGTCGGGGCCTGCGCACCTTCCCAGCGCGCGGCCACTGCCGGCGAGCGCCGGGCCCGGCCCCACAGCGTGTTGTTGGACTCGTGCGGCCGGTCGCTCGACTTTAGGTTCTCGGGCTCGGTGAAAGTCAGCGAGGCGCTGTGAAGCTGCTCTGGGAGGGGCCGGCGGCCGCCATCGATGGCCGCGCCGGCGGCTTCCTGCTGCCTCAGGGAGAAAGAACCAGCATCGCTGCCCTGTGCGACGAAGTAGGCCGTCAGGTACGGATGGGGGAGCTTGAGGATGGGGTCCGACGAGGCGGCGTAGTCGGCGAAGCGTCGTGATACCATGATTTCTGCTGTTGAGCTTTGGGGATCTCGGCTCGTGTCACTGAGCTACAGAGCTACAAGCTGCATGGAAAACTCTCAAGCTTCCTCGGCCTGCATCGGGTCTGGAGAAGACGTAAGGGGGAGGGGGGGCGTCGGCCAGTTGCCTCCCCCGTCTCCCCCGTCTCGTGCCCCTGCCCGTCGCCCTCCTCCCCTAGGCGGGCAACCACCTCGTGCCTGCTTGGGGGGCCGCCTTCGTGGTTCCATATTCAAGAAATGACGCCTGGTCTGCCGGTGCTAGTGCTATTACTGCCGCTCCTGACGCAAGAATGGTGGAAACAAATGACAGCACACAATGACCCCAATGGCCTCTCGGGGGGCAGCTAGTGCTGATTGCGTCTTCACGCCCACCCACCGGGCGTTCCACTGCATCGGCGGAACCAAGCAGCGCTGGCCAATCTAAGAGCCCCGTCCCGGGGGATGACGGAGTTGGCGGTGGGGTTGGCGCCCTGCAGCTCGGATCAGATAACTTTATGTGGACTCCTGCGGGCGGATCTGATAATTTTTTTCACCCTCCCCCGGCCCTTAGTGTCCCGAACTCGGAGGCCGGCAGGCTAGGGGACCCTGTGCTTTGCCTCGGATCTGATAAGATTTTCACTTGAGACGGCAGGGAGGGGCGAGGGGCCCGAAGCTTGGTGAGCTCAGAGGCGTCTCGAGGCAGAGCCGGGCACATGGGTGGTGTGGGAATCCCAAACAGCCACGCTTCGGCGAGAGTTTATGAATCGAGGCCAAGAGTTCAGGATACCACATCACACCTGCCGCCGGATCAATCGTAATACGTCGTCTATCGTCCCTCCCCTCTTTTTTTTTCTCTTGTCTCTACCTGCCTAGTTTAGGTATCCCTTAAAAAATTTCATGCAACGAAGAAAACTAAAGAGAAGAAAAGAAAAAAAAGGACGCCTGTATCGTCCCATCTGGGCCACCCTTCACAGCTTAGCCGAGCCTTGCTGCAGTAGCTTGTTGCCGAGCTGTGCCAGCTCAAACTTCCGCACTTTCCCGCTCCCCGTCAGGGGGACCCCATTCGGCACGCCCTCGCTTCCCAGCCAGAAGATGTGCGATGGCGCCTTGTGCTTGCCCAGCTGGCGCCTGACCCACTCTCGTATTTCGTCTGTCGTCGGCTGCTTGCGCTCGCTCTCTAGGCCGAGGAACGCGCCGACAACTTCGCCGTAGTGTGCGTCCTTCAGCCCGACCACCACCGCGAGACCAATGGCTGGATGGGCCACCAGCCGCTCTTCAATTTCCAGCGGGTAGATGTTCTCGCCGCCTGTCTTTCGTGTTAGCGAACCCCCCGCTTCGTTTGCTCGTGGCGCTCTCTTACCCCTGATGATGATGTCCTTGAAGCGCCCGGTAATGCTGCAGTAACCCTTCTCGTCAAAGACAGCCTCATCGCCCGTGTGTAGCCACATGACACCCAGCTCGTCCCGTGTCATGACCTCGTTCGTCTTCTCTGAGTTGTTCCAGTACCCGGCCTGCAGCTGGTATCCTGCGATCCAAAGCTCCCCGCGGCTTCCCACAGGCAGGACCTGCCCGTCACGGTCCACGATCTTTGCCTGCGCATGCGGCATGAGCGTACCGACCGTCGTTAGCCTCCTGTGGATCGGGTCGTCCGTGAAGGCATTGAAGCACGTAGGCGACGCCTCCGTGAGCCCGTAGCTTGACGTGAACTCGGACATGCCCAGACGTGAGACCATGAGTTCCATGAGATAACGTGGGACCGGGGCGCCGGCTACGATGCCGGTGCGGAGATTGAGATTAGATGCCTTGAGCGCCTTGGCCTCAGGCAAGGCGAGCACGCTATCGAACATGGCGGGGACGCCATGGACCGCCGTGCAGTTTTCGTCGAGGATTGCCCGTAGCGTGGACGGCGCGTCAAAAATTTCGGAAGGATATACGATCTTGGCCCCGTGTGTGAGAACAGACAGAAGCCCGAGCACGAGACCAAAGCAGTGAAAAAGAGGAGGTGGGCAGCAGAGGACATCCTCTGGCGTGAGTCGCATGCGGTCACCGATGAAACGGGAGTTGTTGACAATGTTGCTATAGCTGGTCAGACTTCTCTGGTTTGGAAACGGGTCACAAGGACACACGGAGCACAAGCTTACTGGTGTGTCAACATGGCAGCCTTGGGGAGGCCAGTCGTGCCGCTGGTGAACTGAAGGTTACATACGAGATGAGGAAGCACTTTGCTCTCGGCTGCATGGAGGTGGGCGGCACTGTACTTCCCACCTTGCTGGAGCATTTCATCATATGTCTGATATCCCTCGGAATCACCTCTCAAGATGACAACCCGGGGGCCCTGAGGAAAAGAGGGCAGCTGCGACAACAGAGGGACGTTGTCGATCCGGCCACCGATCTTCTTAGTGGTGAAGAATAGCTTGCAGTCTGTCCCACGCATTAGCCTCTGAAAGAGCATACCGCCTCGAAAAATATACGGACTGTCGTACCAGAGAACTTGAGGGCGTATTGTGCTTCGGTCGGGGTATAGGTATTGTTTAGAATGACAAGGATAGCGCCTATCCTCGTCGCCGCGAAGAAGATGGCGGCGTACTGCTCGCAGTTGCCCGCCATGATACCGATCCTATCTCCAACTCCGAGCCCCATTGCCAGCATTGCCCGGGCCAGCAGGCAGCTCTGGTGGTTCAACTCGTTGTAGGTCCAGCGGCCTCCCGTCCAAGGGATGACGAGGCACTCCTTCGCGCCATGGTGCAGACACTGGAGGTTGAGCATCTCGCCGAGCGTCAGGTCGACGAGCGGGGGGTCGGTCGGGCCATGGAGGACGGAGAGCTTCTGCGGCTCGGGTGCCTGGAAGCCCTCGTCGACATTCTGCAAGACTGTGCTCATCTTGCCGGGTGGTTGAGAGCTTGGCGGGCTGGCTTGCGTGAGGTCCGGAGAGCAAGCCGAGCCGTGGGCTTCACGGTGGATTAAAGGGGAAGAGGCCAAGGCAGGGCTGTTAGGTACAGGGTATCCACTTGAGATCCGGTAGCATCAGAGTGATTACGGTCCCAGGTTCACGGGAGGCACTGGCCCACTTGGGAGAGGAGGCAAAGGGGGAGAGTGCCGGGCCAGCCCCTTGTCATACATACATCGCCCTGGCCCTCGCCATGGCGGGCGATGGGCTGTCACATAGGTCCCCGGGAGATCGAGAAGCAGGGCGGCTAGGGTTCCTAGCCATTTGCGTCATGCCAACCATGCCAACGGGGGGAGTGCTCTCCGCGATGTGCGCGGCGGCGATTTTGCAACTGGCCAGGGCAGAATATGGTGGGTGTCTTGGCACCAGTCTTTCGTGGGCGAAGAGGGGACGATCTGGCCGTGTCTGCCCAGTATTTGCGGACAGGGGGGCCTGCTTCCACGGCGCTATTGCTGCATTGCATTAGACGGAGGGCGAACGACCCCCATCCACTCCGATTTCTATGATCTAATCTCTTGATCAGATAAGATGTCCTGACTCGTCTAGCATTTGGAGGGGAACCGATCTCGGCCAGCGACCGGCCGGCTGCAACGGGGGTGTTTCTCTAGGATCGATTCGTGCAACACCCGTGGTTGCAGGGGCGCGCTTTCCGATGCAACGCTCGTGTATGCCGGTATTCCGAGGAAAGTTGGATGGCATGGGTTTCAACAGCAGGACTGGGATCGTCTTGGCTAGTCGAGAAGCAGGAACCAGAGAGCTGGGAGCATTTAAAAGGTACTTGGCCCCCAGACTCCGGGAGTTGTTACAATGACTGTCTTGCACCAACTAGCCAGTCTCAGCCTAGGGCCAGCGACGCCGAGGCGGCATCTCTACGCTTGTTCAGCTTACACCAGCGCTGCCTGTCTGCTTTGCCCCTGATGGCAATTGAATAGGATTATTGATCCGGCCCGACCTTCGCGCTCAAAAAGGTGAAGCAAACCTGCGTGCATGAAATTTCTATTGGAAAGGCATAGGGGCTGTGGGCGAGTGCACAGCCAGTGAGCAGGCCCCTAGAGGGTATTCCCAGATGCCGCCAGCCTCGCTAGAGGCACGCGTGGCGATATGGAGTCCACTAGGAGAGGATGAGCCAAGGTCATGCTCCTCTCTGGCTCTTGATACGACCTTTACTCTAGTTGGTCTGATGGAAACTAGATGATGTAAATCCTGCCTCGTACACCTTAGCACCCACCATTGCTGTACGGCAGTCTCATCGAGGTTATGTAAGGAAAAAGAAGCGAATGGCTCAGGGAGTTGCTGGCAAAAATGTCATTCAAGACTCCTTATATTCCTAAAGCTCCACGCCCGACCAGGCCCTAGGGTTCTGTTGAGAATGAAAAGGTCCTACACATCAACTAGCCCCGTGCGTCTTGGTAAGCTATCAACATCAAGATATCGGCCGTCATACAGTCGTCACATCGTTGGGTCGGATATTCGTCTCTTCTAGACCGGTAATCCGCCTCCCCCCCAAGTGGATCTTTGTCTTGCCATCGCAGCCACAAGCTCCAGGCAGACCACTTCACGTCTACCAATCAGCGTAGCCATGCTCATGAACTAGCGATTCCGAGGCCGACTTGTCTTTGCATCGAAGCGTTGCTGCCAATCGTCGTGTTCGTGCCAGTCCGTTCTCGCATCCTGCGGCCCTCCATGAGGCCCCTGAGGCCTCTCTTCTGCAGTCCGATGACGCTGCTCAACTCGCCAGCCCAGACTTCGCGACCACCACCCCTCTCGCTGCCACCCAACTCAGAGCTCCATTCGCTGCCGCTAACACTGGTCGTCGCGCTGAGCTCCTCGCTTGGAGGACGAGCACCCTGAGGCACTGTTGTGTTGATCCTGAGCGCGGCGGCCCGCGACGAGAGGCCGTTAGCGCCGCCTTCGCTGCCAGCCAAGCTGCCGTTGGCGACCGAATCGGTCGGGCTGATGAGACCGTCGAGTGCGGCCGAGAGCGGGAAGAAATTGGGGTTTAGTGTGCCGTCGATGCCACGTCCTCCACCGGCAGCCATCGCCGTGGCATTGAACACAGCCGCTGCATTCCTCGAGTCGAGCAAGTTGTGCAATCTCTCCACAACGGCCTCTAATAGGCCATCGATACGGTAGGGGCGGGCGATCTGGAGAAGGCTGCAGAGGATCTGCGGGGTGCATAGCGGTGATGACGGGTGTGGCAGGGCGGAAGCATAGAGGAAGTGGAGCAGCGCCTGGAGAGTAAGGTAGGTGTGGGGGAGATACAGGCATCGCGGGCGGTTGTTGGGAGGGAGAGTACGCGGTGTGGGTGCGGTGTTGATCGTGGCAGGGTCAACTGTTGGCGAGAAGATACCGGTTGAGCCTGGGGTGGTGGCCACGGTGCTAGGCGGAAAGCCGTTGGAACTACCCGCGGAAAACAGGGTGCTTCCCATCGACAGAGTGCTCTCCATCGTGCTTCGGTTACCAGTCGTAATGGTAACATTCGAGCTCCTCACTGCGCTGCCAGGAGCCGATATAGAGCCGGATCGTAGAGTCATCGCGTCGCTTCCGTCATGGGTTGCGGTTCCTTCTCGTAAGAGTTGGACAAAGTAGGGGCCCCACCGTCTGGCGACGATGCGAGAGTTGATTGGTATCTTCTCGCCTCCGATGCACAGGATATCCATATCCGCCAGCTCCCGCATGCCCAGAGCCTTTTCACCCAGCTCCTCGGCAGCGCGAGTGTGGAATCGCCCACCGGCAGTAATACCGGCCTTCCGCGCAAGGCTGAGGCCGGGTCCGGTGTACGGACTGCTCGCGCTGACGAACCCGCTCATCGGGGCTGTCTTCCTTGGGTTGTCGTAGAAACCAAAGGCCTCCAACTCGACCATGCAAACGTTGCTGAAGTTGATGCGGCGGTGATTGTAATCGTCTACCAAGCTCCGCTTCCGGTTCCCGAGAACCACGAATGTATTTCGCCGGTTCCATAGCACACCGCGATTCCAGCTTCCTTGGCTAAAGACTGCAGCCCCTGCATCGATGCGGCTCCACGTCAAGGTACGAAGGTCAAGCGCCCACAAAGCATACTCCTGCTTCGACGAGGTAAGATATGTCCCGCTGACGACGAAATGCGTATCTATAACTCCGCCGTTAGGGAATCGCAGACCAGGTGGGCTGTAGGACCCTGTCACCGGCCTCTCGCTGAGCGCCCCGTCGTTGCCGCGAATCTGCAGCTCTAGCTTGACATCAAGGAAGTTATAATTGCTGTAGATGAGCATGCTCGAGCCGGGCTCTCTAGCCTCTTGGCTTATGCCGCCAGTTGTTGTGCCATTGGTGATTCCCTTGCCGAGCCTCGCAGAGACGGCAGGAGGCATGGGTGCCACGACACTGCGGTAGGCCCCGCAGCTCTTGCCAAGGGGTTGCGTCGACGTCCACTTGAGACTCCGGAGGTTGAACACGCTAATCTGCTCAATGTAATGGTTCGCGCCATCCTGGCCTCCAACTACCACCATCTCTGCGCCTCCAGTCCCGTCAATGCTGATGCCAATACGCCCCTCGTTCGGGTTGCCGGTGGACGGGTTGTGCTGGAGGGCCGACAGGGGGGCTTTATGCGAAGAGAAGGTGGCCGAGGATGGAAGAATGCAGGCACAGTGCGCATACCGCCCCTGGGGAGTATCCTGGGTGGGGATGAAGGTCCACTTCTTTGTCGACACATCGTATATGTGGATATCTGACATGACCGTGACTTCAGGCTGCTGGTCTCCGGCGGGGTTGCTCGGCTGGTTTGGCGTCGGCGACATGCCACCGTAGCACACTAGCTTAGTATCGCCTAGGGGACACATCGAGTGGAAGTAGCGAGGGGGAGGGATGTCTCCAGTGGTCTCGACCTTAGTCCAGTGACGCCGGATGAGATCCAGCTCGTAAAGGTCCGAGGTCAGTGGCGCTGGCCGACTCCTGGACAGGATTCGGCCACCAAAGACGAATAGCTTGTCCCCAAGGATCGTGGTCGTCGCGCCCACGAGGGGATGTGGCTCCCGTCCCGTTGTGCGGTGAACATTGCACATCAGACCAGATAGATGGGATGAGGACGTCGCTGTTGTCGGGGTCCCAGTAGATGTTGCTGTGCCCGGAGTGCGCGCTTGGCCCACGCTGGGCGACGGACCAGCGGACAGAGGCCCGTTGCTCCGTGGCGTCAGGTTGTCGCCCCGGCCATCGTCCAAGGTGTTCGCCAAACTGCTTTGGCTGCTGTTCATGCTTGAATCTTGCCCAGCTCCTCCCATGTAAAGGCCGTTGGCCTCGGCCGAGGACGCCGAGTCCATCGTGCTCGTCCTGCTGTCCATATCTTCCGTCTCCGAGTCCAAAATCGTGGCCAAACTCCCTTGGTGCGCCGGGTTCGCTATCGGCGTCAATGGGCTCGCGGGCGAAAGCTGCGGCGGCGGGGGCTCAGGCAACGGCTTTTCGAGACTGCTCTGCAGACTCAGGCTACGACCATGCTGGAACCGCTGGGGAGCCGGGGATCGCAGGGGCAGGGGCGCCGAGGTAGTGGCCTTCTCGTAAGTCTGGTTATTGGGTTCCGAAGGGCGTCGAAGGGCGAGCTGAGAGGGCTGGCGGGTGAGTTTTGCAATATCCTCACGCCCCGGGGCGATCCTCTTGATGTTCCGGAAGGCGGAAGAGAGGAGGTCGGAGGGCGACTTCGACGACGGAGACCGCTCAGACCGTTCCTCGGGTTCGGAGTCGGAGAAGCGGCTAGCGTCACCGCTGCCTACGGCTTGCTGATGGCCTGTGAAGGTCAGTCCCGAGCCCGACATGTTGAGGGCATGCACTGCTAGCCACGGCCGGGGACAGCCGCGACAGCAAGAAGGAGAGCGGTACGGCCCAGGACAGCGGTCTGGGGCGGGATGTAACGAGGAAAGGAAAGGAGGGTAAGAGTCAAGAGGATGGAGAAAAATGCAACGGGCACGCGTAGAGGATTTGACGACTAGGCCCCCAAGCCTCCGTCACACCGAAGTGGGCATGCGTCGGAACGAGCCCACAGCGTCGAGCAGCCCGCGCCACCACGCGAGCATCGACTAGGGTTCAAGGCGGTGGCCCGGGCTCTAGGTCGGAGTGTCCACTTGGAGAAGTTCGAGAAGTCCCGAAGTATGACGATGAGCAGAGACCAGTCCGTAAGCGAGCCAGGGCTGAGGTGAGCTGCCAACTGCCAAGGGGATCATGGGCGCGGCGAAGGCGATGACAAGAAAAGGGGGGGTGGTGGATAGAAAGGCGGAAAAGGCATGAGCGCCGGGGCACGAGCGTCCTGGCGGACGACGGCGCATATGCTAGGGACGGGAACTTCTCCTCACCTCTTGTTCCCTACGTACTCCTTACGTACAGGGCAGTGCTGCAGCGTCGGGACTGGCAGGTACGCGCGGACGGGGTTACCCGTCGTAGAGACTGGACTGTGCAGAGAAGGGCGGCGAACTCGACGTTGCAGTACCTAATTTCCGGGAGGGCAAGGAGGCGAGCGGATCTGCCCTTCACACGAGCCCAGAGGAAGGGCCAGGGCGAAAGATTGTGGAGAGGGCACCGGCGGGTCGCAGTCACAGAGTTGCCGCACGGACCTGCGCTTGATCTGGGGAACGGAGGCAACACGGGGGGGGGGGCAATACGTTGAAATTCCGCCGGCGCGCACGCTTCGGAGGCGAGTCGGTGGTGGTGGGAGGAGAAGGGGAGCGGGACGATGGACGAATGGACGGATGCAGAGCGAGGCAGATGCAAGTGCGATGGTCCAACCAGGGACCTCTGGGTTTTTGGGGCTCGACTATGCGATTCGCCGCGTGTGGGCTGCGGATCCGCACTCAAGCAAGAAAAAAAAAAGGGGATGCAGGAGGCACGGGATGACTGTGTGTGATGGGCGTAGACCACCGTCGGCAGCATGCGATGCACTATGTGTGTACGTAGTATGCTAGGATTGCATGGGGCTCCGGGAGGCTCAAGGATTTATTCTATTGCCACATCGAATGTTTCTTTCTCTCACTCTGGTCGTCGGCACTGGGAAGAAAGAAGCCAGGCGGCGGGGGGAGGGGGAGTGTGTCCCGCTCATTGAAACAAGACGTTGATTTTGGCATTACCATCCACCCGCTTAAGGGAAAGGGCGAACCAAACCAGAGAGTGGTCAGTGCTAATGGAGCAATCACACATCAGCGTAAGGCCGGCAGCCAGCGCAGCCGCCTCTTGGTATTACACCACATACTAACCCGGCGTCAAGATTCTAGCAAATCATGCACCCATTCTCGCCCGGCACACTCAGGGCTATTGATTCGATTCGAGAAGTATCCTTCCCCTCCCCCTCTCCCCCCCCCCCCCGGTACTTCGCCCTGTACAGTACTATAGCACA
>MU270092.1:173504-216027 GCA_021432635.1 Thozetella sp. PMI_491
TTGATTCGATTCGAGAAGTATCCTTCCCCTCCCCAGCCTCCCTCCCCTCCCGGTACTTCGCCCTGTACAGTACTATAGCACATAGGTAGTACGTTTGAGCAGGACGAACCAGTCCTCTGGCGCGTCCCACCCTTCTTCCTCTTCCCCTGCATCAGGATGCGAGTTACAGCAAATGTATCTAAAGGACCGACTGTGCGAGGCAGTAGCACAGCACCACCGAGGCCAAGGCGATATATTCTCTTGAATATCGCCAGCACCCGAGGTGGCGGAAACTTGTGTCAAAAACAGCAAGCGAGCCCGCCGCACAGCTGACTGCATGCATCTGAAAGGGGGAATGGTTTGCCCTCCAGGCGAGGCTAACCGCCGCCCCCGAGCTAGGGTTGCGCGATTGCGCAGGGATTAGCAGCGCGCCCCGAGGCTGATTTGGGTCGTCCCCGGAGCCCCTTTCTGGGCTATGGCCGTTTCTATTTCGGCGCGAGAAGACGCTTTTTTTTTCGTTGCTCCTTCGTCGGAGAACGAGGACGTTCCTAAACACGGCGTAACACCACGGATTGTGTCGTGTCACCACACCGGTCTGCATTGTGCGCCGTGGCCTCCCCGTTGCTGCTGCAGGTGCCGGTCCACTAGGTGCTGTAGCTCCGTGATGTGCCGTGTGTCAAACCCGTCCGTTCAGTCTCTACCGCGCATGACATCTACCCGCCCGCCGAAAAAAAACGTGGATTGCAGGGATCCGCGTGTTTCATCCGAACCCCATGTGAGCTGGCCACTGCGCTATTCGGAGCCTGTCGACAAAATGCTTCTTTTTTATCATTAGACCGAGCCCGTCTTGCACTTCAAACACGCTTGCTGGGAGCCGCTTCTGCACCGAACTTTGTTCCCCCCCCCTCCCCCCTCTTCGCCCCTCCGATCCGTCGCGTAGCAGGTCGGCCAAGGAGAAATTACGTGCCTGAGCCACCTTCCCGAGCAAGGCATTTACGCGGCCGTTGGGTTTGCCTCCCCGGTGATTCCTCGACGCCAAATGCTAGCCGGGTGGAGGCGAATTAGTGTGACGACGTGTCAAATAACAGCACTGTGTGCAGTGGAGGAAGCTACGGCTTGCTCGGGCCCGGTGTGCACCTACGAGACCCCCTAGACGAGATACTCCGCTACTAGATACGGATACAGGTCGTTCGATTTATCCCTGATACTGCTTGCCTACGCTCCGGTCTGTGATTCCGGGGTCACGGCTTGCTGAAGAGTCCAGCCGTGAGCCACGGCGGAATATTAGCGCGGCGCACGTCCTTTATAATCAGCCTGAGTAGCCCACCACATTCTTGATGTGTCACGAGCTGGGGGATAAATCTGGAGACCGCTCCTCTGCCGTGCCGGCGTACCGCATGCGCTGGGCTCCGTCCTAGGCAGCGGGCCTCCGTTCGTATTTTCGGCGTTTCTAAGTTTCTGGGCGTTAGTAGACGGCCGTCGCATTGCATCCACATCGATTCTCCTATGGCCTAGTGTGGCGCCAATGGGCTGGTTTCGTGGGAGAGAGAGTAACATTGTGATTTCTTAATAGGCAGGTGAGGCTCTTTTATATGTGACGGTTGTATTCATACGCACGTCATCAATGTGGAGCAAGCTAGGGACGAGAGTACATGCGTGGGCTATAGCAACCTGGTATCGGTCTCATTTCCAACGTCTTCTCATCATGGCCGTCGCCGGCTATCATACTCCCTCGCTACTCGAACGGCGCCGAGCAGGCACCTGTGCACACGCCTGGTCCTTGCGGGCCGCTTATGCGTCCTTGGGCAGGGGGGTGAAGCGGAGGTAGGGCTTGACGACGCGGTGCTCGGGGAACAGCTTGCTGACCTCCTCGCCCTGGACGCTGGGGTGGACGATGACGTCGTCACCGGGGACCCAGTTGATGGGGGTGGTGATCCTGTGCTTGTCGCCGGTCTGGAGGGAGTCGACGATGCGGAGCACCTCGGCGCTGTTGCGGCCGGTCGAGGCCGGGTACGAGAGAATGGTGCGGATGGTCTTCTTGGGGTCGATGATGAAGACAGAGCGGATCGTGAAGGCAATGCCCTTCGAGTCCACGTTGGTGGTGTCCTGGTAGTCAATCCTAGGCCGAGTTAGTACGCCTGTTCCTGTCTAGAGGCTCCCCCGCGGGCTGTTCCATGCTGCTTGGACGCCACCAAAAAAACTTCAACAAAAAGCTTACATGTCGTAGAGATAGGCGACCTTGCGCTCCTTGTCGGCAACAAGAGGGAAGCTGAGGGTGGAGCCAGTGACCTCCTTGATGTCGCTTGCCCAGCCCTCGTGGCTGCTGACGGTGTTGGCCGACAGACCGAGCAGCTTGACGCCACGCTTGGTGAACTCGGGCTCGAGGCGGGCGAACTCGCCGAGCTCGGTGGTGCAGACGGGGGTGTAGTCCTCCGGGTGCGAGAAGAAGACGAGCCACTTGTCACCAATGAACTCGTGGAAGTCGATAGGCCCGCCGGTGGTGTCGGCCTGGAAGTTGGGCGCGATGGAGCCCAGGCGGAGGCTAGAGAGCGACGTTAGCATGCTTGCTCGTGATACGCGCCCAAGGTGTCTCAGGCATGGTGGTGGATGTCCAGAGCGCAGAAGCGCCGAGGACCGGAGCATGCTTACGGAGCGGCACGCTGCTCAGCCATTGTGATGGTTATGAAGTCCTAGAGGAGGAGGTATTGGTATCAAGAGCGACGCGGAACAAAGTCTACGTGGCGTGGGAGTCACGTAGAGGGAGCAGACGGGAATCAGTGGAAGAGGAGGCAGAAAGAGGCTTTGGGTGTGTAGATGGGGTGCGAGGCGATGATGTGATGAGGGGCAGCGTGGGTATTTAACGAGACAGTTCGAAAGGCCATCCAGGGGTTTCACTTCGGAACGATTAATCACCCCAGTCTTGTCAGATCACGTTCTACCCATAACGGGGGTACCTCTTAACATCTGGGCATTTGCCTCACCCTTCCCCAGATCCCCGAACGATCCTTTTAGCTAGCTCTCGAGGCCCCTTGCCGGGGCTAGCAGTCGCCCGCAGTCGCCACGACATGAGCTCTTGGAGTTCCTAGCAGGCGGTCGCCGCCCGACCGCAACCGGCAGGGCCCAGCAGGAGCAGTTAGCAGGATACATGACGAGGAGCTCAAATTTTTTCCCACCCGCCATGACCCGCGCCCCCTCGAATCAGCTGCCTGGGTCGGGTCGTTCCTGGCCTGGCGCAGATGGTCTCGCCTCCCATCGACGACATTTTGGCTCGAGAGCTGCCCCTCCATGGCTTCATTCTCCAAGCCAACGTGGGGTTGAGCTGCCCCTCACTATCCCGATCCGGCATGGACCACCATTGCGCGATTTTCCAAGCTCGCCATTGGCCTGGCACCACACCTATATGGGGATTATGTCATTTGGCTAGCGACTTTGCAATGCTCCCTTCCCACAAGAAGAGCGCGACCAGCACTGCTGGGCGAAAGTGGAGGGGGGAGAGGAGGGAACCGACAGGAGGGGCCAAAGGACCACATGAGATGTCGCTACAGAAACTCAGCGCAGGGGAGTGCAACGAGCCCGCGAGTCGGGCCTAATGGGATTGCAACGCGTCTGCGAGCTTGTAGCTATCTCCGAATCCCGAATCTCATCGGCTTCTGCTGCTAGCAGCCTAAAGGATAGGGCTGACACGAGAGCTGGATTTCAGACCCCGATGGCACATGGAAACCGATGGAGATGCTGGGCGAAGCTGCCGTCTCTTGGAAGACATACCCGACTCGGCCGGGTGGGCCCATGGCCGTCGTCGCATTGTTGTCGCCTCAACTGAGGTTACGCAACAGAGGGGCAGATCCGTTTCCGGAGCATGCCTTGGTGCTACCCAGGCACCACCCACGGCTGCGGGACGGGGACGCACGCAATATATCTCGGGCTACCCACCCATCGTGAAGCGAACCTGCATATAAAAACTTGGGAACCATGGGTCTGGGTTGAATCGAGTTCAATATAAACAAAAGGCTATACACATCTGTATAAATATATATATATAAATAGAATGTCTAGCATCACCGTGGGGTATCGTCCGCCTCCTGTGTTTCTTGGCTGGTCACAGCTTCACCTTGCTGCCGTTTAGCAGCTTCCACTCCTTCTCCCCGAAAGGCTCATAGCCGCGTTTCCTGAGCCAGTACAGCTTGTCGTCTCCGATCTTGGCTGGGTCTACACCCTGGTCTCGTAGCACGTTCTTTTGCTGCTTGTTCGTTCCAGTCGTCATGAGGTTGCCTTCCTTGGACACCCGGATGAAGATCGGGAGCGCGTAGCGCGGCAGCCCGCGGCGCACATGGTCGGCAAGGCTCTTGAGGAACTCCTTGCTCGGCAAGCCACCCTCGCTTGTCAGCACCGCGGGGTCTAAGACGACGGCGGCGCATCCGGCGCGGCCTTCGTGGTGCGGGAGAGATACGCCGTAGACATTTGACTCCATGATTGCCGGGTGGAGGCCTACGACTTGTGCCACCTCGGCAGTAGAGACGTTCTCGCTCTTCCACCGGAAGGTGTCGCCGAGGCGGTCCGAGAAGTAGACGAGGCCGTTCTCCCGCTTGACCACATCGCCGGTGCGGAACCACGCATCGCCCTTCACGAACACATCCCGCATGATCTTTTTCGTCGTGGCGCCGGCGTCGCCGTAATAGCCCTGGAAGCGCGAGGTCACGTCGTTGGGGGGCAACCGGAACAGGAGCTCGCCTGGTTTCCCATCCGGTACGCGGTTGCACAAGCCGGTCTTGCGGTTGCGGAAGGGCTGGTCCGTCTCATAGTCGATTTCCACCAAGGCAAGATTGCGGCCGGCGCTCAGGTTGTACAGGCTGCCGTTCCGACCCACTGCGCCCATGCTGAAGTCATTCTTGCTAAGATTCCATGTGGCGAAGTTGCCCTCGGTAGCGCCGTAGAATTCGGCAATGGCTTCGATGCCAAAGCGCTCCTTGAACCGGTTCCACACGTCCGGGCGCAGGCCGTTGCCCAAGGCCACCCTCACTCTGTGCTTGCGGTCCAGGTCCTCGCCGGTTGCAGGGTCCATGGCTGGAGGCGCAGAGAGCAGGTAACGGCAGGTTTCACCGACGTACTGAATAATGGTGGCGTCGTGCTTCCTGACTTCGCTCCAGAACTTGGTCGTGGAGAACTTGCGGCCCAGTGCGAGCGTTGCGCCCGCGCAGATGACGTGGGAAAATGCCATTAGCATGGCCGTACTGTGGTATAAGGGCATGGACTAGTAGGTGAGTCAGTGTCTGCCGCTCCGTAATCGAGGTAAGACAATATCCGCTCACCGTGTAATAAACGTCTTTAGTGGTGGTGCCGATCCACCTCCGCGTGAAGCCTGCAACAACCCATACTTTGGCCCAGCCCACGATAGCCGCCTTGGGCATGCCAGTAGTGCCGCTCGTGTAGATGAGGATGGCCTTGTCCGAACCTTTACCAGCATACCGGTCGTCGTCCGGCGCCCGGTATGGCGCGGTGCGCTTCCCCTCCTCCTCGAGCTCGGAGGTAAAGACGTGGAAGCTCACGTCGGCGAACTCTCGCTGGACCTCGTCGGTGACATTCGGGGCCACCAGCGGGTCAATCAGCATTAGGCGTGATGTTGAACGCTTGATGCAGTGCGCCAACGCGGCTCCGGTCAAGTTATAGTTGATGAAAGCTGGCGCAGCCCCGAGGGACCATAGGGCCAGGATGAGAAAAGCGAATGCATCCGTGTTCTGGAAGTTGAGTGCCACGATCTCTCCCTTCTTGACGCTATATTTCGTCTTCAACAAACCGGCATACCGCAGGACTAGGTCATACGACTCGGCATAGGTATATGTCTTGTCCTCAAATCGCAAGAAGCAACGGCTGGCCGAGGACTTTGAGGTCGCGAGGCTCTCAAAGAGGTAGAATTGGTTGAGACTGCCTTGCCTCTCTCGCCAGAAGATGTTGAGGGTGGGAGGGATGATGGACCGGAGCATGAGGGTATCGTACGAAAGGCCCAGGCGGGCGTTGAGGTAGGCAGCGGCTCCCGCAACAGCGGGAACCGCGATCGCAGGAGAGATGGGTACTGGTCGAAGATTCATGTTAGCTATCGCCACTCCTGGCATAGAGAAGCTTGCTGGGGGACAGTGCGGATAACCCGTCACTTACGAGCCATGACGGGAGGTTTGCCAACTGGTCCCCGTCGAATTTATGAAGCTGGAAGCGCTTTCGATCGGCTGACGCGATGCCGTGTTAAGGCGAAGAGGGGATGCTATAGAGTTCGGGACAAAACCCGGATAGGTGGTGCCTTCTGATTCAGGTGGCACTGATGATTTAGCTCAGAGTGCTGCAATAGCACACACCTTCGTAGAGGGTTGCGCTGGCCGGGGAGCGAAAGGTGGGCACGGGGCTAAGCATCCATTGACGTCAATGCTGCGCGACTTGATGTCCACCCACAGGTTTGGCGTAATCGAGGCTTCGGGGCGCAAAGCGAGCAGTTGAACGAGAATGAGAGAGCAGGGCCAGAGGAACGACGTTTGGGCGGCTCTCGTCCTATTCAAATGTGCTGGCCGGGCGCCACCGCTGGCGTGTTGACCAGCCCACGGGGGACGTTGCACGCCGCGAGCCTCGGCTTTTTTTGCGACTGGTCGCGGAGCAGGGGACGCTAGTGGGGCATCTGGAGTTTCGAAGCAATTGGGTAGGCACTGACGGGGATCGGCTCCCAAACCGGCCCGCGACTCGATTAGCAGCTGGAATTTTGCTGGTGCTGGCGTGGGAGCTCGGCGTGGCAATCTTGTTGAGCTACCAAGAAAAAAAAAAGGGCAAATACCAGAGGCTGTCGCCGACCCCTTTTCTGTTGAATTTAGGATTAGCTATCTTACTGGTGCGCTGTGGCCTCACACAAGGTTTGGCCAAACCATCCCGGACATGTCGAAATCTGTATCACTCGTCTTAACTTCACCTCTTGCCCGTTGCGCGAAACACGTCCCACTGCAAACTGGGCCCCACCCGACCACAAGTCAAAAGTTGCGCCGCCCGCGGCGACAAGTTGGCCCATGTGAGGTCATGTGAACCATGTGAAGCCGAATTTGGGGGTCGCTGGCGCTTCGACGGATCGAGCTTAGCGCGTGATTGATAGAGGGGAGGGGACCCAGCCACAGCCACTCTAACCCGGGGTTTGGCTTCGCCTAGGATATGTGGCTGTTATGGCACCCTGGTCCTTCCCGCACGTTTAGGGGACGCCGGCGTAAAGTCGGCGCTAGTCTGCTTTTGGGTGGAATTTCAGGGACGTCACTTTTTACGGCTGTCGACACCGTGTCGAGCGCGCCGCCGACCTTCACGGGCACTTTGCTGCGGATCGCAATGTCTGCCCGACTCCGGCCCGAACATGGCACCACGGACAGCGCAAATATGCCAGAGACAAATTCGAGCGCCGTAACTCCCAAAGACCAGCCGGCAGCTGCGCCGGCGGCGTCGTCCACCCCATCCCGCAAGCAGCCTCCCCCTGAGAAGCCATCCGATATTCGTCGACGTTCGTGGGTTATCGTCTCGTTCTGGCTCATCGTCATCCTCCTGGGCCTGCCAATATGGTGGCACACCACCACAATCTACCGAGCAAATCTGCCCCTGAGTGAGATGCTGGACTGGGCAGACGGAAAGGTCGGTGACTAGTGCCCCTCCTCCTCTTACCCTCCTCATACCAGGCGCACGCGCGCTCCCGGTTGAAGGTATAGCATAAATAGCTTACACTCTCGCACAGGCATGCCGTCCCGTATTTCCCCTACGCATCTCGATCCAAGCGAAGTCGCTCCAGGAACAAGAAGCGCAGACATTGCTGCGTCTCACCCAGCATGCACTTGATGACCTCAACGACTTCGCGGGCCACCACCTGCGCCTCCAGCTCTCCAACCCCCGGGACCCTCAGGTTCGTGGGGACGATGGCGCGGCCTTGACCATTCGCCTCATACCTGGCGAATCCACTACCGCGACCCTCGATCCGCACCTGCCCGTTCTCGATATCACATATCCCCCCAACGCGATCCCCTCTCCGAGCTCTTCCTCGTCGACCCTAGCCGCCTATGTAGCTGGCCAGCTTCGGACGACATTTGCAGAGGAGCAGACCATGATATCCCACCTGCTTTCCACTACCTCATTCGCCAATGACCAGCGCCCACAGGGCCTCACGCAGGAGACGGCAGGGGCCGTCTCGAAGCGGTCTATCAGGTCTCTCAAATACGCCCCCACCTATCACCTTACCTTCTCGCTCTTCACCGGCGGCCCTCTGCCCAGTAGCTGGGATATCGAGCCGGCCATTCAGGAGTATATGAAGCCCATCCTGGATATCCTCGGACCGATCCACAACTTCACCATGGACACCCAGGTGCAGCCGTACGCGGCCCCAGGAGTGCAGAATCAAATCTTGAGCAAGGAAGACCTCTCGTCCTTCATCAACGCGGCAGAGTGGCCTCTGTCTCCCTTCATCGGCGGTGCCCCGACGGTCAACTTTGTTGTCTTCGTCGGAAACCAGACCATCGGGTCACCCGAGGCCGCAGAGGGCCACGAGTCTTCCCCCGCGTCGCAGTCCTGGCTAATCCCACAGTGGGGCACCGTCTACCTGCTCCCGCTGCCCTATGACACGACGCGCGTGTCAGCTGAGGCGCTCAAGCAGCCTATGTTGATGTTTACTTCGCATCTTCTCTCTCTACTCGGAACGCCGGAGTCCGGCTCTCTGCCGCTGCGGCTCTCGACCTTGGCTCGGGTTCGCTCCGCCGACCTGCTGCTCCGCGCATCATCCACACTCGGTTCCCTTGCCCGTCTGTCCCTAGCCCTGCCTTCTATCGCCATCCCGGAGAGCGTCGCCGAGGGCGTGTCCAAGACAATGGCGCATTTACGTCTGGCGTGCGAGACCCTCGGCGGACCCGAGGGACTGTCACATGCGTTGGTGGCCGAGGCCGAGGCCGAGCGTGCCTTCTTCGAGAAGAGCATGGTTGGACAGCTCTACTTTCCAGACGAGCACAAGATTGCTGTTTACTTGCCCCTCTTAGGTCCGGTCGGAGTGCCACTGGTCATGGGCTTGTTAAACGAGATCAAGGCGTGGCGGAAGAGGAGAAAGGAGAGGGCGGAGAAGGCTACTGAGAAGAAGGAGCAGTAATGAGTGGGTGGGCAGGATTGATACATCATATACATATATACCGGCGTTGTAGGATACTTGCTCGCTAGCATACGAAGGTACGCCAACATTAAGCTACTTTCTTCTGTTAACCTAATGCGCCCTCGCCTGTGGAACGGGCGGTGATCCCCTCCGAATTGCACCATCGTAAAGACATCGCGGATCAGTCGGTTCTACTCTCCAAGTTAACTTGGTGCAAATCCGGCAACTAGTTTTCAAGTTGACTATCTAGTCAGGTTATGATGGCTCGCCTACTGTGGCGTGGTACCGGATGGGTGCCTCTCAACTAAGATTCCTAGCCCGGCCTCAAGATGTTGACGGGTTTAACTTAGCAACAAGTTCGCGGACCCTGGCCACAGACACCGCTGCATTCTCTGCATCAGGAGCCTCGCTGAAGAAGACAAGGGCCAGCATTACCGCTGGATCTAGCCGCAGAACAAGCTCTTCTTCCTCGTCCAGCTGTGGAAGGCTACCCGCCACTTCCTCATACCCAGCTGTGAGTTCGTGGTCGTCAAAACCTCCAATCTCGCGCACGCGCATCAGATCCACGGCTGCAGGTCCTACCAGGGTATTCTCCCAATCCAGAACCCCGACGATCTTGCCCTGCTCTGTTCGGAGATTCGCGGCCCTGAAGTCCATATGGAGGAGCGAATCAGGGAACCTCCCTAGCTTGCACAAATACGAGGCAAGTTCGGCCTCGGAAGGGAGACTCGGGAGGTCAGGCACAAAGGAGAGGAGGGACGCCCACCGGGCGGTCAAGCGAGCCGGGAAGAGGTCCAGAACCGACTTTCCATACTGGACCACCATGTTCAGGCCTTCAGGCGGCGGCAGGCCGTGAAGCCTTGCAAGAACGCGCCCTGCACCCCGAGGGTCGGGGTCGGAATCGTCGCTAGGAATGAAAGAGGCAAGACTGGCCAGTCTCCCATCGACTTCGAGCATCTCGTGCGGGACCGGAACGGGGATGCCCGTGCCGGAGAGATATTTGAAAATGGCCAAGTCCTGGGTGAGCAGAGCAGAGACGGAAAGCACACCATCGTTTATGTTGGTGAGTATGTCCGACTCTGGGGTGGGGATACGGAGCGCAACTTGTCCGTAGCTGGGGGAAGTGGCCTGGAAGACGGTGAAGTTGAGCCCGGAAGACAGGCGGGTCACATCTTTCAGGCCCGCCTTTTGGGCGTACGCCGTCGGATCTGGGGATTTAGGCGTCATCTCGGACCTGACCGCCCGCTGTGCTTGTGAGACTATCGTGAGTTTTGCCTAGCAGGCATGGGGTGTATATGGAGTTTGTGAGGTATAGACTGAGTCACAATCACGTGTTGTCAGGATCGCATTCCCCGCCTTGGCACTCTAGCTACCGTGCTACCACATGTGGCTAGCCTTTACGCTGCCAATAGCTGTTTCTTCACGGCCAAAATAACATAAGGAGAGGTTTGGCAAAGCTTGGCAATTGTAATAGATGAAGGTTGTCTTGTTGCCAGCGCTTGTACGCGCCCCCTCACCGCATCTGTATTGGGACTCTAAGCTAACCAATTTCGATTTTTGCTTTTGCAGCGTTGTTTATCATCACCTCACAGAAAGAGAAAATAATGGCCCAGGCACTGTAGCGAGCTGGGTTTCACATGTATACTGAATTTATTAGACTGCAATATCTCGAAAACCAAGCTCACCTACCTAATGTAGTTTATCCATGGCAGCTAGAACACCCCAAGATAGGCTCGTTTCAGGCCCTTTAGCTTGCGGTGCCCCCATTTTCCACAAATTCGTCCCTCAAGAGCAGACTAAGATCCTGGGAGACGCAGTAGCCGAGATGCGCCAAATTGCCCATATGAGGAAGGGCATCTGCATTGAGTTGAAAGGCGTATCCCAGGCCCCGCACGCACACGGTGGGTTTATACCCGGTCTCCCCCGTGCGCATGCAGGGACGTTAAGAGGCAAGCAAAAAGACCCGGCGATCGGTAGGATAAGGACGCCGAACCATCATTGGCCACGGCTTGGCACGGCCCTACCTCGTCCCCTTGCAAAAACGGGAGTCTGTTATCAACGGATATCCAGGCGGGGAAGGTGGATGGGGTAACCAATAACCACATGACTGGATTACAACGCTTGCCCTCGTTAGATGAAGGGATATATTAAGGCAATCGCGGCGCGGATCCGACCGCACGGCGGCCTTCTGGAGAGGGGTTGACCTACTTCGAAAACAACAACGACAACACCGAGCACCAAGCCCGTCGCGATGCTGCAGAAAGTAGAGAGCGGCACTTGGCTGCCCTCATGGGTGCCGGAGTCGACAAAGCTCCTCTCCGTGCTGCTCATCTTCTGCTCCGCCGTGCAGTCGTCGGTAAGTTCGCGACGCGGAGCGCCGCAGAAGCCCCACGCTCACCAGAATATTAGACGAACGGATATGATGGCTCAATGATGAATGGGCTGAATATCCTTCCAGGGTACGCGGATTACTTCAATCTGGACGATGCGACGACCGGATTGAACACAGCTAGCGTGTTTATCGGCGGCTGCTTGGCACCGATCGTCTCCGGCATCATCTCGGACCGCCTGGGCCGCCGGCCGGCCATTTTCTGGGGCTCGGCATTGACCCTCGTTGGGATCCTGTTCCAGACGGCGGCACAGAACGTCGGCATGTTTGTTTTGGGCCGCATCATCCTCGGCTTTGGGGTCGGCCTCTCCGGCATTGCTGCCGGCGTGTACCTTTCCGAAACCTTCAACAGCCGCTGGAGGGCCTGGGGAGTAGGTACGCTGAATAACTTTTACTAGTAAGCAAGGATGCCCTTTTGCTACGCAGAAGGCTTGCGCTCACGCACCTCGCAGCGTCGGCGCCCTGATTGCCGCTGGGATCACGCTCGGCACGGCGCAGTGGCCGACGTCGACCTGGTCATGGCGAGCCCCGTCGTTCATGCAATGCATCTTCTCGGTGCTTTGCATCATCATCTTGCCATTCATGTGAGCCCGTGAGAGCCCGAGATTGCTGCGCCAGAGCTGACTGTCCAGCCCGGAATCGCCCCGCTGGCTCGTCCACGAGGGCCATCTCGAGGCCGCGCGTCTGGTGGTGGCCCAGGCCAACTCGAATGGGGACATGACCGATCCAGTGGCCGTGGCCGTGTTCAAAGAGATTGTGGACACGCTCGAGTGGGAGAAGAATGCGGGCCAGACCATGAGCCCAATGGAGATCTTCCGAACCCCGGTCGCAAGGAAGCGTCTCCTGATCGGCATGTCGGTTGGACCTTTCTCCTGCATCGCCGGGAACATCATCGCTTCCTACTATCTCGGCCCCGAGCTGAATACCGCTGGCATCACCGACACGAACGATCAGTTGAAAGCTGTGAGTGATCTTTGCGTCGAGGCCATACTACTGGTGGACTAATTCGGACCACAGAATGTCGTTCTAAATGTTTGGTGTCTCTTCTGTGCTGTCGTAGGCACTCAGCTGATTGCACAGTGGGGGAGAAAGCCTTCTGCTATGCTCTCCCAGGCGCTGTTGATCCTCTGCCTCTTTGTGATTGGTGGCTTGTCTAAGATGTATGCCGACGATCCTGACAATGCTTCCTCGAGCCTTGTCTACGGTGACGTTGCGGTAATGTTTCTATTCCAAGGCTTCTATTCGATTGCTTGGACACCGCTGTTGTTCCTCTACCCCCCAGAAATCATGAACTACTCTATCCGGGCGAATGGGGTGGCATTCTCGCAGTTCATGTTGAACGCCTTTGCGTGAGTACAAGCTCAGATATTCAGTTCCGCTTACAGCGAACTAACGTCGTAATACCAGGATCGTGTTTGTCTTCATAATGCCTATTGGCCTGAACAATATTGGCTGGAAGATGTACATGGTCAATGGGTCTTGGGACATAGTCATTCTCTTCCTCATTGTAGGGCACAACTTGATTTCTGATTGTTAACGCACTGCTGACGTGTATAGTGGTTCTTCTGGGTTGAGACTAAGGGCAAGACCCTGGAGGAGATCGACGCTCTCTTTGAGGGGGAGAAGCACTCGCAAGTTCCGGATGTCGAGCAAGTCCGCGTCGGAAATGCAACCCTCGACGAGGGCACATTGAAAGGTATCCTTGCGTAAGTCCGCCAAGACCAAAACCCCACACTCTCTGAATGGAATGGTGAATATGGGGGATGCATGTCGGAATGATACCGTGACACTCAAACCTCTCGACTGCCGCCACCACGAGAGGGGACTGGGCTAGACGTTGAAGTGGAACGAGGCGCTGCGATGGGAGCCTCCGATATCTAGTGCGGCGAGAGCCACTACTTGGCTGTTCTATTTAAAATTAACAGGCTCCTTTACGAGCCCCCAGTTTCCACAATGACCCATCTCTCGGCCCAAACGGTGCTAAATACTGAGAGAAGCTGCTCCGCATAGCATGCGTTGGAAATCATAGGAGCTCACGAACAGAGCATGGCCGTCCCATCGTCTCCTCCTTTTTGTCGTCATAATGCTCGCGTTGGGTCATGAGGTTGAATTCAGGGGCCTGCCAAGAAGAACTAGTCCCCACTCCGCTGGCTGTACGCCAAGAGAAATGTTGTATACCAGAGGCAGGCCCCCTGGAACGTTTGCCAAGTTAGGCCTATTCAGGACAAAGCTCAGATTTTCCTCCAACCAGCTCCCGCCTCCCAGGGGTACAGCGCCGTAACCTGAAGCTGGGAGGACCATCGAGTGGTGCAATAACTTGCCGTATCGTCTTGATGATTGCTCCACCAACAACAGGGCGAGTTCATCTCATCTGGGGATCGCCGAGCCTATGCACCGATCTTCGGTACTGTAGATTCGATTTGCTATGGAGATGCTCGCATAGAGGGGCAAACAGAAAAAAAAAAGAATAAAAGAAAAAACTAACTAGTAGGCTTGGCTTGAGGATATAACATGCCTGCTCTTCGCAGTGATATCGACGTTTTGTTTCTGTCTCTAACCCACCAGTTGCCTTCTCATCAAGCCCTTGACTTTCTATTCTCTTCTTACTAGCAACCCAAGAGGTGCACACAATTCCTTTTCTCACTTTCAACATGAAGTTTTCAACTCTCTCTGCCTCCCTTGCCCTCCTGGTTGGTGCTGCTACCGCCACTCCCACTCCCACTATTGACAAGAGGGAGGCGGTCAGCGACGCTTGCGGTGTAGGCTACTGCACACAGAACGGCGGGTATGCATCCATGTCGCGGCGGGCCGATATGTGAAGACACATGCTTACCTTGATAAAACGCTAGTACCAAGGGTGGTTCCGGCGGTACCACCACCACCGTCTCGTCTCTTGCGCAGCTCACCGCGGCGGCCAGTGGCACCGCGGCTGCTGTCATTATTATTGATGGCAACCTCTCGGGCGCCGCCCAGGTACGGGTTGGCTCCAACAAGAGCATCATTGGCAAGAAGGGGAGCTGTAAGTGGTGTGGTCCTGGGCACTCGCCAGGTCTCGCTTGCTGACTCACCTGTGCGTAGCGCTCACTGGCATCGGCTTCTACGTCAAGGACCAGAAGAATGTCATTCTGCGCAACCTGAAGATTAGCAAGGTCACAGCCGACAACGGAGACGCCATCGGCATCCAGAAGTCCACCAACGTGTGGGTCGACCACTGTGACCTCTCGTCCGACATGAACAACGGAAAGGACTTCTACGACGGACTGCTGGACATTACCCACGCTTCCGAGTGGGTGACTGGTAAGCTGGCTCAGATGTGTGGCTTTTCTGCCGTAGACTAACTTGGAGTTCCTAATTAGTGTCCAACACCTACCTCCACGACCACGTAAGTAGCCGTGTGGATCCAACCAACCCCTGCACGATACTGACTTAGTCTCTAGTACAAGGCTTCTCTGGTCGGCCACTCGGACAGCAACTCGGCCGAGGACACCGGCACCCTCCACATCACCTACGCCAACAACCGATGGGAGAACATCAACAGCCGTTCCCCGTCTGTCCGCTTCGGCACTGTTCACGTCTTCAAGTATGTATCCCGCTTAGACCCCTGCTGAGTTCGCGGGTGCTAACCGCCCGAAAGCTCCTACTACAACAAAGGTGGTGCCATCAACACTCGCATGGGCGCCCAGATGCTAGTTGAGTCCACCGTGTTCAGCGACTGCGATGCTGAGGCCATCAAGAGCCAGGACAGCGACGAGATCGGCTATGCGGTGGTCAACGATATCGACTTCGGCGGCAGCACCAACGCAGCTGCAAAGGGCACGCTTACCAGCGTCCCATACAGCTACAGCAAGCTCGGGTCCGCGAACGTTAAGAGCAGCGTTACGGCCAGCGCTGGTCAGACCCTGAGCTTCTAGATGGACTTTGGACAGGCAGCAAGCGGAAAGCTAGGGGAGGTGAGGCTGCGCAGGCAAAATATCAGGGGTGACGTGTGACTTTTGACATCTACTTGTATATATTTCTCCTCCATGTTGACATGGGTTGTCCCTGAACTGGGACTTGCACAAATTGAACATAACCGCCTTTCATTGCTCAGTCATAATGCTCCGCTAAATTAAAAAATAAGTGGGCGCTGATCCATCCGTATAATACATCCTGATCGCTCGAGTATGTGTTAGCAGTCCCTCAGAGTGCGAATGGGCACCCAGAGGGACGCTCTGCCTTCATCTTATCGTGCCAGTTCTGCATGGCATCCTTGCCCTTGCCAAACTGGGCCTCAGGGCCAACTTCTTCGAACAAGTATCCCTGCGGGAGGAACTTGGTGTCGCCCGGGACATACCCGCCCATTAAACGAGTGAAGAGGGCCATGGGTCCCCATCGGTTCCAGAAGGTTGGTTCCTGATATAATGGTTCCACGAGGTAGTCATAGTGGTTTATGCGGCCCGTCTTCGGGTCAGGGGTAGAGAGGTAGATCTTTGGCGCGATCCTAGGAAGCGCCAGGTAACGCAGGAACATTTTGCGGGCCCAGAGGCCTGCATGAGCGATAGCGGTGACTACGGGTCTCGGCTCGGGGTACCTGGGGCTTATCAGTATGACGGCGGTTTTCACAGCATTTCACAGCAGGAGTTAGCGGGACGCTTACAGGAAGGCCTCGCGCATGCGCTTCTCCATGAGAGCCGTGGCTGCCTCTTCCGCAAATGGCTTTAAGAAGCCCGGGGCGAGGTAGAGGAGCATGTCCATGAGGGGCTGACACAGCGCCCTGTTCGATTTGGCCGGCTTCATGGCCCTCTCCTCGTATCCCTTGGCCCACGCGGTGATGTCCTCGGCAAACTCGATGCCGTCCTTCCAGCTATCCTTGGACAAGTAGCCCTTGTACTCAATCTCCATGGAATCACCGATGCCTTTCCAGAATGTGCCGATGGCATTCTTCTCCATGTCGTTGAGTTTGCGCCATTCGTAACGATCAATCCAAGATATGGGTTCCGATACGCACACCGAGAGGGTGTAGAGAAAGTCATCGTTGGATATCTTTCCGGATTTCTTGTACTGCGAATGCAAGTAGTTGATCCGGGAGATGGCTTTGATGCACCGTTCGGATGTGGGGGCGTTTAGGGTGAATCTTGGTCCCCACGGTTAGCATACTACTAGGTAGGCGACGAACAGGGGTGGTAACGGGTCACGCACTCGGCGAATAGTACTGTGGTATCCTCGTATCTGCTCGACGTATTAGCAGAGGCCCCGGGATCAATGGAACGGGCGGCCGCCTTATCGCATACCTTTTCGGGGCGGTCCGGGGATCTGAGAAGGACTTGGTAGCCACCATGAGGCGCGACATGGTCTCGAAGGCATAGGTTTTGACGATGGCAAACTGCAGCGACGTCTTGTAGACGAACGGAAATTCGTAGGTCATGATGTGTTCAACGATCTGCTGGGCATCGTTGTTGCTCATGCTGGCCAGGGACTGGCGGTCCGTATACATTGGAAACTTCTTTCGCATCCGCTTCTCGGCGCGGAAGCGGATGCTGGAGCAGGCGACCGCATAGACTGCAAAGGCGGTGCCGAGGAAGGATGGTGTGAGGACCGTTGCCCACAAGGGCCCGAGGATTGAGCCCGGGAAGGTGGCAGGGCCGCCAAGGCCGCCGGGATAGGCTGTCGCGTTGACGACTCCGATCAGACGCTCCATCTCGCCGTATTCTGACTCGGTCCTGCACTCTGTATTTGTCGCGGTCCTGGATCGTATTGGACGTTGAGGACGTGTGCGGAGTTGTGGCGAATCGCGTGCACCGGAGCTTGATGGAGAGAAGAGAAAAAGGGTTTGGAGGGGCACCGAAGGGGGCGAAAAGTAGGCGAACCGCCTTTGTTGCACAGCGAGGAGGTGGGCCCAAAGAAGAGCGGACGGGTCCGTGTGGCACGTATTTGACCCAAGAGACTTGAGTACGTAAGGTACCCAGCTAGATCTAGCCTCCGACATAATTACAAGCAAACCGCCTACGTAGCTAACGCAAACTCAGACATGGGCTGCTAGGTCGGGCTGTGTTGCCGGCCACAGGCGGCAGGTCGCATAAGCGCCGCAGTTGACTAAGGGAAGGCGGCGCGGAATAAGGCTCGATATAGCGAGAAAAGGGAGGCGCCCAGAGAGAGTTTAGGCTTCGACAGGGGGACAGTTACAGCTCTCAATTGGCTACGACGTCCGACGCCTCTCAAGCTGGTCCAAGTTCCTGCAGCCAAGAGCCGAAAAGTGTGCATGGACATGCAGCCGGCCTGCAAGCCCTAAGTGTCTGCCTAAGCCAGATGCCGGGACCTCTTCGGAGTAAAGTAGGTCCTGTACATCTCTTATATACAAGAAACAAAGAAACAAAAAAAATCTACGATCTCTTGACCAGCTTCAGCTACTGAGATGATCGATCTCGCATACAGTGCCACCGGCTCGAAGGCCGGATCCCTAGCGTTGGGCCCGACATACCCTTGTCTTACTAGACGTAACTAATCATCTCAAAGCTGACAGGGCCAGCAGGGCCTGAGACCCCAGCTTGCAGCCTCCTGCAGCTACCGTACAAAGTACTAATACTGAAAGGAGCACGCGCCCCACCTCCTGCAACTGAGACAGGGAGAGCGCTCGTCCGATCCAGAATCACCTCTTCGCAGCTGGCTTCGGAACAGCTATTTTCGCACTACAACTGTTCGCCTCCAGGTCGCCGTAAAAAGGCCTGGGAGACAGCTGCAACTTGTCGTCCGAAAGCGCGAGCCTGTCGGGCAGCAGAACCGACTCGGCGCCGCTGGGCGCCCTCGAACAGCGACGAGTGTACCTCGAGGACGAGTGAGCCATTATGTCTGATACCGGGACCCTCGGGGGCTTGTTATTCTGCCGGAACTCTTCGCGAAAGTTGGAGGGGATGATGTAGAAGACTAAGGCCTTGAAAGACGGGCTGCATGTGAATGCCATGGCTGCGGCGATCTCGACCTCGGTCCAAAACAGAATGTCTACATTCGACCCTAAAGGCGAGAAATTGGTCAGCAGCGGCCTCAAATGTGCCGTCAAGCTCCGCCAAAGCTGCCTTACATGTCGGATCTGGGTCGTTGTTGACGTCGCCTGAGAACCCGGCGATGCTCTTCATGCGGATGAGAGAGGCGATGCACCCACTAGCGACTCGGATGTTAGCCCGCCTGCGCTGCACTCGCTAACCACTCGGGCGTACACACCAGCTCCCCAGAGCAAACATAACCATGATGCCGACTTTCTTCGGCGTGCTGATTTGCAGCTTTCTCAGCTCGTTCACCGGCAGGACAAGATTGACTAGGTCATATAGCAAGGCGACGATGGCTCCCGCGTACGCAAGGGCGTTCATATCTAGGCATTTGCCTGGTGTCGGTGTTGCCTTGTCCCATGCAAATTGTACTGGTGTGCATTGAAAAATGATCTGGAAGCCCGAGTCAGCGCTTCGCTCGAGATCACGACGAGACGCGCCAAGTTTCTGGCGGCATAGAATGATGCCTACCAGAAAGAAGAAAAGAACGGTCTGGATGGCGCCGGAGATCATAATGCACTGAACCATCCTTCTGAAGAGAAGGCCTGGAAAGATTCGAAGATAGAATACCATCAAAGACATTCGAACCAAGCAGAGAATGACGGGATAGGTGGCTTCCGCAATGAGGACTGAGCAAAGTGGCGGGCATTAGTACAAAGAGTTAGCCGTTCCTAGGAACCGAAGCACCACCTACACCCAGTGAGTATATTTGGCACATCTTGGGCGTCAATCTGCCACAAGTGAAGACCGAAGCCTCGGTCGACAGCTAGCAATGAATTAGCACTGCCTCAAAAGAGAAAGTGACGCAAGTGTAAGTACACACTCTTCAAGACTACTACTGCCCCGAGTATCGTTATGCCCTAGCTTGCGTGAGCACACCGAAAGCAGCGGTAGTAGACGAGCTCACAAACCATTCCAACGATCAAAAACCAGTCATCGATCGCGAGTTTCTTCTGAATCATCACCCTAGTGAAGATTCGGAGACTAAAGAAGGCCAGCTGGATCGCGAGTCCGATCTTCGTGGTCAGGTAAATGAGCTCTTGCCGAGATTCGTTTGGCTTATCGCACATCTTCGCCTGAATCTTGAGCAGCTCTATCCTTTATGTCAACCTCATGCTCGCTAGCCGGCGGCGTACAGAAGGGCACGGAGGCCATACTCAACGAATCCTCCATCGTACAGCTCGCCAGCACGCACGGCGTCACATCGCTGGCAACAAATGAGGCATCCTGGCAGATGCATGAAAAATCTGTCAAGTTACAAGGGGTTCGCGACAGAGTCCCGGCCAGACATCCTAACTGTCCGCCTGTTAGCAAGGATGGAGGCGCGAGGAGGGTCGATGCACGTGGAGACTAACTGAGCAGGTTGGGAGCTCGGAGAGATCGATGGGAGTGAATGCGGTTGCGAGTCCAGCCGCCATGCACAACGACACAAGAAACGAATACGCCCTCATCTTTATTCAGTGGAACCTGCCTAGACGGCGAGCCTGCTGCCGTACTGATAGATGATAAGGGGTCTCGAGACGAAGAAATTCACCAAAGGGCGAAGGGGAGGGGAGGGGGGAAGGGGGAGGGAGCTCGAGTTTAACACCTCAGCTCATCGCCATGGGCCCCGTCGCTCCCACCTGGGCCGAGATTGGGGGCTTGCCTGGTGTGGTGGCGCTCCCGCTCGTATCCCACGCAGCAGCGGGAGCTAGAGCCATCCCGGCTGTTTCTCTCCACGATCTTCCCAGGCCTTTGCTAACCGGGACGGGAAAGGATGAGAGGTACCGGGGCATCCCCTGCGCCCGTGCGCTTTCTTGGATTCCAGCTCCAGACTAGCGGCGCCGACAATAGCGGCGCGACCAGCGCGTACTTCAGCGCCAGCACGGACAACTGCATGCAGGTACTGTACCTGTCCCTGCCAAGCATGCGAGAATCCGCTCACAATCGGCGGGCTAAGGGAAGCCGGGTCGAAAGCTCGGACAGCTGCGCCGCGCTACTTGCTTTCTTAGCGTCGATAAGGTGTTTACAATTCGAGATGGCAGCGAGCGTCTGACTCGACGAAAGTCTCTTGGGTTGCGAGAAAAGACCCAAATCCTTGTCCGGAAAAGCGTACACGCGGGGGCCTGGCCCAGGCTTGTTTGATACTTCGAGGTGGCCGCTAGCAGGATTGCGCTCCGGGATCGCTCACGCAACCGCCTCACGGGCCTTCTGTCAACTCGGCTGTTGCCCTTAGTTGCACGGTGCACTGATGACGGAAATCTGGCGGGAACCACGTACATGGGTCGCAACGCACTCCCTTGTAGCCGAAGAAGTAGTGTCGAGGTGACCATGAGCTTGCAGATATCGTAACTCGGTCCAAGCGGGAGAGGAATACACAGGAGCTTTTTGAGCAAGAGAGTCCGACGCGTTCAAAACTGCGCGTCTTAGCTGCTAGGCGCGCAAGTTACCAGTCACCCACACAAAATTCAACCATCACCATCCGCTGTTAGGTTGCTCGACCGAGACACGGTTCGCACGAGGGTGGTTGTTCTCTGGTGTTTCCAAATCATCTTCTTGGTTTGGTCATTAAATCTTCTGAAAAGCAGCACCAAATATTTCAGAGTTTGTTCCTGCCTGGGCGGCATACGTCAAGAGAGACTCAGGAAAAGACTGGAAATACTGACAATATCTACTGCATACCTCGTGAGAAGAGCAACAAGAAACATGAAAAGAAGGAAATTGAGCAATATAAAACCACATAAACAACTGTAAGGAAAACTGAATCATCAGGAGGGGAAAAGTGAGCGAAGGAGAGGGGAGAGAAAAAAAAGGTAGTAGGCTTGTGATTTGAACATACAACTCCAAAGGAACAACCAAAAAAAGACTTGAGAAGCTGTTGGAACTAAAGACAGCAAGCCCATACCCCTGAACTTCAAGGGCATGGGCTTAGCTGTGATAGGCAGCACCTATCACCGCCTACCTGGCCTTACGGCCTAGGTTACTGACTCTCCCGACTTTGGTCTATACGCACGGCAGGCGACGTACTCGTTGAAGGGGATGCCAAAAGGCATCCCCCCAACTATTTTGGGAAGGACGAACTTCACTTCTCGGTCGAGTGGTATACCACTCGACCAACCGGTCACCCGGTGTGGAAACTAGCGGCTAACCTTTGCTAGATGTACTCATTTTCGGGGTTGGGGGAGCGTGGGGGGTTTGAGGGGGTTGGGGGGGGGCAATTCCGGTGACTGGGCAACCGAACGCCGGCAAGACTCCCAAAGGGAGAGCTTGGACATGGCACAGCGGGGCGAGATGGAACTTGGTCTCGTGCTACCAGCCGGAGAATGAAAGAACAAGCCCAGCAAACTTGAGGCTCTCATGGTATCATTCAAGCTAGTGTCTTCCAGTCTGTAGACTTCTCACAACAATCGACAGCTATTACAAGACCGGCCAACATAGTATCTGACTCTAGGACTCCGTGGCGCTGTTTGTAGAATCCATTAAGTCAATATTGACTTTGGGCTGTTCTTCTTGCCTTCTCTCTGAACCTACCACTGGACTCAAGCTTGATAGAGGGGCGGACTACTCGACCTCTAAAAGATTGGTACCCTCTACTTGGCACCCGGATTCGGTTTGCGAGGGCCTTGCCAATTTCACCGCTAAGCAACGTGGCGGGTGTCAGAACCCTCAAAATTTCCGACGAGCGAAGCGTATTCTCACATCACTACCGCGTGGAATTCTTGACTTCAAATGAATGCCTGCTGGGCGAGAGCCGCGTTCATCAGGGGGTGGCGTACTTGGTTCAGTTTGGCTCGCCGAGAGTCCAGCACTGTGGACTACTAGCGTGAAAGCCGTAGGGTTGGACAAGGGCTACCTTGTTTGTATAATCAACCCTAGAATTCCTTGTTCTGGCAAGTGGGTATTGCCGCAGATCACGGCATTCCTTGGCGTTTCGAGCCGCACTGGGCACAAGATCTCTTAAGCAAACCGCAAATTTCGCCACACTGCATACTTCTAACCGTCTGGTGCTAACTGTATTAAGCAAGGCAAAAGCAGGACATAGCCATAGTCTTCGAAACAATATTATGAATCTTGGATGTGGAACAGCACAAATATGCCAGTGAGCCCTCGAAGATACAAAAAGTGTTTCGGGCTCGCCGCTGTGCCTGAGATACGAGGCCCCGGGGCAATAGCCACCTAGTGGATGATGCTTCTTAGTGTTGTCATTGAATAAGTCAGTTCACTTGAGTAAAGGGTTGACTAAATGCAACCTCTATGAGCTCTGCCTTGCGAGCCGGATACCTAGATCAACCAAGAGACATAGCTTGAGCTTCGCACAATTTCGTATGAAGCCCGACTAGGCACTAGCGGCGAATAGAGCAGAGTAGGAAGGGAGTGCAGTGGTGGTGTGCCAAGGGCCGGTCCGTTCATGGTTGCAAGTTTCGACTCGGGAAGGAACCGCTCGGCCCCCATAGATGCAAGCCACCCGGGGCCAACACCCTCAAAAGGCGTACAGACCACAGTCGACTCGCGGCGGCTGAAACAAGCGTGTTGGTAGGTCTAGAGTCAGCTTAGAAGTGGCTTCTTCAGTCTCAGTTCCAATAGTCTACTCCTGTTTGGCCCTGGTGCCTGGCGGCAGGGGCTACGATCAACCCCGTCGAGCTCCTCCCGACAGCCTAGACTCATTCTAGACCGCACCCCCCACCCCGAGGCGCCGTAGAGACTGCCACACGAAGGTATAATTATAGAGAACTTGCCCTCTGGAGTGGTCACCTCTCAGTTCGTCGAGGGTGCCAAGCTATTTGCGGGCGGCGCAGCACGCGGGATAAGGGGACCTGACCGGGTGCCTTCAATCACATATTCCCCCACCTTCTAGCCAGGGATGTGTGTCAGATCGTCACCCCATCCCGCAGCGCGCAGGCAGAGACGGTCAATCAGCGTGATGCCGAGACCCGCGTGGTGCATCCCTGCGATTGAAGCCTGCCCAAACCGTCGGGGAGAGAGACGACAGACCGGTAAAATTGGGCCAATCAATCCTCCGAATCTGACTGGCACCAGGTCTGACATCTTGTAAGGCCACCAGTCGCTGTCTGGGTGTGGCTAGGTAGATAGAGCCGCTTACTTGGCCTTGTTGGGAATAGCCCTTCCCAGCAGCGGGCTATAAATACTCGGGGCGCTTGGCCGCCGGACATCGTTCTTCTCCCTCTACCCATGGACAGCCGTCAGGACGATCCACGCAACCTGCCTCGCGTTCACTCACATCTGGAAACACGCTAATTGGGAGGACTACGCGAACGAAGATTTCGATAGACTAGCTCTTCTCGAGCCCTAAGAACACAATGCCGAAGAAGGGAAATCCGCCCCCAACTCCTCCCACCGACCCTCCCACTCCTCCGGCCGATTAGCCGCCCGCCGCATATTTTGGGACGCTTCAGGAGGCTAGCACTCCAAGGGGATGGAGGTTTGATGGGAGAGAGCATATGGACCTACCGGGAGTAGCAGAGCAGAATGGGCTATCGAGGGCTGATCAGACGAATCCCTCCTCTGCCTTCACTCTATCTTAGTTTTGGTTATTGACAAATACTTCAATTGAGAGGGGGTACCCCAGCTGTGGTGGGCATGACATAGCCCCGAAGAGTGAAATGTCTCTCTAGCCCGTTGGCGAGTCTCTGTCCCGCTGATTCTGGGCTGCCCTTGACTACCATGATGTTGTGAGATAACCTGTGAGCGGAGACGAATTGAGGACCTTGCGTGGCTCAGAGAGCTGACTACGACCGCTCGACGGCTCTGGTTTCCAGGAGCGTTTCATCGAGCATACCGATGCACCTTACTCGAATTGCATTTCAACCAAGCGAGTACCGCATTAAAGGGTTGATAGGAACGGAAATATTATTTAGCCCCTAGTTGACCTTCTATCGAACGCGGCACTCGATTTCTTATTCAAACCTGAGCCCCTCCGCCCTCACATACTCTGCGGCTCGGTATCCCTGTGTCTTCGTGACATAGTCCTCGAATTCCTTTGCTACACGTATCGTCTGGTCCAGGTGCGCGTATCCGAGCGGTTGATGACGATGCAGCGCGAGCTGGCGTGCCGTCGTGATGGCGTTGCGGATCTGCCTCCCATTGATGTTCTCTCGAGCCAGCACGTTTATCTTGCTGCGCAGCTCTTTGGTGTTGATCTTCTCGCCATCCGCTAGCTTGCTAGTCGTTGACTCGTCTTCGGCGCTGTCTCCAGCCTCCTGTTGCTCGTCGAGCTGGTTGATAAAGTTATCCCAGATCTTCCACCGGTCGTCTTCGCTGAGCGGGGGGTAATGAAGCGCCAGCTGCACCCTCGACTTGAACGCCTCGTCGAAGATGCCGACACGGTTTGAGGTGAGAATCAGGATGCCCTCGTAGTATTCAAGGATCCGGAGGAAGACAGAAACCAGGGCGTTTCGCTGCAGGTCCGTCTTCTCCCGCTGTTCGAGGAAGACGTCGCTCTCGTCCAACAAGACCACAGCCTTCCAGATACTTCCGATGTAGAGTACGCTTTCTAGGTATCGCTCAACGCTCTCCGGGTCGGTACCAATATCCCCGCAGGTGACCCGGTACAAGGGCTTCTCGGCCAGCTCGGCCACGCTCTCCGCCGTTAGAGTTTTGCCCGTGCCGGGTCCGCCGTGGAGCAGGATGATCAACCCATTTCCCTTGCCTTCGATCACGTCGGTGGACATGGTGGACGACATGTGAATCCGCACCATAGCCTCGATAAGCTCTTTTTTCTGAGGATCAAGAACAAGTTGCTCAAACGCCTTCTTGTTCCAGGTGACAGGGCGGATATATTCCACATGTAAGGTCCCTGATATAGTTAAGATTTAGCTAAGCACAAGTAAGATGCTCAGAGACATGCATCATTATAACTTACTCCATTTTTTGTCGTGTAGGCCGAACCCCCAAATCTTCGGTGGAAGCAACAGCTGGAACGGGTACTCGGGCGGTGTATCCGAATCCATTTCGTCTTCGCTGAGATGATTCTGATCCGTCGCCGTTGGCGCCTCCTCTTTGCTGTGTAACTCCTTGTAGGTCAGTGTGTCAACCACGTAGCGGGGATGCGAGACCTGGATTCCAAAGGTGGCGGTCGGGGCAGTGTAGCCGACAAAATTTCGCTTGCGGCAGGACCAGAACACATCACCCCTCTTCCTCAGCATCTCCTCCAGCTTTCCGGTGGAATCGAATCTCAGCGGATATGCGCTTAGCTCCCGAATGGGGATGGCACCGTCGTGGTCCACCGGCCAACGAACCCGAATGGTCTTCTCCTGCTTGCGGAAGAGGCCGTCGAAGGTCCAGTTATAGCACTGGAGGGTGACTGGTGAACCAAACGCGGGAGTTGGGCAGATGGTTGATACATACGCCACGAGCTCCTGTTCCTCGGTCGTCACGATGAGCTCGTTCGGGCCGAACAGTTTGGACATATGCTCAGGAGTTACCAGTCCCTGGGAAAAGAGTGTGTCGGCCTCGGAATACTCTTGGCCAAACGTCTCCTCGATGTAGTCCAGAAGCAGCAGAACGTGGGCAGCCTGCTGCCTCGTCAAGACCTTGTGAATGTGGGCCCGCACCTGCGACCTTGCATGATAGATCGGTAAGTAAGGTGGGAGTAGGTTCTCCTTCCAGTTGCCAAAGACCTGTGGCTCATACCCCTCTAGCGCTTCCATGGCCCCCTGGAACACATTTGACGTCCGGATAGACTCGGCCGCTGTCTGGGCTGGCTCCGAATCCTTCTCTAGGAAATCAAAGTAGGGCCGTAGCTCTGCTGCCATTTGGGGATCCGCCGACGGCAACCGCAGCCGCACAAAGTCGTCCTTGATGCCGTCATGGTACGTGACGCAGGAGTACGTACGGACTACCGCGAGACTAACGTTGGGGTTTTGCTCTAGGCAGTCCTCGAGGCTGCCATGCATGGGAAGCTTTCCACGCAGTGCGCTTGCCCGATTGTCGTTCTCGAACAGCCGCGGCTGGTCCAAGAAGAATGCACTCTGCTGGTGCCGAGCGTGGCCCACCTGATTGCGACTGCAAAGCACCCCATGCACGACCAGGGACCGAGGATTGTCGTTTTCACTCCCTGAGTTTGATAGACGGCGTCGTTGCCTCGCCGGCCTCGTTACTTGAGGAGACGGTAAGAAGTCCTCGTCGTTCCCCGGCGGGGAGGTGGACGGCGACCTAGATCGTGCTCGCTTCTGGCCCGAAAGGTCCAACAGGTTGCGAGTGGCGAAGGAGGCCTCCAGGCCATCCAAGATGTATTGGGGTAGTGCATCCATGGAAACTCGCCTGCGGATTGTGTTCAAGATTGCTGAGTGGGAAGGGAGGGAGGAAACGCTGAGATGACAGGAGAGGTGGTGAAGTTCAGCTGGTTATGACCATGGCTGTTCTGCCTGCCAGCCTGCCTATCCCAGGATGGCCATCGCGCGGCTGCAGCAGCTCTAGGTGATTGGCTGCGCTACTTTGCTGATGGGCACTCGACGACCTGCATATCGGGTGGCTGTCCTCTCATGTTCCAGCTTGGCCGAAAGCGCCACTCAGTACTATTTGTATTGTTGCAAATTGAACATGCCTCGCCTTTTGGTCGGCACAAAACAAGTGGCCCATTCAAGCATACGGACGTGATGACTGGCTACATTCACACATGCATTGTCTGGGCATCTCAGCCAAAAACTCTTGTTTTTAATGCGGCACTTTTGGCTGCTCAGTGTCTTTTTATTCTCGCAGCAGAGTCTAGCCTGCATTCTGAGCAAGTCTCGGGGCACAGCCGCAACGGGGACCCTGGATGCTGGCTCAAATGCAATGGTTGCAATGCCAGTGGTTCATTAGTTAGTGGTAACATTCATGGTAGGTATTCTATCATCCTGCGGAAGTAGAGCTTTCGAATACCATGTTGCTCCAGCCCGCCTTTCGAAAGACGGACCGGGCCCCAGCTCGCCTACGCCTTGGTGGAACAGGTGTTTCGCGCTTCATCACCAGGATCTGCCCCCGAAGTCCCCCTAGCAAGTCCAACCCTGACCATGCATCCCCGTAGTTGGCTACTAGGAGCTTAATTGTTGTCTCAGTATCTTGAAACCGGTGGATTAAGCTGAGTAATACCTCGACGAGCTGCTTGGCCTCCTCTGCATTTCCGAAGACGTCTTCGGCTTCCACAATGAGGAAACACGTCTTTAGACAGCGCAGAATGCAACACAGTAAGTCGAGCCACTCCGCCTCTGAGTGTGATGCGTGGAGCTTAGCTGTGTTGAAGTTGGCGGGCTCAGCTCCTACAAGCTCGGGGGCCAGTTTCATCGACTGAAAGATGAGGCTCTTGAGGACCTCAACAGTGGTTACGCTACCCCTGTCTTCAAAGCTAGTGCTTGACAGGTACCATATTACCTTCTTGGACTGGGGCTGCAGCAGGTCGATCAGCTCAGTTGCGACCTCCTTCACGCGAGCCTGTGCCCTTGGTTGGGTTTGTAAAACCAGCAACGAGGAGCGCGGAGACGAGACCCACTCCCCAATACTCTGCAGGATTTCAAATTTGTCGCGGTTTTGGCTCCTCCAGGGTGAAGAACTCCGGATGAGGGCCCTATGCTTCTGGAGTGCATCTTGCGGGGACCTCTTGGGCTTCAAGGTACCGAGAATCTGGTTGAAGTGGATATCCACGATTCGAGGTTTAACTTCTTTCATGTCCAAGTGGATATCTTGGAGCGTGGACGCGTCGCCTAGACCGCCGTCAGCTAACCGTTCCTTCGTCGCTTCATCATAGTCTAGGGAAGGAATCTCACGGCTGACGATCTGCAGTATGGTTCCTACCGCGGCCGACAACTCTGCTTGGGCGATGCTGAACTTGACCTGCATATCATGGAGCTTCTGCTCTCGCTCTGTCAATTTCCTGCTCTCATCTTGTAGCAGCACGCTGATATCGCGTATTTCGACTTTGGCATATATGCCCGCGATGTCGTCGATCGCCTTGGCGCAGAGCATGATTTGATCCACCGTTTCTTGATAGCTGAGCTCGAATGGCTTGAAGAGCGCGGTAAGAGCTCGCCCGGCGGGTCCCACATTATACCACTTTATTGCTTGCTGGAGAAACAGTAGGATATGGGCGTACAGGCTCGCGACGGCATCCTTCATCTCGTCGGTCCGGTATAGGTCGGCGCTGAGCTCACATCTCGGTAAAACCTGAGCGATCCAGTGGAGCGCCTTGGCGAACTGATTAAAGAGGTTCTCGTGGCTGATAATGCCCATTAGGACAAACTTCACAGCGCCCCAAACTAGAGACACATATTCTGGGTGATGTTGGGAGAGCATATCCAACACCTGTCCGTAATACATGATTCTTTTGGAAAGCCCTCTGACCCAGGACTTCAACCGGTGTTTGCTCTCCGATGTCTGGGCATATTTGGCCTCGGCCGTTTGCGTCGTCTCAAGTAAGTCCTCGAGCGATGTGGACGTTGCTGTCCGAACCCACGCGAGGGCTTTGGCATTGCCGTTGAACTCGTGCTCGAGATATCGCAGGGCTTGTTCGTATGCTTCGGTGGCGATGTCCCGTTTCCTACCAACCAACTTAAGAGTTAACGTCGCTTGCAAATCACCTAGCACTCACGGAAATAGCTCGTCTTCTTCTATACTGGTGTGCCGTATCGTGTGGAGCGGATAGACTTAGGTATTCCACTTACCTGATCACATCAGGCTGCCCCGTTGTAGCGGTCGCATTATCTGCCGCATCTTTCTTGGCCAACGCCATGAACCACGACTGTAAGGATTTGCCCCGGGCTGAGAAGTTATGGAGATCCTCCGTTCGGTAGAACGCTCCAAGAGTCGGTCGAGGATAGGAAGGCGCGGAAAAGAGATGCTTGGGCTGCGCGACCATATGTTGGTCTTAGGGGACAAGGCTGCAAGTCACGACGCACGTTGCGGATTGTGGCTGTGTTTGGCGAGTAGCAGCTGGACCGCCGCATCTCCCATGCCGGGTGCGCAAAACCCCGCCTCCAGGCGTTGACCTCGGAACCACCAGCCTCAACTTAGGTGCGATCTCTACGCTTCCGCCTCGACCCGGGTCCCGACCGCATTGTACGAGTTGGTTGCAAACTGCGACGCAGCTAAGACGGGACCAACCTAGAGGCCTGTTTAGTTTGGACAGTCGATTAGCAGGGCCTGGTCCATCTTTCTAAACAACCTCGCGCGACATGGACTATGGATCCGACTCGCCGCAACGTATACATATCTAATGCTCCTACTTCTGGTCCGTGGCTCGTCGAAGCTAACAAATTGCAGTCCCAAATTCGTTCGTTCCTAGACCACGGTGTGCTGAACGGCCGGTTGCAGCGGGTGGTTCAGGGCGGCACGCAAGGGAAGCCGCGAAAGCGACTCGAGGCCTTCGTGAACCGCTGGGGGTTGAGGGAGACAGAAGCCAAGAGACCCAATGGCCGCCAGCCGACCCGCTTCGAAGCTATTCAAGACACAGCACGCAGTCCGATCCACCTTCGGCAGCGGTTTGACGGTTCAAATGCTTCGACCGAGAGTCTGAGCCCGAACCCAGCCAGCGATGATACCGGGCATAACCCTTTGAGGGTTGCTAGTCACCCCAAACACCATCCATCTAGCCACAGATTCTTACCCACTTCGGAATCAAACAGCAACGATATGCCGATGAGACATGGATATGATACCGGCCTCTTCCCCAAAATCAAAAGCGCCAGTGAGACGGTAGGCATTGTTATAAGCCCGTGAGCTCCAGTCGAGCCTAACACTTATATAGGCATCAACCTCATCATCTTCATTGACCAAGCCATTAGCTTCCTTTGGACCATTAATTTCCATAGACGAGGCTGCTAAACTTGCCAAAGATCGGACAAGGTACCATTTGGGTTCAAACACTCCATATTTGCATCCTAAACAGTCCCTGCCTTCTATAAATGAAACAGTTTCAGCAGGCGCTAAACTGCCCTCACTTTACGACAGCGAGAGCTCTTGTAGGTTCCGCCGAGCATTTTTTGCGCCCCTCCCTTACAGTTCCTCGAGCTGATGCCGCCTGCATCTCATAGCCTGCGTTTATTGCCGCCGGTCCGTAAGTAATCACAATCACTTGACCACGACCCCTTGTGAATTATCTCACTATCACTGCTGCCGAGCTTGATTACCGTACGAGATGGGTAGGGGGGTGGTCACCTTCTTACCTCGAAGAGCAACAGCAATGACTAACTATGAGCCTCCTACTCTTATATTTAGCATATGAAATGCGACGAGGTATGTCCCATTCTCTACTATTCATATCTGTATGCCGGGAAGATACACATTGAGATGCTCGAAGAGATATTGACTTTATGCCGCCGTGCGGAAACAGCAGCGACCATGCGGGAGGTGCGTCGCTCGCAGCATCGGGCACCTCTGCCATGACGAGGTGAATCATTCTGAGGCCCTCGCACTTGCATCACCCGGGACAGGTCGGAAATCCCCTGTAGGGCTCGGACAAACACAAGCAGTCTCCAATCCAAGGTCCAACAATGCGATAGGCAGCAGTAGGGACTCATGCAAGTTTTCTGTTCTATAAGCGGTTTTAACGCATAGGAAATAACCTAAACCTGATAGTTCCTGTTTTCTCGAATCCCTGGTTTATACAGCAAGACCAACCCGATGCCAACGAATTTGCCCTGAAAGACTTTCTCGACGACGCAATCTTACCAGACGATATTAGTGGAAACGGCCATTCCCTTGATATTCCACCCTCCTGGACTAATCCACCAGACTGGACTCAGGAGGGTTTGGGTTTCGCGCCGAAAGGTCCCGCTACCCCTTCCGCGTCGGCCTGTTGGGGTGATGAGCCACCTCAGGCGCGTCCCTGCGTCGCTTGCCCAATGATCCAGGCTGACTCGCCTCGCTTTAGAACCCAACCCTCCAAAGCGTGGTCTCTCTGCTTACATGTTTTTCGCCAACGAGCAGCGTGGCAACGCCCGCGACGAGAACCCTGGTATCTCTTCCTCTGAGATAGGCAAGATCCTCGGTGAGCGGTGGAAGGCCCTGAACGACAAGCAGCGCGCTCCCTATGAGGCTATGGCCGCCGCTGACAAGAAGCGGTACGAGGATGCTCTCTTACTCTCTAACCACGCAAGCACCCGGGACTCTGCTGCACTGCAAGAACCGCCCCGGGAATCCTCAGCTGAAAAACTGGCCTCCTCTGCTCCGAGACCGCCCATTCAGACACCGTCGGCATCCACACCACAGACTACGTTGCCAGGTCACCATATTTTTGAAATTTCGAAGAAGAACATGGGAAGAGCCTTGAATCACACCATATCAGAGGATTGTACCAAAGACTGGAAGCTCCACCGCCGTCGTTTGTATGCCCTCGAAGTTCGCCATCAAGCTGCCGGGCCGGGTAAGAGATCGATTCAACTTGAGGCAACGGCCCCGGAAGACGCCTGGCATCGCGATGGAGCAGAGACACCTCCGCCACCCGATATCATCTTAGGTTCCCCCAAATCGAATGCCTGGAACTCGATCAACACGCCCCCAAGTCTGAAACCACCTATAGATGATGGCTTCATGGCTACTTGGACTGATACCAGTCAAATTCCAACTCGACTGAACCTTGGAGAGATCACGTCTGCCGGGGTGTCAACCGCAGCAACCAATGTCAACACAGCCTTGTTCGACCCAAGTAACCCCAGTCTCTTTAACTTCAATCTGGAAGACATGAACTTTGGAAGTCACTACGGCGCTATGGAGTTTGGCATGCTTGGCCACATGTCTTCAGGACCCCCAGATAGTCTCCCCACAAACCCGACGTCACAAACTCATCACGGGCCTAGCAGGAAGCCCGGTGGCTCAGCATCGGGGCCACAGGAATGGGAGTGGCTGACGATGAGCCTTTGAGAAGCTTGTTGTCTGATTTGCCAATTCCTCCATTAGCATGACCAACACGGCCACCTATTGCATGGCTAGAGGGGTCTGGAAACTAAAAGTGTAGTAGTGGTAGACCGCCAGGCCTACCCACGCACCAAGGTCACCATAGCAGTCTTTTAACAGCAGAAGCCAAGCGTGCGGTATACCAAAAGTCATAGTGGGGCTGTTTGGCGCTGTGAAGACCACCCCGGCCTTCCCTAACGGAAGAAGCCTTATAACCATCTTCTATTGCACGTCCTAAATCCCGCAAGAGTATGGCTTGAGGAACAAGGATTTTGCTGCCTCACTGTGCTACTCGCTCACGGTCTAGAATTATATACCCACCCACTATGTGCAGTTATGTGCAGTACCTCGTTCCGATTACTAGCCGCTGTAACGGAGTTCTGTGCCGTTTATACTTTAGCGCATCCTAGCACTACGTCACCACAACAGGCTGCCATTTGCCCTAGCTGAGCCCCCCCTGCCCGACCGGGCGGGACGATAATTATACGGCCAGTGCGACCAACGCGACCAATACCGGCCATTCCGTTCGCAACATGAATTAGGCTAATCGCGCATCGGGTAGGTCCAGCCATCAAACCATCACATAATTATTGGGGACTCCCTTCACTAGCTATTCTATCCGCCGAGGTCATTCGTGATCTTCCTGTTTTGCTCCCGAGACCGCAACGAATCAGGCTTTATCTTGCCGACAGTCGCACATGTCGTCGTACAGCTCAAGCCAAAACCACTCATCACAGAGCGAGGGAAACGCCACCGCAGAAATATCTGGAGATTATCCAGAGCCTCCACTATCATCATGGCGAGTTGGAACGCTGCTGGACGATATAGAGTCTCTGGAGGAAACGCCAAGAACCTCGGGGCACGCCGAAGCCTACCCCATTCAGAGGACACTGCCAGATCTTCCTGGGGATGCCGGGATAGACCCCCCTCCTCCGTATGAAGCATCATCCCCAACGACATCGTTTCCACAGCCATCGCCCGCCCAGTCGTCAACCCAGCTGCCACAGTCATCATCTCCTCCGCCCCAATACCGGCCGCGCCCGGGCCCACCGGCCCCGCAACCGTCCAAGTCAACCGCCGGTCCGCTGCCAAGACGCCATGCGGCCCCGGCCCCAGCCCGGTCAGCAGAGGCCGAGTTACAGGTACTCGCCGGAATCTTCGACAAGCACCCATGGCGGCGGATATGGGGGCCGCGGCCCAAGACCCTCGCCGGAGCCCTCAAGCAGGCGGCTTTGATAGGGACCACGCCCCATGTGCTAGCCTTGCTCGAGACAGGAGCCCCCATCGAGCAGAACGAGCATTCCGCGACACAAAACACAACCGCCATCCACGAAGCGCTCCGTGGGCCAAAACCCGAGCTGGTGCTCACGCTCCTCGAACACGCCAGCAACACCTCCGAGGGGAGGCACAACTCCGCCTCGTTCCTTGCATCCCGTGACGAGAAAGGATGCACTCCGCTCCACGTCGCTGCTGAGGTCGGAGAAGCCCTCCTTGTGCTCGAGCTAGTGCGGCGCGGCGCGGTAGTTGACGCGGTTGACAAGCACAGCCGGACTCCTCTGCACATGGCGGCGAGATATGGCCGCGAACAGGCGATGCACTGTCTGCTCGCTTGTGGTGCCGACCCTTCCAAGATCCACGAGGGCTTGTGGATACGAGCCGGGGCGACAACCACAGAGGAATTGGGGAGCTACAGCCTGGTGTCGGGAGCACTGAAGAAGGTGATGGAACAGAGGCGAGTTCAGGATGGCAAAGCAGCAGAATCAGAACAACAGACAAGACGAGAGCGACAGGCCACCACCACGCTCGAAGAGCTAGTCCAAGGGGAATCGAGCAACGCGGTGAACGGGCAGCTCTCGTCGCTTGAACGTCCTTCTATTCCCGACTACCGCCTTTCGCGGTCGATCGGAAGTGGCCAGCGGTCTGACATGTCGGATGCCACCTTCAACTCAATGTTCGACGCTACATTACGCCCCAGACGCCGCCTTTCCCTTTCTGGTAACCGCAGCCACGCCGCCCCGAGCTTTTTGGGAACTCATGAGTACTTTGAATGGTCGAGATACGGCGACAGGATTTATGCGGAATATCTGGCGCAGATGGAAAGGAACCGGGACAAGGACGACGGTGGCATGGGATTCGATCCTGCGGGGCTATAAGAGAGCGGCAGGAGAGTGCACGGAGAGAGTTCTACTTGCGCATTGAAGCAGGCACTTCGACCGACGGCGGCAAAGCTTCATTGTCCGGAAAAGGTAACTGTATAATCCGCCTCTGAAAGTAAGGTTATAATTGAATCCGGTAGAGGATTCCTACATAAACTGGCTGGTATTCTTCAAATCGGACTGACAAATTAACTGGTATAATCGTGCCTCCCTAGATCCGACTCCTGGTATCATATCGCGGGTTCCCCTTGCTGACTCGGATCCTCTCCAGCTTCCATCCCCTCTCCTATGGGCAGCAGAGCCGCGGGTCACTGACAGCCATTGAGTGTATCAGCCACCTAGACATCTTCAGCATGCTCGCCATTACGCTCCTTCTCGGCCATCACCGCGGTCTCGCTGCCGGCGCCAGTACTGCCACGGAGGATCTGGGCCAGGCCGATCTCGTTATTGATCTCCTCCATGCGCTCGAAGTCAGCCTGCGCTGCGCCCTCGGATCCGAAAATGACGTCCTGCGCGGTGCTGTCAGCCATACTGCCTTGAGGGTCCTGGTAGACGTTGGGGGGATCTTACCATTTCTTCCAGCGTCAATCGCTTTGTCTCCGGAACGAAGAAGTAGATGAACGCTGCGCCGAGGTAGGTGAGAAGTCCAAATAGGATATATGTGCCGTACGAAATGCCGTTCAGCATGTCAGGCGTGACCTGGCCGACGATGAAGTTGTTCATCCAGTTACTACTCGCTCCGAGCGAGACACCGTACGGCCGTGAGCTCAGCGGCCAGATCTCGGCGATGATGATCCAGGCGCAGGGGCCCCAGGAGTAGCCGAAGTGGATGACGAAGAGCCAGACCATGCAGACAGCCGCCCACCCGGCGGAGCTCTGGGTCGCCCACTGGTCGCGGTCCTTGGCCACAATGACCGCGATGATGATGTGGCATGTTGCCATGCCGATAGCTCCAATGGTGAGCACAGGCTTCCTGCCGACACGGTCGATCCACAGAACGGAAGGGATAGTGGCGATGAACATAACGATGCCGACGACTCCTGTTGCCAGGAGCGAGGTCTCGGTGCTGTCGAGGCCGAGGTCTTTGAAGATGGTGGGGGCGTAGTACAGAACGGCGTTGATGCCCGTCCATTGCTGTCGCATCTTGTAAGCTGCATCCTGACCCGTTGCCATGTGTGGCCCGCGACGCGGCTTACCTGGAAGAACATGGTGACCGTCGCCACCACCACGCGCTTGAACATGCTCCTCGTCTGGAACAGGGACTTGATGGCCACGAATTGCAGCTTGAAGGTGTTCCAGGCCGTCTGCTCGCGCAGATGAGGAAAGTGCTCGGCGACTGTTCGCTTCTCAAAAAGCGACTGAGCCTTGATCTCGAGAAACTCGAGCTCGACGAGCTCGTGGTCCGGCGAGAGGTTTCGTAGGCTTGATAGCACGCGTCGAGCCTCTTCCTCACGGCCGTGATGGACCAGCCAACGCGGCGAGAAAGGCATGAAGGCCATGCCGACGAAGAGCACCAGTGCAGGGGCCAGCTGCAGGCAGATGGGGGTCAGCCAAGCCGCGTTCGACTGCGTCTCCAGGGCCGTACCGCCGATGTAGTTGGTTCCGCTGCGCAATGTTAGCTGGCCCACCGGCGCCACGCGCGGTTGATATGACATACTAATCGATCCAGAAGGAAATCATGATTCCGAAGCAGATGGCGAGCTGCTGAGTCGCGACAAGCGCACCACGGACCTCCGGGGGCGCCACCTCGGCGTTATAGACTGGAATCACGAAGGCAAGGCTGCCAACGCCCACTGCACACAATAGGAAGCGGTCAGCAACGATCACGGCGCAACGATGGGGTATGAGCCAAGGCCACTAACTTCCCCTATATGTGCCCTTGCGTTAGCATTTAGGAACGGGTATCACCAAGGCGCGGGGTGCACAAACGTGATGAACCGGCCGGCAAGAATTGCCTGGTAGCCGGCTGAGACAGCAGTGGCTTGAATGATGACACCGAGCATGAAGACGGCGCAGGCGACGAGGACCGAGTATTTACGCGAGATAGCCTCCGCCATGAACGAAGAGAGAAGCGTTCTGCAGTCGGTATCAGACAACTGGCCGCGCCACCGCTACCAACAAGTGCGCAACTTACCCAATCCAGGCGCCGAGCTCCAGGATGGACGTCAGCCATCCCTTCTTTGTCTGGTCCGCCTTGGGGTCCAGCGGATCGTACTCGCCCATGTGGACCTGGAAGGAGGGCATGGCGAGCACGCCCGAGAACATGCCCTGGTTGTAGCCGTACAGCACGCCGCCAATGCAGGCGAAGGCCGCGATGCTGAAGACCCGGAAGTTCTTTACCAGGGCCTTGGGGCCACTCGAGCCCATCAGCGCCTGGCGCCTCGTCAAGGCGGCGTCATAGAAGCCACCGGCACCTGCGTCGGCCCCACCCATGGTTGCGCGGCTGAGGCTGTAAGAGGTCACGTCTAAGTCGGAGCAAGTACGAGGCGAGGAGGTGGCGAGCCTGATCCCCCGGCGAGAGGAAGCTTAGCCTTTGGGGGAAACGAGATTGGCGAGAGAGAAGAGAGAGAGGAAGAGAGGCGAGAGAGATCACCGACTTGTCGCGAAAGGCAAGGCCCGCGGAGGAATGAATAAGGAGATTTTTATTTTGGCCACCCGGCTGGGCGGACGGAAAGGGTCCAGGCCTAATAAATACCACTCTATCAACCTGTCACATCGTCCAATTGCCCGGGAACCGAGCGTGGAGCGGGCTCCATTGGTAACGGTCCGTATGCGACCTTTCGCGGTCGAATACTCCATGAGGGTGGACCGCTCGGCCGTGATTCTCCCACCTTTTGGCTCGAGACTGCGTGCTGCCGAGCAAATCACAGCGGCGGGCACGACTGCAGAACCGGTAGTGATCGAACCGCGTCCCACAGGCGAACCTGGGGGGAGCACCAGCGGGGAAGCTCTCGCCCCACCCAGGTCCTCCCCATCACCGTCAGATCTAGGCCGAGATGAGGGGTATATCCAGATTGGGTCCTCCGTACCGCAGGGAGCGCGGGTGAGGTTGTCGTGTAAGACGCGCCCTGTGGGGAGAGCGGAGGGGTCGGGGGTGCGGCGCGGAGAGACGCTCGGTCGCTTCCAGCTGCAGCTTGCGGCGCGATCCCACCTCGCACCTTGCAAGCCGGCGCAGATCCGAGCCGTGAGGACACGGTATTTAGCCTGAAAGCCGAATTAACCCACCTGCAGGCCCTCGCCCATTGGCGCGGGAGGCGGATCGGCAAGTGACGAGCCAAGTCGCCCGGCGGATTCGCAGGGCCCTGCTTGGAGCGGTTGCTTAGTGCCACGGGAGAGGCTGCCGCGTGGCGCTGTCTCCTCGGCCCTATTGCGTATGTGGGAAGGGGGGCACGAGGAGGAGTAGGAGGGACACCATCGGCCTATTCTCGCACTTTGACGCTCGCCGCGATGGAGGTGTTCGGCACTGCGATTGTCCACCAGGCTGTACTGCCATAGCTGCATCCCGGCCGTATGGTAAAATGTTCCAGTTTAATTTGCCGTGGGTATCATCTACCACCCCGCGGTTGTCTCTCATTCCTCTGGCCAATTGCACGGCGGAGACAGATCGACCTCGACGTATTGGGGACGAGAACTGGGACGAACTCCCAGGCTCGGGGTCCTGACCCAAGGCTTTGGTCGCCGGGCATGCAGCTGCGCGACGGAAAACCAGGAAGCAGGGCCATTTAGACTACGTCTTGGGGAGCTGCTGGTTGGAACTTTTGTTTCCTGGGTCAAGTGTGCGGCCTACGCTGCGGAAGGGACTGGCGTCACACGGTGGATATCCTTCCATCTAAATGGTTGACTGTAGAGAACAGCATCCTCACCCTGCCGTGTTCCGCCGAGCAAGGAACATTGTATTTGGCATATAGTCGCAGAGTCTCCGCCTACATACGAATGTCTCCCGTAGCTTGCCTGCCATTTACTAGACATCACTGGGCAGGTCCAGCTCGGGGCTGGCATGTTAAACAATATAGTGAGCCACACTGCCGCTGTCGCCCAAGCCCTGAGAACATGGAAAGGAAGCATTGGCGCCAAAACCACTCCAGTTAGTACCTTAGATATATAAAGTATAAGGCTAGCTACGATTGGGCTAGAAAGCATGCTCCGGGCCCGCCGACGAATATCTAGTGGACGTTGCTGAGCTAAGTCTTCGGCGGACCCAAGACGACCGAGAACCCAAACAACCTAGGTTATAACACACTTGTGTCCTTCTGATTAACCAGATGACCTGAAGGTTCGGCCAAATCCTTTCACGCTTGGACGGTAGGTAAAAAACCTCGGAGCCAACATAGCAGCAGGTAGGTGTGAATGAGTTGACAGGCGTATTGATGATGGCAAGACTCCAAAGGCTGCATGCTAAAGGATTGGACCCCATTTCTCTTGGCACGGGGTTGGTATTCTAAGCTGTCGACACTGGTCTCGAGTTGATAGCTGGCTGCGTGAACGATAGAGAAGGCGGGATTACGTGGGAGGCAGTTCGACACCAGAATCCTCGCTGTGAGCCTCACACCTCCCCTATCACTACCGTATGAAAGTCCCTAGATAGGGGGTTAAACGAATGCAAGGTCTCAAAGGTAGTAGTATTCGATGTTAGTGAGGCTGACACGCAGGATTCTGGCACGAACATCGGCAGACCTCTCATTGGATTGGAGTCCCTATCGTGTTTGCTCGCCATATGACGAACCAACAAGCGTCCTACCTTGTCAAATTCGACTCTTTGCCACCTAACCCGGCATTAGTGCGTCGCATGTTTAGAGAAAAGAAGATTTGGAGACTTTTGTTTCTTCTGGTAGTGTACGCAGCAGCCTTCCTCCACGGCCAACAGTGGCGGGCGTGGTTCCAAGGCTTGGGTTGTTCGCGGGAGCTGATAATACAGCCAACACGAGGCAGACATTGCATGCAAATTTACCAGTAAACCTAGTCGCAGAGAGCAACCTGGCCTGATCTCGCGACCTGTGCCATCGGAAGATGATACCGGTGGGGATCTGGGCTCCTCCGCCTACGCCCACGAGGCGGCCATGCAGTCGGGGCAGACTACTCTCCGATGCGGAAGCTTCTTAGGTCTAGGGCGCCATCGAGCCCTTTCTCAACGGCCGCGTTCTGACCTTGCGACCGAGGAGGGGCGGGAGCAGCCACGCGATGGTGACGATCGGCCCTCGGGCAGAGGCCATAGACCAGACCTGGCTGCGCGGCGGCGGCCATCACGTCAGGCCTAAAACAGTCTAGGTAGCCGGACAACCGGGGCAATCGAAATCACGGTCACGATGCAGGAGGTCTCGCCGTGCCGGCTAAGCGCATCCTTCGTCGTTCGCCGCACGATATGTCCTACACCGCCCGGGGATTGACGAATCTGAGGTAGATTACGGTGCCTTGTGGGCAGTGCGCAGTTGATCAACTCTTCCCGGTCTCCGCTCCCCAGAGACATGCATGTTGGCATCGGCGCCGCAGGATATTGTACGGATACACCCTTGAGAATGCGAGGCGATGCGTGGTACTTGAAGGTAAGCCCCGAGTTGGTCGTCGTTGAAGGGCCGTGGCACACCTACATTACCAGACCCGACCGGGTACGATCCAGGACCGTGGGGTTGTCCCATATGGCGCAGAAGGGGGGGGAGCGAGATTTCGACCCTCCTTCGCAGCCCTGCGTCCACGGATCAAGGGGCGGAGAGGGTAAGGGGGGAAGCAGCGAGATGTCGGCCCCAACGTACCTTCGAGATGGCGAGAAGTGCCGGGGGACCCCCGAGAGTCGATTTAGGACGTGGCGGACGGTTGGATCCCACACAAGACATGACATTGGACACTCGATGAACAACAGGAGTGAACTTGGGTGTGCATACGATTTACCCTCTACGTCGCACATGCTGACGGCGTACAGGAGCATCAGGCGTCGACGATTGGGCAAGCCAAGAGTGGATGATGTTTTTTTAGCTGTTGCCCATTTTGCCTGGCCCAGTCGTGTCTCACGCCCGAACTGCAGGCAATTTCCCCGATCTTGCCACTTGAGAAATGAAATTGCAGTCGCATCCGGAGGACACGCCCGTCTCGAGCACGTGCGGTGCGAAAAGGAAGGAGGGCATCGTGCGTGCAACTTACAAGCAGCCAAGCAGCCGCCAAGCAGCCGCCAAGCAGCCAAGCAGCGTGGAGCTTAGAGCATCATCGATCATGCCAGGGACGGGACCCCTCCTTCTCTCCCCCCCCCCCCGGTTTGCACTAAAGGGAACCGGGGTGTCGCTGTGCAGCGCACAGACACGCTCAGTAGATCACCCGATCCCGGTGGAGATCCGGTGGCATATGGCCAATCATGGCGCAAGCATGGGGATGGCGCGCCCAAATTTAGAAGCTCGCCCAGTGAATTGCCGCCATCGAGCATGCTCAACCGCCAAATTAAACTTGACGCGCGCGGCTCCAGCCAGTCGAGAGTTCGAGCCTGTCCGCCCTGGGGCCATTTGTGTCTTTCACCGGCTGCCCGCTCTCGCCTCTCTCCCCAGCTCAGCGAGCGCCTCTGGGCCTGTAGACTTTGTATGGACAGCCAGCCGAGCCAATCCGGCCACCGCCACGGCCTTCGGAACGATCCCTTGCCTTGTTTCACCACCGAGAAAAAAAAGAAGCTCTTGAGCCACGGCAAACAGCCAGGTCTCAGCTGCATGTCATTCGCCTCGCCTCAGCTGAGATGCGCGCCTGTGTCCGCGCGTTCCCTCTAGCTGATCGGCTCCGTCGTTAGGTCCGCCGTGGACCGCCGTGGACCGCCCCGTGCAAAGAAGTAGGGAAAAGGAAGGAGGGGGCCGGCCGGTCGTCGATTCCTACAGGAGAAGCGCCAGCTGCTGGAGCCGCATGCTCGACGCCAACGTCGCCTGCCGCCCCAATCTCCCTTGTCCGCATGATTTTGGTTGCCGTCGGCGATAGGTGCCCCCGGTGAGAGCGGGCGTGCGCGATCCTACCTTCGACCGCCGTCGTGCTTTGCCGACTACCACATTGCCCCCAATGCAGGCAGTCGGTGTGTAGCGCCTGGCGATGGCTACGCGCTGGCTAGGAAGGGGGCGAGACGCCCTTCGCGCTCTGTTTGCTCGCGGATGGGGCCTCAGCGCTATCTCGTCGGCCCAATGCTCTGCGTTCCCATTCTGTCGGGTCCCAGAGACAAGCTCAGATGGCCTTGTCTCTGGCCGATTCGAAAAGCGTGAAACTGGCGATCGAGGCCGCGGCTGCTGCGTCCCCCATCCCTCTATCCCCCAGGCCGACCTGCGAGGTTGACCCTGCATTCTACTATGTAGGATCCCAGCCCGCCGGACCCCAACGTGTTTCTTGTTTCGCGCCCGTTCCTACCCTCGATCGCGCAGATGCACAACGCCATCACAGATGAACATCACCTTAGCTTCGTGACCCTCCATCAACTTTTTTATTTTATTTTTTTCGAATGAGGCTAAACATCTCGTGCGGTGGCTAGCCTCCCGGTGTTCCATGATCCGAAGCCGTAGATAGCCCACAGCCAGTGCGTGTGCGGCAAGGCGAGGCTTGGAGACTTTTTCTGCTTCCTGCATGCACGAGGCTGGCGGCTACTGCTACCAACACCATTTTAACCCGACCCCTGCTACTCTTAACTATTTTTGACACAGCACCCGCCCTCTCCGCCCGCTCCCCCACAGCTCCACCCACCGGCTCTCCTGCTACTCGGATCAGGTAAGCTCGCTTGGCTGTTTGGTTCAGAGCTGTCATCTTTCCAAATCCGTCGCCCCCTTCTGGGCACTGCAGATTTGCATTGAGACCTCCAATGAGATACCATCTGCTGCCCCCTTTCAGGGCGTATGGCACGGCTTGATTTGGCGAAACTGGATGACAGCACCCATCTCGGGTATGCGCCTTGTTGCTACTTCGGTACTCGTTTCCACTCTAAAAACGACCGATTCTGTTCGTGAGCCTCCCCCGGTTCCGAAGATGAGGAGGAAGGGGG
>MU270092.1:216227-299005 GCA_021432635.1 Thozetella sp. PMI_491
GGGGGGGGGGGGGGGGGGGGGGGGGGGGAAGGGCATATGCAGAGCGGCGAGACAGGGTATCGAGATACAATCGCGATGCCTGCCAGCCCATCTCAATCTCGCGCGTCAAGCAAACCGGCAGGGTTCCACGCAGCAACCATCCTGCCGTCCGATATTTGTCTTGCCTTGTCGGAGTTGCTTTTGTTACCTCGTGGTACGGAGCGTGGCGCCCGGGTGCTAGCATGATGCACCTCGGCCGACCTTACCCCTGGTCCGGCCCCATATTTCTTAGCCGCCGTTCGACATAGTACCACCACTGCCCCATGCTCCTAGATGGCCGCCGTTGTAGCCGCCCAGCCTCGAACAAACGCCGGCAGCCCGAGAGGCGCCAGCCAATATCAACGGCCGTACTTTGCTCTCCCTCGTCTTTCAGACACACGAGCTAGGTTTCATGAGACCAGCTCGCTGGCAAGATACCCTTGTTTCAGATCCTCTTCCCCAGTCTCACTCTCATTCCTGGTCGAGGTACCTCGGGGCACCCTCCACACACCCCTGTCCGGGTACAACCTAAGCAGGTCGGCTTCAACACCCACACTTAGATAGCCGTACATGTCTCCTCCCCTCCTACTTTTGTCCTGCGATTTCCATCTTTAGCCACGACATCCTGTTATAAGTAACTGGCCGTCCGCCCCTCCCGGCCTACTTCCAAGGCTTCCTGTCCAGTCCCATCCAGTCCTGCAGTACTCTCTCTCACAAGCGACCAAGTTCCACTTCAAGTCGTTTCCTTTTCCTTTTTTCCTTTTTCTATCTTTCCTATCTCTCTCTCTCTCTCTGTCTATCTCTCTCAACCTCACCATTCGTTGCTGGCCAGCCATTCGTTTGATACGAAATTCCAAACTTCCCCCCCCTCTCCTCAGCTGCTTTCGAGCTTCCCAGCGAGGCCCACTAGCAGACCTACGTCAACAACCAACCCCTCACGCCTCAAGACCTACCTTCGCTCTTCCTCCCAAAAGACCGCCGCACTCTAATCGCTAATTCGCTTGTAATCCGGCCTCCGGTTCTCGTTCGCTCGCCGAGCCCGATTTTTTCTTTCTTCCGCTTCAGGATCTTCACTTTCGCTGTCTACTACGTCATCTTATATAGAGAGGCATCTCTCCACACGAGAGGTCCTGCATTAGACCTGCTTATACCCTAGAATGCCCAAGATCACCCGGGCACCCACACACCGATACCTCGCCAACCCTATCGCGGTCCCCACCGCCAACCCCACAAGCACAACAACCATGTCCTACTACAACGCCCGCCAGGTTCCGACCTACTACGCCGACGTGAACACAACCGCTCCGCCGGCTGGTATGGGAGTTCCCGCCTACGACCCCTACGCTGTTGCCCCGCTCACCATCCCGCCTACCAACCCCGGCCCGCTCCCGGCCCAGCACCGGGCCTCCTCGGGCGCTTGGACGGTCCAGGACGACAACACCCTGCTGGCCGCCCGCGCCTCGGGCCAGAACTGGAGCCAGATTCAGGCTCAGTACTTCCCCGGGAAGACGGGGAACGCCTGCCGGAAGCGTCACGAGCGGCTGATGGAGCGGAAGGGTGCCGACGACTGGGACACACGCAAGCTCGAGCGCCTTAGCAAGGAGTACATGAGCATGCGGAAGGAAATCTGGGCCCCTCTGGCTGCCAAGACTGGCGAGAAGTGGAACGTCGTCGAGCAAAAGGTTAGTTTCCCTTTCTTTTTCGTCCCTAGACGACGAGTGGCCGAGAGCTAACACATCATCTAGTGCATGTCCAATGGGTTGAAGAACATCCAACTCCACGCTCGAGCCTACGCACGCAAGGAACGCCTTGGCTCCGGCCTCCCGCTCCCTCCTTACGACGACGACAGCGGCGTCTCGGTGGTTGGCATGCCCGACATCGACGACGGCCCGGAGGACGCCTACAGCAGCCCTGAGTCGACCCACAGCCACAGCGGCAGCGGTAGCAGCACCGCTGGGCAGCCCTCCTACGGGAGTGTCATGCACAGCCAAGACAGCTATCAGGGCTACAACTACGGCCAGTCCCACCACAGCTACACCAGCTCCGTGTCTAGCAACGGCGCCGCCGGCTATGTCCAGGCCAGCCATGGTAGCCAGAGCACCAGTCCCTACATGAGCCACCCCAACCGGCTCCCCAGCGTGAGCAACATTGGTATCGACCACATCATCAACCGTGCTCCCCACAATGGCATGTAAAACACTTGCCAACCACACCATATATCCAATCTTTTCTTTTTCTTTTTGTCAACTACACTGTTCTCTCTTTTGTCATCGAGCTTTTAGGCCGGCATTTTTTCTTCACTGGCTAGGCGGGAGCGCGCCTGTCGGGCATTGGCGTTTTGTTGGGAGGATTCGTCTCACTTAGCGTGGGCCAGTTGGCACATTTCTTTCGCAAGGCGTACAGGAGACTTGGCGTTTCACACACCAAAGGGGACAGGGCATGGAGCGCGGCATTTGCTACGTTGGTCTGGTAGGAGTTGATGAGGTTCCCAATTCCAGTCGCTGCATTAATGACAGAGGCATCGAGGCGTGGAGGGCGGAGCGATGGTCATGACGGGGACAACCAACCACACCACAATGTACAACATCCTTTCAAGGCACCGGATCTGGGCATAGATACCATGAAAATGAGCGAGTGAGCGCCATCAGGCAGACAGAGACATGTGGAGGACGAACTAGTGCGCTATGAAAAGAATTCATCATTTTGATCCCGTGTGCTTCCTCGCTGCCGCCATGTCTAGACTATAAATAGCACCCGCGGGCTGTGGCTCAAGGTCCGGGCACCACCCGCCTGAAGACTACGGGAGATCGTCCTCATGGACCAAGGGAGGCAGGCGGGAGTGCCCAGCGCCTCGTTCCAATTTATGCTCTGAGGCTGTGAGTGCGGCCGCTGTTCGAAACTCTAGAAGGTACGAGTTGCCCCGGCCGCCTGTTGCTGAGCCGGCTGGTGTCTTTCGAGCACGTCTAATGTCTGGCCATTATTCGGCGGGATGTTCCCCGAACCGGCATTTATGCCCTTCCCAATTATTTGTATGGAAGTGTTACAGGACATACTCTTCATGCTATGGCTCGGACGAGCTGGGCTCGCGAACTTGCCAGGGCCTAGCCAAATTATTAAAGCTTGCGTTTAGGAGTCCCGGTATGGGCTATTAAATAGCATGAGTGGCTCAATAAGACCGATTGCTTAGATCTACCCTCTATACTACTGACCCGTTTAAGATGCCGGAATTCAAATGTCTGAGATACAATCCATCCAAAACTCGCCGGGTAAGTAAGTCACGACTGGCCATTGGCCGGCCCAGAGTATAATGGAATATCAATGAAATCTTGCGGCCCAAAGAGACGTCGCGCGTTTGCTGTGATGATACATTTGCCCCCTTCTACATGTAAGAACCCCCTGATCTAAAGATAAGTGACGGGAGATGACCGTGCTCCGAGTGCCTCCCAAATCTGCAAGCCAATACAATGCCGCGAGGTGGCTTCGTAGCAGCACCTCTGCAGGATGCAGTGCGTTTTACTCGTACATGGCAGCTATGCTCCGGCGCTTGAGCATCCTGTATATCAAATCCTCTTTACCCCATTCACTTTGATGATGTCTCGACGTCATCGTCCACGTACTCCCACTCATCATCGTCCTCAGGCTCCCCAGCAACGCTCCTCCAAACCCTCTGCCACATGCCCTTCTTCTGCAGCAGCGCGAGCACCATCACCACGGGTAGGTGCCACACGCTCGCCCAGAACAGGCCCCGTGCGCTGCCCTTATGACCTTCATGGCGCCAGAAGTTGATCGCCTCCCTGAGGAGCCACAGGTTCACGGGCAAACTGGTGACTGCGAAGCTCCACTCCGTCACGCCGACGGCGCAGAGGGCCACGCACAATGGCACAAAGACGAGACTGTAGCGCAGTCCAACTCGGGCGTTCCGCGCTGGGTTCACCCAGCAGAGCATCCGCAGTCCGGCAGCCTTGTACTCCTCGCGCACGCCCCATGAGAGGGCCATGAAGTGCGGGAACTGCCACGCAAACAAAAGACCCGCGAGCAGCCAGCCGCCGATGCTCGAGCCGTCGCTGGCGAACAGAAGCTCGCGCCATGTACCATCAGCCGTTGCGCTCTCGCCAGCCGCAGCAGCCCAACCCATCAACGGCGGGATGCCACCCACGATGGCACCCACCCACGTGTTGAACGCAGACACAGGCTTCAACGGCGTGTACACACCGGCGTACAGCACGATGTTGGCCGCACCGAGGAAGGCGACAGTGGGGTTCACCCCGAGGTAGAGACTACCAATGCCGGCAACCGCGCAGCCGACGGCGAAGAGGACGGCCGTCCGGGTCGTAATGAGTTTGCGCACGAGGGGCCGGGCACGAGTTCGGCTCATGAGGGCGTCGGTGCGGGGCTCGTAGAGCATGTTGAAGGCGTTGGCGGAGGCGGAGCAGAGTGTCGTGCCCGTCGTGAGGAAGAGAAGGGTCAATGGCGAGAGGGAAGGCGCATCGAGCGCCGTCGAGGTGAGGAACGAGGGGACCGGGTACAGGGCGTAAGGCGCCATGGCGGTCAGAACTACGAGGATAGTGAGGCGGGGCTTGGTGAGGGAGAGCAGGGAGGAGAGGGTGCGGCGGAAGGAGTTGGCGGGCTGCTGGGCTGCAACCCCGGCGAGGATGGAGGACGCATCGGGAGGCAGCTGCTTGTCGGGCGGCGCTGCGGGAGAGGCTGGAGACGCTTCCTGTCCTTCCGCGGCAGCTCTCTTCGCGGCCTGACGCCGGCGGTGCGGGAGCTGGGCATTCGGGTGCGCGGAGAGGGGCGTCGGTGTCGGCGCCTGGGCGGTCCCGCCTGTCGAACTCGTCACGTTATTTCGCACGCCCTTCGTCTCTCGGCCGCCATTGAACCGGACGGGGAAGCTGTTGGACGAGAAGTAGCCCGGCTTGAGGCGCGGCGAGGGCAGAGCGGCTGCGGCGGAATTTCGCGGGAACGAGGTCTTGGAGAAGGACCTCCCGCCGCGCCGGCACGCATCTCGAAATATGCTTATCCGGAGCACTGATATAGGCGGTCGCATCTTGGATCATGGGCCAACCCCAATCGCCATCGTCGCGAGTCAATGGCTGATTGAAGTCGAACTCTAGTGTTGCGGATCAGGAGACACAGCTTCGGGCGCTTCCGCAAGCCCTGCACTCAGCGGGCTCTACTCAGCCGGAAAAGTGGCCCGAGCTTCGGGTGCCCACTAACCCACGCGTATATGGCTACAAAAAATGGAAGGGATCTTCGTCGGCAAACCCAAGCCAAGTAGAGAACAAAACCGGGATCCGCGCAAAGATGAACGGGAATATCGAGCCAAGACTGGGGAATGGGCCGAATCGGATCATTTTGTGAATTGGATAGGATGTGTTTTATGCCACACCAACGGGTATCTTCTCTGGGCTACTAGTCCAAACTTGGTACATAAATTTGGCCTCCTTCTCGAACAGATTACTTGAAACTATCACCAAAGCCTGAACGGCCAGCCACAAGGGCAAAACTAAACCACCTTCACATCCGAATCGAGGTGCTTGCTGCCCTCAGGTCCGCTGCCTCCTAAGCTGCCAGCTCCATTGCCCTTCTCCGTGTCGCTTCCGGCACCGCTCGGGATGCCTTCGACAGCGTCGAGCGTCCAGATCGTCTCGTCCACAAGGGATTCAGGAGCCGGGAACGCAAAGCTCAGGCCGGTGTAAAGAATAATCGAGGTGACGAAACCGAACAGCCAGTCGAAGGTGTAGAGATTCTTGGCGCCTGAAGAAATGTAGATGTCGGGAGTGATGCTCTGGGCGAGGCCGGGCAGGAGCGGCGCAACAGGCACCAGGAAGGCCACGGCGGCACGCCAGTTGCAGCCGCCGTCGTATCGGTAGCGACCGCGAGGGTCGTACAGGGCTGTGAAGGCATAGCATTAGCTTTACGGGTTCTAAGAGGTCGCCACGTAGCAGAGTTCAGCACTCACCAGGGATATCGTATCGCCTCTTCTTCACCAGCCAGTAGTCGGCTGCCATGATGCCGCTCATGGGCGCGAGGAAGACGGCATAGCCGCCCATGAAGGCCAAGAACGTACCGGCCGAGCTGATGATCTTCCAGGGCACGAGGATCCAGCCGGCGATGACGGCGGCGATCATGCAGCCGCGCTTGATGTTGATCCAGCGCGGGGCCAGCACCGTCAGGTCATTGGCGGCCGAGATCGAGTTCGCGGTGATGTTCGTTCCCACTTGGGCGACGTACCACGCCAGGGCGGCGAAGAAGGCGGCACAGCGCCCGCCAGATCCCATGTCCAGCCACATGGCGATGATGTCGAGCGGGTTCCAGATGTAGTCGCCGGTGAACACCTTCGTGGCCGAGGTGGTGATGATTCCCAGTACGCCGCAGAGAGTGAAGATGAGCGGCAGGAAAGGGAGCTGGATGAACTGGCCGTTGGCGGAACGGGCATAGCGGGTGAAGTCGGGAATGTTGCAGGCCAGAGTCGCCCAAGAACCGGTCACCGACGACATGCAGGAGAGCCAGAGCCAGGCATACTCGCTTCCGGACTTCTCAGCAGAGAGTTTCCAGATGTCACCGCTGCCGCCGGCCTGGTGGATGCACCAGCCCATCGTGGCAATGGCAGCAATAGGGGCACCGATCAACTTGACCCAGAAGATAGGCCGCAGCTTGGTGGGGTGGATGAGGAGCAGGGGCAGCTGGATGATCCAGAAGAGGAAGTAGGAGCACATGCCCTGCGTAGTGATGCCAGCCGAGTCGGGGAGCATGTTCGGAATGTTGGCGTACGAAGGTGCAATGGCCGTCAGCATGACTATACGCAGTTATCTCTCATTAGTATCATGTTCGGGGGTCGGGTGGAGCGTCACTAGCAGGACGCTCGAGTCGCGGATAGAGAAGAAAAAAGAGGGCTCACTGGTAAGGCACTGAGCGCCGTTCGCGCCCTGGATGCCGAGCCAAAACATGGCCAGGATGGCTCGGCTCACGATGCAGAAGTATCGGAGGTAGTAGCCAAACGGAGAGGTGGTGAAGACGGAGAAGGGCACATGCAGGTGCGCACCCAGAGCACCGTTGAGAACCATGGGGACGGCGACGCAGAAGGTCCCCACAATCATGATGGGCAGTGCCTCGCGCCACGACAGGCCGACGGAGAGAATGCCAGACGCAGTCTCCCAGGTGCCGAGGTTGATGGTATCAGTAGCCTGTAGTCTCGTTAGTTCTCATCGTCGGGCGCGGTGCCTCTGACGATGCGCCGCGGCGCAAGGTGGGAAGGAAGCGCACCCAGTAGGCCATGATGGACCATATCGTCCAAGTCTGGTCCTCAGGCGGGGTCGGGTCCATGTCCTTGTTGGTCCAGACATCCTTGGGAGCGATGGCGCTCTCCTGCTTGGGGAGCTCCCAGGCATGGATGGAGGTGAAGCGCTCCTTGACCTTTGCCGGCGATATCTTCTTCATGGTGCCTGGCCCTTGGGGGTTGGAAGAATACGGTGGGGGTGTAAGGGAGAAGCAGACGGGAGGGGGTGCCAGGTTTCTTTAAGAGGCGGGCCGGTAGTAACTTATATTGGGGGGTTGCGAGGGGAGCTTGTTGGGAGCTCGTCCAACTAACATGGAAAGCGACAGCCGTGTCTGTTGGCGAATAGTAAATGCAGTGCAACCATGGAGGGCCGATCCGCCTCCCTGGAACTGCCAGGCCTGGCTGACAGGGAGCAGGTCGGACGAGCTTGGGCCTCGTAGTCAGCCCGCCCGTCGCGTGGGATAATGTGATAGAAACCGGGAGATGGCAAGGGGGGGTGGACCAGCGACCAGCGACCAGCGACCAGCGACCAGCGACCAGCGACCAGCGACCAGCGACCAGCGACCAGCGACCAGCGACCAGCGACCAGCGAACACCAGGTGCTGCTATCAAAGATTGGCCGATGACGAAGGAAGGGGGACAGGGAAGATAAGCGACATGGCCCGAGGCAGCCTCTGCGGCTCCTCATGTGGTGGTGGGCAATTTAGCGCGGCGACGATAAAGCCACAGTCATCAGGCAGTTGGAGGCGTCACTGGGTCGAGAAATACGAATGGCAATTGCCTTTGGGTTACCTGCCCGGCTAAGTTGGGAGGAGGATGAGGCAGTCGTCGAAGAGAGATTCATTCTGGGCCAACGATAGAGGATGCCATGTCCATGTCATTTCTGTCATGATGAGATCTCGATTCCGGGGCGTCCCTCGTTCGTGCGACACACGCTCTTCGAATTGCCGAGTCGAGGTCCAATTGTAATTTTTTTGTTTCATTTTTACTTTTTCGTCTCTTCTTTCTTTCCTTTGTTCTCGCAGAGAGCAATCCCCAGATTGGGTACGGTACCTAAGACCTTTGACCAGGAGGGTGTTGCATGATTGGCTGGGATGCCAGACGACTGCCCTCTGATTGGACCTTCACCTGTAGACTGCTGGCTTTGGGCATGCGTGGGTGGTCGTCGCTGCTGAATGACAGGCTTAGCCTGGCAGGCTGGCCGCCCAACCCGAACCTGCCAGCCACTAGCGCGACGGGAGACCCAGGGTTGCCCAACCAGACAGCGGCGGCTTATCAGCCGGTCCCGCGAGCCTTGGCCAACCCAGGGGACTTTTTGCGGGGATTGGGTCTAGCTGAAGTTTGTTCGAACCCGCCCGCAGAAGCCTCACTAAAGAAAAAGCTCCTAGCTGGGACGATGTGGACGGGATGGGATGGGCTACAATGGCCAAGAAGCAATGTTGGTTAGCCACATTACCCCGGGTCTTCCGCCCCCCCCTCCAAGTAACCCGTCTCTGCCAGTGCTGAAGCCCGGGTAGCATGGGGCCTTGGGGCCCTTGCTGGCTTACGAACCGAGAGGATCGCCGTGCGGTTCGCTTCGTTATCTGGAGGCGGCATCGTATCTCCAGATAGGATGACATCTGGCAACCTTTATCGAGGGTGGGGGGCAGGAAGGCTTTGCCAGGGAGCCAGCAGGGGCCCGTTGCAGGCCCTCGAGCGGCGCTTTTCCCTCCCACCTCACCGAGAGAGCCCATGGGCTGTTCGGGCGGGAGGGTCCCCGTCAGGCGGCCGCTACATAGCTAGCACTATATGTCCCAACGTTGCCTACCACAAGCCAGCACGATAACGGGGTGACGTGCTCCATCTCCCGGCCGAGTAAACCTGTCGCGGGAAACCGTCTACCTATTATTTACTTTCCTCTCTCTATCTCTCTCCCTATCTTCACACATGCACACACCGGCGTGATTGTGGTCTGACCATAGCCACTCCCCATAGATCCCTTGGGAGAAGGTCACAGGGCCGACAGCCGAGACGGTGGCATCATGGCCGGGACGCCCCCGACGCGAGGCAGAGAGCTCCCTGCTCATGACAAGTCGAAAACACAACAAAAAACCGAGAGAGGAAAATTCGTCAACCAGGGGAGCTTAGACGGCAGCATACCCGACCCCCCCCCCCCCCCCTCCGCAACAACAGTCCCAACGTGCAGGCCCCGCATCGGAGATGCCGCGAACCCCCCGGCCGGCATCATTTCATAGGCGGTAGGATGCAGGAGATGTGCCCGTGTTCGGCCATGTTGCAGCAGATTACTGCGGCCTTGCATGCAGCAGTTGTTGCGCAACCCGCTTGCAGATAACATGGGCGAGGTTGCCACCGCGACAACCCCAGCACCCTCCCACTGCGGCGAATAGCTCGCCAGCGGAAACATGACCGCCTCATCTCGAGACCCGGGGTCCGTCTAGACGCCGGGACATAATGGCACCACGGAGTATACCATCGTTACGACTTGTTTGGGCCAAGCTCCGCTTGCCTAGCTTCCGGGACGCTGATAAGGCTAGGTTGGTGGCGTTTGGATGCCACGCGTTTCTGGGTATATAGTGCGCGCAGTCGGATGCTCGTCGCCCGCTTGGTCCCTAGCGGCCGTGGGTAGGTCCGAAAAGGTTCAGCCTCGGACGGCAGCTATTGCTGTGGCTGCTGCTTGCTTCACCAACAACCTCCCTCGCACCCCCTTCCATTTCGTGGCTTGAAGTCCTTTTGTGCATTCCTCGCCAGCCCAACCGCAGTAGGCGTTGCGGGCCGACACTGGGCTGCAGCTACCCTCTTCAACAGCAGCCTAAGCGAAACTCGCCCAATATCCCCCCACCGCCGTGGCTAGGATCTGGTAGCATTCATTAGAGAACTACTACGTCGTACACACATCTGTTTGACGGGCCGCACCCTACTGGTCAGCCGATGTGTTGAGGATTAGTTGGAATATTGATCACTAAGCTTGGGCTGACAGGCACTAGACTGTGGTTCTTGGGCTAGAGCTTGCGAGTCTACATTCTCCCAAGCCCGCCGTATTAGGGTGAACATGCTAGGGTTGGTTGGCGGTGCCTTCATTGTGCTATGTTCTTCCACCTCGGGTCGTCTAGACCCCGGGGTACGGCTCCTACGTAGATGGTGGACCCCAGATCGCCCTCGGTTGCGAGGAAGTCGTCCTTTTCCGCTTCCTCCCATTGCGGGGCGCTGTCCTTTATCAACCGCTGGTTTCGTGTTGGCCATACCAGGCATAGCGCGCAGTAAACCACAAATGAGGTGATGAATGAGATCAGCCACCCGAGTTGTCCGAGATGGTAAGCCGCCTCCGACACTGAAGCGCCCAACGTCCCGACGAATCCCGCGAAGGGGAGAGCGATTCCTGCTAAATACGCAATATAACCCTGGATATTCCAGCCGCCATGGTAGTAGTAGTGCTTGTTGTTCTTGCTGGGATCGTAGAGCCAGCCGACATACACATTCCCTTTTGTCAACACCCAATCTGTTCTGAGGTTAGCTTGCATCCGTTTGTCTACTGGGGCTCAACTCCTGCCTACAGTCTGCAATCATAATGGCGACAACGGATGCCATGAATAGGCCATAACCCGCCAAGAAGGTAGTAAATACGCTCGCCGACGCGAGGATCTTCCACGGGCAGATGGCGAAAGCCAAGAACTCGACAAGGTATTGTCCGCGCGGAATGGTAAAGATCTTGGGCATCAGCAAGGTGACGTCGGAGCCAAAGGGGATCATGTTGGCCGCGATGTTAGTCCCCAGGATGCTGATCATCCAGCAGAATGCGCAGAAAAAGATGCCTGCTCTGGCGCCTGACGTCCAATACCGGTCAAGAATGGCACTAAGAAGATCCCAGGGGTTCCAGAGCGGCACCTCCAAGCCCCACGTGTTGTTGATCGCAGCAGTGGAGAGAATTCCCAGCGAGGCTGACAGTGTCACGGCGATAGGGTTCGAGATGACCTGCGACCACATAGCGCCAGTCTTGGTCTTACTCCAGCGCGCAATATCGGGCTGGTTTGTGATCAAGCTCGCCGTGTTCCCCATGCCGGCGTTGATCGACTGCATGATGAACCACGCCTTGTCAGCGGTAACGGTGCCAGTGTACACGGCGCCCACATTGGCTTTGGTGTTTGCCATGCAGAAGATAAACAGGCCAAAACAGCTGACGCACATCACGATGCCCTTGAACCAGAAGAAACCACGCAGCTGGTAGGGCCGGAAGGCGCAGAATGGGAAATGTACGAGCCAGAAGAGGAAGAAGCTCAGCATGCCCGCACTGGTGATGCCGACCGACTCTGGAATGTGGTTTGGTATGCCGGTATACAGGTCACCGAAGATGCACCTTAGCATCACGCCGACAAACGAGGCGCCCGAGTAGAGCTGTTTGAGGCTGAGGTTTAGCCACACCATGCCGGCAGGCCTGCCGGAACAGCAGCTGCACGAATGCGTTCACGGTGAACTGCTTACCTGGATGCCATACCAGATGACGGCGAGCATGGCACGGGCGGCCACGACGTAAAAGCTTCCCCACATGCCAAAGACGCTGCGCGCCACGACGGGGTAGCCAAGGTGATAAACGGAGGCGCAGCGCGAGTTGAAAAACATGGCGATGCTGCTAATGAACTGCGAGGCGAAGATGACTAGTATGCTCTCCCACCAGTTCAACCCGAGGCCGACCATGGTGCTCCCCAGCGTCCAGTTCCCGAATGAGAGACCCCAGTAGAAGGTCACATAGTTGACCCAGGTCCAGGTGCGCTTCTCGGGCGGCGTGGGATCGAGGTCTTCGTTGGACCACAGGCTGGCCTCGCGGTGGATGGCATGGCGCTGTTCGTCAATGCGGGCCGCGAAGATGCAATGGGAAATCGAGTCCCAGTTGCCCAGCTTTTGACGCAATCTGGAGGTCCTGGCCCGCGCAGGCTTCTCCGGCGCCGTCATGGCTGCTGTCGACGGGCTCGGGGCGACGACAACGGTGAAGAATGGTTCGCCGAGATGAACATGCCGGGGGGGGAAGGCAGCAGAAGACTACTGCATTCTCGACACTGCTCTGCAGGCCAGGTTAGATTCCCCTACGATGATGGCTTCGTAGACCGATGAAACTGAACGAAGGATGCGCGCTGCGCGGAATCGGCAGTGTAAGTAGTTCTTTAGGCTCCCCCCAACCGTGCGGACGCGAGGCAAGGAGCTGCTGCCCCAGTTCTTACGAGGTGCCTTAAATGGGCCCTAGTGGGACCGACCAGCGCCGTGTGTGCGTCGTACTCCCAGGTGGAGTTCCAGAGCGTAAGCCGCGGCCTCTGCCTATCATCTTGGGGGTTTTGCGCCCCTCACCCATGAAAACCCATTAAAATCCATAAAAATGGTCGAGAAGAGCGCAGTGCAGATCGAGAGCTGGCTGCTGGATGTAACCCACCGGGAGGATCGGGCTTTCTGGAATCCTTGGCAGACGAATGAATTGCCGTAGCGGGGCCCGCAGGAGCCGCCCGACCAAGCCGGCCGCCCCAGGCGCCTTCCCCATTTTGCCAAGGCCGGTGCGACTCGCACGGTTGGGGGGTTGCCTTCACCCTACACGAAAGGCGATCTGGTATGAGTGGCGTACCTTGCGTCCCACGCGTCCTGTACCTACCTTCCATGCCTTACCGACTTGGCCTCGCTGACTGGAAGAACCGTGGAAGCAGCAGGGCTTGGCAGTGATGAGAGGCTGGGCATATTCCCGCCTCAGGCCATGGGGGCCGCGCCTCATGTCCTCATTGTCCTTATGTCTCTGCTCTCCAGCTTCTCCTCCAGCTCGCTCGCACACATCCTCCCTGCCTCTCCTCCCCGCTCCCCGCGGCGGCCGGCCTCTCTCGACGCAACGAGCTAGATGTCCGATCTTCGATGCATCCGTCCAACGACGGGCGGGAGGCGTTTGCTAGGAATTTTAAGATTAAGGGTCTACCTCTGCAGGCAGGCGCTTGGGCCCCGAGCTAGCGCTGTAAAGGGGGTGTGGGCGCATGCCAACGGGCTGATTGCGCCCTACCACCGCCCTATAGGCAGAAGGCACCACCTATTCCGCGCCAATGTGTCACAAAGCCGAGCCCGAAGCTGCTAGCTCGCATCCTTCCTTGCTTTGCAGAAGCTCTAGCTCGCCGGCAGCGTTCCAATCTAAGCTGCCGTGTCGCGCAGTCGAGCTCGGCCCCGTGGACCAACGACAAAGCTGCACCGCCGGCTTGCAACTTCCGCAAGACACAAAGGATGTCCGCTGTGAAAGGGCAATCCCAGCCTTTCCGGAGCGGGGACCTGCAAGCTTATGCGACGAGCATCAAAGGCGCGGTCGTTTCACCGCTGCCGAAGTCGTCAGGCTTCCATACGTGCCCGGAACATGTCCAAGAAAGATGGGATGCGCGGAGAACAAACATGGGACCGCCTGAGCCGCCTGGAACGAGGTGAGATGGCCGTGACATCTGCCCCAGGCGGGAAGCAAACCTGCTCCCTTGTCTCGACCGGCATGTTCCAAATATTTGGCTCGGGGGCCTGAAAATGCCTTGGATGATTCTAGAGAGTCCAAATTCCAGTTGTTTCTTTGTGTGTTCCATTCCAGTTGGCATCTACAGATGTATATGCCCAATGTCATTCTACCCCTTTTCTACCGGCGGGCCCACCATGACACCCCACTCATGTTTACTTTGCCCCCCTTTCGAGTGGTATTCTGAGACTGTGTATCGCATCTGCGTCAGCGACTTCTAGTTGATCGTTGCTGGGCGCCGCAATGGTCTCTCTCATCCCCCGACTGCTCGGCAGTTCGCCGAAGAAGGCTACCGATGCCAACTTGGGGGCCCAAACAGCCAAAAGCGAATCTAACAAGGCGCTGGCCATCCAAGGTGGTCGAAAGGGCAAGGGCCCAGGACTTGCTGTGGACACTCAAGCGAGTCTGAATGACCAGAACGAGTTGAAAAAACGCGACTATGCCGCTGAGGCCACTGCCGAGCGCGAAGCTCTCGAAAAGGCATACAAGGAAGCGCTGGACCAAAAGCAGAGAGTGCATGACGAGGCCCCGAAGCGCTGGAAGAGCGATATTGTACCGGACGACGAGATGTTCCAGAAAATCCTCGATGAGTTTCGCAAAGAGTTGGCCGATAGTAACAAATCCATCAGCAGCATCTTTGCAAATCACTTTACCGTCCACGAACAGGCCCTGCTCGTACCAGCCAACAGACAGGCGAACCCGGCACTCGCCAAGCTACAGGCTGTCAACCGGAAGCGGTACCAAGATCTGCTCGATTCTCCTCGGTTCGAGGCTTGGTCCGCTCGTGCCGATCTTGCCTTCAAGCTCACTCTCGTGCACTTCGGCCTGCCGGTCGCCCCCATGACCGCTGACTTTGGACAGAGTATGCAGCTTCGCGATGATGGTAGTGATGTGGAAGGCGACGCGGATGATGACGAGCCTTCGGGAGGCCACTTACGCTTCTTGAACAGCTATCACAAGAGGTTGTACGCCGAAGATGAAAGACGAGGTGAGCAACATGCTCAGCATTGGTTCCTATACCGCGCCCGCTGACCGTTGTCCAGTCGCTGATCCGACCTTGGAAGCCTACTATGAGATGGGAATGTTCGGCACCTTGCCCCACTCAAGCCACTCTCAAAATTATCCCTTGTCTCTCAGTCTCCGGGGCGGCGGATCCGACGCCGATTTTGATGAGGAAATGCAAGAATGCAGCCCAATGGAGACGACTTTCGGAAATGGGGCAGCCCTCGCGCTCACATTCATCGAAAATGAAAGGTTCACTTGTGAGGACCTCGTCAATATGCGTGGTGGCATGATCGGCTTCAAGTCAGACTACCCCGGAACTTTGGGCACTGTGGACGATAATGCTTTTTTCGGCCGCTTTGGTCCCTGGCGGGATATCAAGCTCAAGTCTCTGCTTCCTCGGAGAATCGACGAGGATCCCGCGGCTCCTAACATCTGGCTTCCCCTCTACGGGGCCCAGGGCATCGTCTGGTTTGATCTGTACACGCTCGAGACCTTTGTCGATGCCGTGGATCGGCTTCTCAATCTTGACACCAGGGCCGGGCTGTCATACACTATCTCTATCTACGAGAGAGACGTGGATTACAGCAAAATACTGGCCAAGATGAACTGGGAAAGGTCTAACCTGAAATGTGAAATCACCATAGCAGGTGAGGGTGATTTTTCAGAAGACAAAAAAGCCATCCGATGGCTGCAGGAGACTCTCCCTGTTGAAGCGGATAGCCTGAGGAAGTGGGCCATCTGCGTCTCTGCCGTTCATGATGAATATCCGTCATATTTTTACGACCTGGAGACAACAACAGAGAATGTTATTAGTTTTACAATGGTATGGCCGGACAAGACGGAAAATCGCCCGGACGTTGCCTACTTCAGGGTTCCCAACAATATGTCGGTTTGGACGTACACAAGCTACTACACGCCGTGGATGGCCCGGGTCTTTCGGCTTCTCACCCCCGGACGGCTGCCGGGCCGCCCGGGGAAGCCTGTAATCCCCGATGCTTTCTTCACCCTCACCGACACGTTGAGGCCGGATAACGCGTGGGTGTGTACCTACGGCGGTCTCGACTTTCCCCAAGGTGCCTGGGGTGACGTTGTGGTGCAATTCAATGATCGGGATATGAAGGTCCGCGAGTTGTCTGGGACCTATGGCCCCCAGGCTACGAGTGGAAGTGCCCCGAGCACGGCGTTTAACATCTTCATGCCCGGCCATAATCGAAGCCCCTATAAGACTGCGACAAGGATCAACCATGCCGACGTCGGCGACAGAGAAACGGTGCAGAAAACCATCATCGAAATTCTCCGCTTCTCAACATCCCCTGACGCATTCAAATCGGTGGTCTCCATCGAAGTATGGATTCCAGGCGACACCTACTTCCTTGAGTCGCCAACCCAACGCCTAGTCTTGCCCTTCCAGCCCATCGGGAAAGACGACGAGGACCGAGATCCTGTTATAGAGCCCGTGGCGCTGCTAAGTTTGACTCAGAGGCTCGTTCAGTGGCGAGACTGGCTCGAGCAAAAGGGGTGGCTCCAGTCATTTCCCCAGTTCGTCACGATTCGACCACTGTTTGGAGAATATTTGATCAAGCTCACAAACGATCCCCATAACATGAAAGCGCCGGGGCTCGCCAAGAAAAAGACTACTCTCGAAGAGTTTGACCCCTCCAGGATGTCGCTCAAGGACTTCCGCGATGTGCTGCATAGTATGGGAGCGAAGAGAGTGAGTCGCAAGTCGATGAAAGAAGACAGAACCGTGATTTCGATCGAGCAGCAAGGCCCCATCGACGCTGGCCTAATGTTCACGTCGGTCCGGGAGAGAATTGATGAGGTGTATTTCAACAAGCCCTCCGTAGCCATCACCGCGGACACGACGGAGAAAGAATGGATCATGTTGCGCAAACTCGTCGTTGACCCGGACCTCGTGGTCAGCCTGGGGCCCGCGTCAGAGTTTGTTCCGCGTAAGTAGTCGGCAGGGGTTTACTTTTGTTGCATCCGTGAGTACTGATGGGAAGTAGATTTCGATGATTCCATGAATTTCGGCGTCAAAAACATATACGCTTACGGGAACAAGGAACTGTATCACAAGTCAGGTGGGATCCGCCCTGAACCAGAGCGGTACTATGACTGGCAACTATGGGAGAGAGATGCCTTGCCCAACCGTCCAACAATGATGCCTGGTCAGGACGGTGACGCCGGTGGCCGTCGCAAAGTGCGGTTTGGGAACAGTGTAAAGCCGTCAGAGGCATCTGATGCTCAGAAAGATGTTAAGCCAAGCTCGAAAAGCGCCACTAGTAGCTATCCCAAGCGTGAGCACTATGTCAGTGACCATGCCATAGCACAAGCAGTGAGAGCCTTTTCCTATGATGGCAAACTGTCGGTCCAGGACCATCGCACGATCCCGATCAACGCGCCCCCGCTTGAGCAAGTCCTAGACTTAGGCAACACCAACCTACCAGTCATCTCGCTGGCCGTCCTGACCCCGACTGAGGTCCGTCGCCTGCAGGTCAGCCATTACGACATGCGAAATCTCGCCCTGGAACGCATCCACAAGTGTCCGTTCAAGGGGTGCAACATGACCTTCTCGCCCCGGGCGCCCGGCGAGCTACAGAATCATGTTGCGTTCGAGCACACACTGGAGAAGTGCAACTTCTGCGACGACCATCTCTACCAGCATTGGACGGAGGAGCTAAGAAATGCTCACTTTATTGAAAAGCATCGTGACCAGCTCAGTTTCTATGTTGATAATGAACACGATGTGGTGATGTCGGGCATGGAGATTCCGACTTCTAGCGGCGAACCGGATGTTGTGGGCGGATTTTATGCAGAGCGCGAGTCCTTGTGGCATTTCTGCGCGCGGTGCGGTCGCGATCACCACGTCCTCAACGCACAGCTTGACCGCCGCCATCATGATGCTGTATGCCGCCCAAGCAAGAACATCCACTTGAACGCCGCCAAGACTTGGAAGACGTGCGAAGACTGCGGTGGGCGAGTGGACATAAACGTCGCGACGCGCGGCGTCGAGCATGCTCACCGGGACGGCATGCCCGAGGGTGAAGCACCCTACTGTCCAGAGTGCTCCCTGCCGCTGGGCTTGCTCAGTAAGTCATATCAAGAGCGGCATCGTCTCTTCTGTAAAGGCCAGGGAGTTGCTCTTGACGCCTTCTGCCCTTGGTGCAACGTGGGGCTTCCGTCGAGCCATAAGGAGAAGATGACGCATCTCCAGCTGTGTGACAGCATCCCTCTCGGTCGCTCATCGGGCCCTATCGACCTCGCCACGGGGGCGGCCATTGTCGAGGAAAGAAATCCCTACGGTACAGCCGAGGACATCACCGGCGATGGCCTAGGCTTTCACTTGAGAGCTGGGCTGAAGAAGCAGGAAGAGTAAGATCAACCACGAACTGAACATATACACGAGAGCTAACATTCTTCCCCACAGGACTACGACACAGAAAGGAAACCGCATATCTGCGCTGGGCGTATTGGGCAACCAGCTTAAGAACATACTGGGCAAGAACGGCGATCCCAAGCCTTCCGTGAAGGCAGCCGTCCCAGGTTTCGGGGGCAGTCCAGCTTCCAGGTTGACGTCTGGGGCCAAAGTGGCAGCCCCGGCTCCGGCTAAAGTAGCTATTCCAGCCCCAGCCAAAGCGGCGATTCCAACTCCAGCAAAGGCGGCGGTTCCAGCTCCAGCAAAGGCGGCAGTTCCAGCTCCAGCAAAGGCGGCGGTTCCGGCCCCAGCCAAGCAGGCCACCCCGGCCAAAGCTGCAGTTCCGGCTAAAGCTGCTACTCCAGCAAAAGCTGCCACTCCAACCAAAGCGGCCACTCCAACAAAAGCCGCTGTCCCAGCCAAAGCCGCGGCCCCGGCCAAGGCTGCGGCCCCGGCCAGATCAGCTGGCGTCAAGCGCAGACGACAGACGGACGCCGACGCCACCTACAAGCCCGGTTCCGATGAAGACGATGAAGAGGCCGAGCCAAGCCGGGCGGAAATTCGGCGCATCAAGGAGGCCCAGCAGTTCACTACTGACAAGGAGGCACGCGAGTACTACGCAACTACGAAGCGGCGGCGTGTCATGGACCCGAACTTCCGCCCCGGCGGGGCCGGCGACGACCTAGACGACCTAGCGGCCGAGCCCGAGCCCGCAGACGTGTCCAAGGATGCGCAGACGCTCCGCGATGATGAGGGAAAGGAAGGTGGTGTCGGAAAGACTCCACCAAAGGAAGCAGGAAAGTCGAAGGTAGGAAGCGATCCTGTCGTGGCGCCGAAGCCAAAGCAACGCCTGACGAGACGGCGCGGGAGTCCTGCAAAGTCGGAGTAGTAGAGGATGGAGTTGTCGTTTTGTCATTCGTGCTTTAGAACCTGGCGACATCGTTGCATTTAGAGGGGTTTTGGCTGGGAAAGGAATCGTTTTGGGCAAGACTTAGCTGTCTTGGTCTTTCGTCTCGTCGAGGTACTTGCTTAACTGACATTGGGGCCGCCTGGGCAAGGAACATGGCCAGAGCTTAGGCACTCGCGTGTGCATATCATCTACCTTATCATTTCGAGATATCAACCTATGCCTTGCCAACTTCGCGAAACCAGGCGCGGATTCTCAGTGACCGGAAGCCAGATTAATAACCCCCTAATTTACAGCTCGAAGCTAACATGTAACTGAGCGCTCCACAAAAGAAAGCTTCTAGTATAAAGGCAACCCATTCATCATACGGTTGTACAACTGCCCTGTTCAGGTCGACACCAGCTCCTAGCATGGTATGTAGCCTGGTGGCCATCCTTACGCCTGCCTACACCGAAGAAAGCAGCCTAGCAAGGATCGCCAGAAGATCCAACCGTCAAACGCCATCGACAATTTCAGCGTGCCTTGTCTCCTCCTTCCGCGTCCTTTTTAAACCCGCAGCCGTACGCCTTCCCCGTAGACCATGTCACGCTGTTGCCATTACGAGTGCATTTTGGACACAGTAACACTCGGTGCCATGCATTAGCCAGGTTCCCGCGCACGTTGTAGACGCTGCCGTGCGTCTCTGGCTGGCTGTTGTACGCAAGGTCGGTCGCTTTGACAACCACCGTCGTACAGTGCTTCCCGTCCGTAGCCTCTCCCCCCTTTGGCCACGCGAGTGCCGGGAGTTGCCCTATGTACCGCCAGCGCCTCCATGCCCAGAAATTGTTGCCTTTCGAGTCACCGTCGCCGGTGACAGGGTCCTTCAGCAGTTCGGCCTGGTCCCAAGTCTTGCCCCCATCGAGAGAGATGTCGACGCGGCTGACCTGGCGCCCCCCACCAGAGTACGCGTAGCCCTGGAGGGCGACAGGCTCGCGTTGTACCCATTCAGTGCATGAAGCGCCGTCGGTGAAGCCAACTCTCGCCGCTGTGTCAGCCAGGTTGGCGACTCCGCCCTTTTGCCCAGCTCCACCCACACCATTGACTTCCTTCGGTGCCGTCGCCATCCATGGAACCATGCCGCGTCGCACGCACTCTCCAACCCACACTCCCGTGATAGCACTCGTGATGGGCATCTCTTGGATGGAAGGTGCCTTGTCCCAGTCTGGGTTGGCCCCTTCGTTGGGTCCAAAGGATTTGTAGTCGCGACGCTGCCACTGAGAGCTGCTCTCCTCATCCGAGATCACAATTTTAGACAGCCACTTAACGGATCGAGCAGCGACGTGGCCGGGCACCAGGGCGCGCAGCGGATACCCGTGATCGCGTGGAAGGGGCTCTCCGTTCATGCGGAAGGCTAGGATCACGTCGCCTCGGGGATCGAGGGCCTTGGCAAGGGGTATGGAGGCACCGTAGGCCTCAAGACCGGAGAACTGCACGTGATGGGTATTCGGGTTCGTGAGATCTTCCGAGTCAGAGTTGGAAGCGCCAATCGCTTCGCCTGCCTGAGTGAGTGCACTAAAGTTGGCTACTTTGAGGCCAGCGTCGACGAGAACATCGGCCAGTCGAACGCCCTCCCACTCGGCATTGCCAATGGCACCGACGCCCCATTGAAGTCCATTGGTCTTGCCGGCATGCCTGGTCATGTCGCTTCTCCTGTTGCCGCTGCATTGGAGTACGGCAGTAACCTTGTGCACCTTGAACCGCGTCTGGAGGTCCTTCAGGGTGTACCTCTTGAGCTCCCCGTCGGGGAGCTCAACGGTCAACCCATGCTCTCCGGCTTCTTCTTCCTTGACCACAGGCACCCACATGTGGTTCCGCACGTAGAACAGCTCATTCGGCGTCTGGAATTCGCGGTCAAGCTCCAAAGTGGGTGGTTCTGCGTTGCGCGGCTTGGAGGTATGGGTAATCAACCGCCCATCCCGCACCGGATCTTGCTCGAACGGATCCTCGATGTCTTCGGCTGCCGGGTGGCCATCGACGAGATCTCCCACATGGATGAAACCGATCAGGTACTGGGACAATATCTCGCGTACATGAGCTGAATTGTGGATCGTGAAGATCTTCCAGTAGGGTTCGATGCTGCCCCCAGCCGCCCTCAGAATCACATCACCTCCCGGATGCGCCGGTATCCAGTCCGTGATATCGTACACCTTATCCTCGAATGTCACCCAGGGATTCGGGGACGAAGCGTCGTGTTTGCGCACATCCGAGAGGCGGAATCGCGGGAGGGAAGGGTCACGGTCGTCACCTGTCGCCGGCGCGGACGCATGGTGGTGGAATTTATCCTCGTCTTGTGTCGAGGGCTGGGATAAGGCAAAGAGCGAAGCAACGACTCCGACAGCAGCGAAGAGCGTGAGAGGCGCCGCTCGCGGGGCTGATCGCCCTTTGCTGCCGCTCGGCTGCTGGGGACGCTGCGTGTTCCGGGCGGAGGCTCGAGGCTTGGCGGTAGTATGCAGAGGTCGACTAGTATGAGGTCGACATGATATGGAGAAGCGTGGAAATGCGGGACTAGGTCCGTGAACAGCTTGTCGTAGTAGCCGGGACGTGATCTGCCCTGGCGCGAGAACTGCCATTGTAGTCTAGTTTCTCACTGCAGCGGTAGATGAAGTCACTGAAACAGCGTACATCAAAAGGAACCTCCTATGAGACCTCCCATCCTTCGGCAGGACGACTAAGAGGCCTCGCATCTACTGTTAAAAGAGAGGGTTGAATATGCAGTGCCGGGTGGTACTGACAGGAAAGAAAGACGAGTAAGACAAGGCAGGGCAAATGTTCCTTATCAGAGAGACTGCGTATACCAATCCGGGGTTAGATCTGAACAGGGCGGAACAGCCACGTCGAAGAAGGCTCGTGCTGCAATTTTAAAAACACGAAATGAGGCGAAAGCTTGTCCAACCAGGACAAACACCCTAGACGAAGAGCATCACGAGACCTCATTAGGGTTACGAGATAGAACGCACCCGCTCGCACCTTCCACCGCTGGACGCTATGATATGTCGTCACAGCAAGCAACCCCCTGCACGCTAAGATACCTACTAAATGTATCTACCTGCATTAGATAGTTACCTCCAGTCAAGCTAGCGTGGCCAGGTTCCAGTCCACTGGAATGTGTTTTCATTGGCCGTGGAGCAGCACCTTACAAACTGATGTGCCAGGAGCACGCCAGGAGCAGCTCTACAATGCATCAAAATGTTCCGCGACGTGGTGACTCGAGAAGAAGCAATTAGGTCGGGTGCCGGAGCAGTCGCTATTTATCTCTCTAGATAGCTACCTAACCGCCGCACCGCCTGAACCATCCCGGCCAGTCTATGTAGCTGAATGCATCCTGTTACAGACTAGTACACGATTACAACAGTGTTGTACAATCCCATGAACGCGGGCCTTTCCCGCTCACCATAGCATACTCGCTCATGGTGCTCTACTCGTCGTCCTCGGCATCTGTGAAGTACTCGAAATCGCCAGGGATAGGAGCCTCCTCATCACCCTCGCCGTCTTCATCAACTGCAGTGAGCACACCAGCGGCGGCGGCGGCGCCACTGCCAGGGGCGCCCGCCGCGCCGGGGAACAGGCTGCTAAGCTGGGCACGCCCATCAGCGCTACGTGCGTTAAGCTGGAACAGCTCGTTGATGTCACGGATGCCATTGCCCGCACCGGGGCCGCGGAGAGCCTGAGAAAGCAGGCTCTGTCGCTGGGAGAGACCGCTGCCGCCGGCGCCGGAGGGGGCACCAGCAACCGGGGCCTTCTCGGTAGTAACCTTCTTTAGCTTCTCCTCGATTAGGGACTTGGGCTCATCTTCTTGGGTATCGTGGAGCAGGAGCGGGCCACCAGTAGGCTAATAAGCGGTTAGCGATCGACACATAGCGCATGAAAAAACCAACATGGCTTACCTTCTTCACCGGCTTGTACCGGCCGACCGGGAAGCTAATGTACTTGAGCTGACCTGGCAGAACACGTGACATGTTCTCGATCTCGTAGCCCACCTTCTCCTTCTCGGCCTTCTTCTTCGAGTCAGGTGCGACGGAAGCTTCCTTCTCAGTGCTAGAGTCGCTTTCCTTCTTGGGCTCATCGGCCTTGCCCTTCTTGTCATCATCTACGTCCATCTTGTCGGCAGTGCCACCGCGCTGCGAGCTGCTCTTGGCTACGGTCGGGGTCGAGTCGATGTCCATGCTCTCGCGGCGCTGGGCGCGCTCTTTCTTCTGCGCACGGCGCTTGGCATGCGCCGTTGTCGAGAGGATGGCCGTGCTGACAAGGGCAGGGCCTTCCTCGACCTTGATCTCCTGCTCAGGAGGATAGTCGAACAAGCTGGGACGGGCTGCGCAATGAAGCTTGAAGTCGGGGATCTCAAGATCGTGGTCGAGGCCAATGAAAGACGTAGGCACAAAGCTGAGCGACAGGAAGTGGGTGAATGGGAACCAGTACCAGTACTGGGTGAAGACAGCCATACCGACGATGGCAGGCATGTTGAGGTTGCCAGTCTGGGTCTGGAGACCGATGGTGCAGTTGCGACCACCAGCGTCAATGATGCCGAGTGCAAGGGCGGCGCCGAACTTCGTCATGGCATCTTCGTGGCGGTCGCCGACAACCTTCTTCAAGGTCTTGCGGATTGAGGTAACCTTGGGGTTCATGGCCTCATTCTGCTGCGTCAGGATCATGGACAAAGCGATCAGAGCGCCTTGGCGCACGAAGTCGGTAGGATCCTTCATCATCGGTTCCAGGAGATCGATGGCCTCATCCAGGCCGGTTCCGGCACACGCGATACCCAGAGCCATCGCCGAACCGTACCGAACGTGAGGGTTGTACGACTCAGCGAGGAGTTCCACCATGCGTGGCACGCTTCCGGGCTTGCGGAAGAGGATGAAGCCGAGACTCATGACGGCAATGCGGCGGACATCGTCATTGACATCGCTGACAGCGACGTGCAGGAGTTTGCGGATGGCCTTGTTGCTTCCTGTGCCACAGTAGGCCATCGCCACGGTGAGAATACCGCCGTACCTCAAGGTCGGGTCGGGGTCGTTGAGAAGCCCCTCGATCATAACATCGGCACCTTCCTGGCGGCCGAACATAATGAGGGCCATACCGATGGCACAACCACGGACGATCTTCTCGTGGGTCGTCTCGTGAGCATAGGTGAACATGACCTGGAGAGCCTCGGCGTTTCCGGTACCAAGCATGATGAGGCCCATGGCCAGTCCAACGGCCTCGCCGTTCAGCGCTGAGTCAGCAAAGAGCACGTCCTGGAGGTTCTTGAATATCTTCTCGTCTCCGGTGGCCATGCCGGCGATACCAAGGCCCAGGGCACCGCCGTGCTGGATGACCTCCTCCTCGGCCGAGGTGAACACGGCCTTGAGATAGTCGAGGGCATCGGCGCCGTGGTTGGCGTGAATCAAGCCGTAGGCGTAGAGTGCACCGCCTTGGCTGAAGATAGAACCGCTGCTGACGCTGCCCTGCCTGGGAAGATAAGGCTCCAAGAGCTTCCGCGACTGGGTGAGGTTACCGCGATGGATGACGCCGAGCGCGGCGGTGGCTGTGAACTTGGACCAGTTTACAGCCTTGCCTAGCCAGTCCAGGTTGTCCCGGAAGAACTTGTCATGGGTTGTACCCGCGTTCATGAAGGCATTGCAGAAGGTGACTGCTGTGTGGAAGATGGAGTTGCGGCCCTCGAGACTGTCGCGGACCTTGTTCAGGATGCTCAGGTCGGTGCGGTTGTTTCGGTATAGGAACTCCAGGTTGAGCTTGATGGTCTTGCTTCCATCTAAGATCGATCGGATGTTCTTGTATGCGTTCTTCTTTGCCTTCGTCTCCTCATCCTCGGATTCTTCCTCGTCTTCATCGGCCTTGTCCTGGTCCTCAAGCAGAGGCTCGGTCTCGGCAGCCATCTCATCCTCTTCCTTCGGCTCCGCCTTCTTGGCCGGCTCGTCTGAGGGTAGGGACTTGATGACCTTGCCCAGGAACTCTTGCGTGCCGTTGTCGTAAAGATCGAACGCGATCTGGTAGGCGCTCGCAATCGCTTCTCGGTCTCCCTTCTCCACCAACTTGCGCAGCATCGTCGAGGCCTCTTCATCTGAGTCCAAATAGACGACGCACTTCGCGATCGCAAAGTAGTCTGGATTGGGTATGTCGTTGAGAAGGTCAAGGATCAGGCCCAGTATTTCGGTGCGGAGGCTGCGCTCCTGGACGATGTCCATACAGATGCTCAGGGCGTAGTCCATCAGCTCTTCGGCGTTGCCCTGGCCCGTCTCCCTGCTCTTGGATCGGCTACCATCTTCGCTCGCCTGCTTGATGACCTTGCGCAGCACCTCAAGGTTTTTGGCCTCGACGGCTATGCCGACAACCTGTCTATACTTGCCCTCCTTCAGGCAGCTCTCAAAGAGCTTCTTGATCACGTTTTCGAGTGCAATCTGTGTGTTGTGGTCGGTAATAGGCGCGATCGAGGCAGATCGTCCTTCCTTGGTCGGCTGGAAGGTGGGATCTAGGATGGCGTTGTCGGTCGAGGCGCGGGACAGAAGCGACTTGGACGGTAGCGTGACCTGGGAGAAGGGAGTAGTGGGCGAGATCAGGGCGGAGCCTTCCAGAGAGCCGGCCCCAAATGTGGTGGCAAGAGCCGGAAGAGAGATATCGTCCTTGGACTGCTTTGGGGGTGCGTGGTTCTTGGACGAGACCGCGATGTACTGGTCCACACACTTGGAGATGATGGTCTCCTCGAACTCGCCAGGAGCATCGAGCTTGAACAGAGGGCCAGCGGCAAGGGCAAACGTCATGCTCTCATTATAGGCCTGCAGGTGGAAGTACACTTTGGCGAGGACCAATGCGGCCAGTTGGCGCTCGGGGAAGCTTTCGTCTTCGTAAAGAGCCTCACTGGGCGCAACCGGTCAGCGCAGCCTAAGGAAGGCCCGGAACAAGCTGGAAACAACTTACATCTGGCTCAACGCCCCCGCAACTTCGGTCCAGACTGTGTCGATGTCATCGTTCAGGGTTTTGAGGGCGAAGACCTTGAGCTCCGGTTCCTCGTCGGCCAGGAAGGCCAGCACTCCTGTGGCGGTTGTTGTGATGAGGCCAGGCATTGTCACCGCGCGACCGGGGGTGTGGCACTTCGGAAGGAGGAAATGGAAGGAAGTTTCGGATTACGGACGAGGGGATCAAGGACTCGTGGGTCGCGCGAGAGATTTATCTGGCGAAGTCGATGGAGTTGCTCAGGATGGTTTGATGGAAAGAGGGAGTAGAGTTTGGAGCTGGCTGGATCGCAATCGAAGCACGAGCCCCCGATTATTGAGCCCACGTCAGGAGCTCCTGCCTAAGGTACAGCCTTGGACGCACTCGCGCCTGAGCCGCCACCAAGCCATTTTAGGCGGTCCAATCAACATTCTAAACCGTTTCCGGCTAAGTCTCGGCCAATCGGTACTCGATTTCACGTGATCAATCACTCATCCAATGCAAGCCCTCCTCTTGGGTCCACTTCGTCCTTTCGACCTTCTGGTAGAAGACTTTGTTCAGCTGGCTGCTACTGGATGACTATCGCCTCGTTAGTAGCCAGCTAGCTGCCCTAAGACGGGAAACAGAGTGAGACAAGGACAGATGTCTCTTATAGATGCCCGAGTTATGTGTAGAAACGCAATAGAGATTTGAATTCGATGTAATAAATGTAAGCGTTTTCTCCCTCGAAGACAAACGGAGCTACTCTAATCTCATCCTTATATCTTGAATCAGGAGCGCACCTTGGGTTGGTTAGCCTGTGCCGTGGTGCTACTACTGACATTAAACCTTAATTCTCTTCTTCCTGGCTGCTTGTCCTCAAGCTCCTGGTCGAACTACCTCAACTTTCTCGGAACTCTTTTGGAGCTACTATGCAGTATGCACAAAGCACTAAGCGCGTATAGACTGCCTCGAAAAGTGCATATAGTGCTTTTAAATTCACCTATTGGGGCTTTTTCGGGACCTAGGAAATACTGGTTTTGGGGGCTAATTAATTTCGGCAGACGAAGCCCCGATACAAGAACTTTCTGGTGGAGTTTTTTTTTTTCTTTTGGGTGGAAGCCGCTCGGCAGTAGCGCCAGCTAGCAAGTAAGGTACCTCTGTAGGAAATATGGCTTCGGAGAAGATCGCCTGTAGAGAACTGTACCCCGTAACACGCCAGTGATTTGTCGCCACACGTTGGGTAATACGTGTGTAGAAATGAAAATACTTTACGGAGGGCTGAGATGCAAAGCTTTCTGAATAGCTTCAGAGGAGGCGCTGTAGCTGGCTTAGCTTCGCGCCCAGCCCCCTCCAGGGCCTGCAAAGCTCGTTTCCGCAAACAGTTCACGCATCGGCCACTAGCTGCCCCGGCTGTTAAGGACGGCGGTATAGCTCCCACCTGTCTGCCTAACACCATAGGTCCCAAGCAAACGGCTTGAGCGAGTCCACATTTTAGCAAGTGTTCAATCGCGCGCACATCAACTCCTTTTGTTCACGCTATCGGCTGCGTCAGGCTCATGCCAATGCCGTCGCCTTTCGTGCTATAGCGCTAAAGGCCCTCTTTGTGCTTTGTCTCTCTCTATCTACGGTGGTATGATCCCCCAGACCCTGTTGACAGCCTGCAACTGCGCGTCGACCTCGCTTGCGATGCCACTCTGAGTCTCCCTTTCCGCCGCGCCGACACGATTCTCTAGAGGATGCGATCGATACCGCTCGCGACGCCGCCCATCTTCCATCCGATCTATATCAATCCTGTGCGCCGTAAGCCCGCGCCCGAGTCCTCGCGCCGCAACTAGGACTGCGCAAACGGGCATGAGCTCGGAGAGGGGGCATCCCAAGAGTCGAGAACCGCGTATATGTGCTAGCGGGCGGGAGGCCACGCGCGTCGGAGGTAATCGAGGAAGGAATAAGGACGAAGGACGTCTGGGCGCGAAACTCCCGAGAAGCAGCAGAAGCCGACCGCGAAGATGGATCTCCGGGGCATACTGAACGACAACGGGCCGGCCTCATCGAGGCAGGGCAAGCCCTCCCAGCCGGCACCGCAACAGCCCCCATCAACACCCGTGCAAGCGCCCCCGGGGCAGCAGTTTCGGGATTACAGCCAGACGACGCAGGCATCACCGAGCCGGCCTATGTCACAAGATTTCGGCTCTCAGAGATCCTCAAGCCTCTTCGGCTCGCCTCCACCCTATCACACCCCCGCCCCCTATGCGGCCCGGCCTCAACCTCCAACCCTCCAACAGGTCCCCCCGAATGATATGCGGTCTCCGAGCGTCGCCACTGGCCCCGGCCTCGCGCCCTCTCCGTACCGACAGACGCCGACTTCATCGATCAGCGGCCCCGGCGGAGGATACCCGTTCCCTCCTACGAACCAGACCCCGACGAGCCCTGTGCAACTACACCAGTACCCGCCACAGGCTGTCTATCACAGAGACAGCTACCCTCAGCCACATGGCCCAGCAGGTGTGACAGGCTCGGCTGGCGGCCCCCCATATATGCAGGGACAACCCATGCCACAAACACCTGCAACACCAGGCGGTGCGCATCCCTATCTTCACCAGCGGTCGCAGTCTACGCACTCCACACCGACACCCACCTCCGCTCAGAGCCAGGGACATTATGGGGTCCCCTTTGTCCAAGGGAGTCCTGCTGCTACCACCCACCCGCTCCCAGGTGACCATCACCAGCATCAGCGACAGCCTTCCCAGCCGCCCACGCCCCTCGGACCACCAATGCCGGGAGCCCGTCAGTCTTCTGCTAATTACGCGCAACCGCCTAGCCCGTATCAGCAGCGTCTTTCATCCACTGGTTCCTACATTCACCAGCAGTCGGCCCAGGCTTCGCCGTCCCAAAATACACCACCGCCCCCTCTCCCGCCGGGACTGCCCCGACACCCCAGCGCGCAGAGCATCTACGAAGCTCAAGCTGCGACCGATCTCCACCGAGGCTCCCAATCCCAGAGCGAGCGCGAAAAGAGCCTCAGCGTAAGCCCCAAGACCAGGATACCGAGCTTGCCGAGCAGCGCCGGTCGGCCGAGCACCTCGCGCGCCGACTCAGAATCCTTTCACCCCCAGCCGCACCAGAGCGTGGCGATGGGAGTCGATCCGGACTCGCGCGCTCGCGATCGCGCGACCACCCCAGCGAAACGCAAGTTGGACGACCGAGATTTGAAGCCAGACGAGCTTGAGAAACGGGAGGTACGACCGGCGCCGTTCGAGAGAGTGAATGGGAACCATGTGCCGGCCTCCGCGTCACACGCACCCGCTTCTGCATCGGCGTCCCCGGTTATTCCCAAGAAGAAGAAGAGAATGCGATATCCAAACGCGCCGGTTTGGGCACAGCAGTTCCAGAACGGCCGGAAGCTGAATGCTGCCAACTACATCCTCCACAAACCCGTCCACGATCACATGGCGGAGCTCAATGGCAAGCAGGAGATCAAGACGGAGCGAAGTCGGCATGCTTCCCCGGAGGAGAAGCGAACAGCACCACCTCCCCCTCCCCCTCCCCCTCAGAACCAGCCGCCTGCAGCTGCTCCCGAGATTCCAAACATGGGCCGACCGCTAGGTCCGTGGGAGCAGGCTATTACGGGAACACCCCCAATGCAGGAGATAGTCAAGGAAGTCGCCGATTTCCTCTACCTGAATATCGTCGGTAACGATAGAAGGGGTGAGATCATGGCACACGGGATCGAGTTTGAGGTCGAGGCGAAGCTGGGCAAACTCATTGATAGGAACACGAACGACCGACTCGCCCTCCCTGTTTTGACTGAATGTGTCGTCAATCACCGCGAAACAGCTTTTCGGAGTAGCATGACAGAGGTATGTCCATATCCTTTCTGGACGAGCCGGCCCGTCTCCTTTTCTTTGCCTGGGATATTCTAACCTTGGTTGTTTCCTGCAGGCCCAGCACATGCAGTACAACGAATTCCTCAACGAGGCCGTCCAAGTAACCCACCACAAGAATCGAGCCAACGTACCCAAACCTCGTCTGCCGGTGGAATACAAGCACCGGCGGGAAATCGACCGATTCTTCGAACTTCCATCTCACATGCGGCAGCAGCTCCCGCCTTACGTCGAGAGCCTAATAAATCCTCGCCATGGCCTCAAGGTCCGGGTAACGTATGATGAGAAGACAAAAGAGGTCCTGGCCAAGATCATCAAGGCCCGCGTCGCCGATTTGGACATTTATATGCCTAAGAGCCTCCTGGATGTGCGGATCAGCATCAACCTGGAAATGGCATGGGACATGTCTGTCGAGGAGCTGGAGCGGATCGGCGGGGGCAAGAAGAAGGATTCCCCCGACCGCAACAAAGACCGATTGAGCTACCAGCACGGGCCTTACCAGATCGATTTGACCCAAGTGAAGTCGATCCTGGCCGTAAGCAACCACCTAGATGAACTCGGCGATGCTACTCATGCTAACTGTCTCATACAGGCTGGCCATCAACCCCTGTCGAAGGAAGAGAAGGAACACGAGCTCGAGATCGAACTGTCGGTGGCGACCCTGTTGGACCAGGCCAGGCGTCTACACGAAGGCCAAGACAATCAGTTTACGGAGCTGATAGAGGGCTTTATCGACAACGCTAAAATCCTGAGCCGCAAGGCGAGCGAGTTCAAAGCTTAAGGGCCGACCGTCCCTCTTCAGCATATACCTCTTTATTGTATTTTAGTTCGGCACTGCCTCCCGTGGATAGGGGTTATGTGATCCGTCTCGCCTCCGAGGGTGCGGCGCGACGGGGTGTTTCGATTCGGCGGCTCTTTTTTTTATTCTTCACTGCTAGATACCAGGGCGGAGTCAGGAAAGACAAGCTTTCGCGGGCCATACAGCGACCTGAAAAAAAATTGACAGTTTGAGCACCGATACCTTCACGTGCCATCGCCTACGTCTTGTGCCTGTGACCGACCGACTGGCTTCTGAGGGCCAGAGGCAGCCTGAGTGGACATGCTTTGAAGGCCACGCAAGGGCGCCCAGGATGTCGATCTGAAAAAAATCGGCCTCGACTAGCGGGCAGAAAGCTTAACCCAGCCCGTCGGCCCAACTGATTCTTTGCTTTGTGTATCTACAGAACTTGCGAGCTGGCCCTGGGCAAAGGATGCCGTCACTGTCGCCCGAAGTGGGGGCGATGCACTCAAGGGTGAAAGCAGTGTAGGTAGGCAAGGCATCTTGAGCTAACTTGCATCACTTACTGCTTACCTACGTGGCTCGACTAGTAACTATGTGGCGCCTCCAGAGCTGCAGAGCCAAACTTTTGCTACTATTTCAGGCATTTCGGTCCTCCTTTTCGTCTTCCCACCCATTCTCCTCGCCGCCAATGAAGCCATGATGATGATGCCACGGGAACCCGCAAGGGAGCACCTGTGCTCTCGCCGGATAAAGTCACACTTATAGCAGAAATTCAGTAGCATATGAGGTTGTGGGCCTAGCCTCCCTAACCTCCCTTTGCCGAAGTGCTAGGAAGAATACACCCGGATAGGCACGGGTATAGACCAAGTCTTGAGGGGAGCGGCTTTCGTTTTGCTTTGTGCTAATGTGTCTATCTAGCCTAGTGACCATGCTAGCTATGCTTATGGGGACAACGATTTAAAAGTTGTAGATCCTTCGCAGTGTAAATAGGAAGAGCAATCATTCGAACTCACAGCTACCGAATCCTAAAACGAGAAGCACGAAGTACTCAGACTTCCGGAAGAATGAAACCTACTGAGACACCAATACTCTATTCTTTCGTTCCGAATGTTCCGGCATCATGGCTTGGAAGAGAATATGACTATGGCGTAACTACATACCATAGTAGCTCAGTTGATTCTGAGGTCTAATCGTGCATTTGTAGATCTTCCCACGGAAATTGCCCATCGATTAACGAACTCGCCAAAAGCATACTGTCGCTGCCCATCAGCTGCGTCCCATTTGCAACACTGCTAGTTGTGTTTTCGGTCACCGAGTAGCCAGGAATTCCAGCCGTGTTTGGCGCTCCGCTAGTTATGTCGTTTTGGATGACAGCTAAAGATGGCATAATCATATAATTTTGATCTGCGAAAGATTGCACATAGCCCAGATATGGCTCGTTTTCGTGGCCTATCATCTCGCTTGAAGCTTGGGTTATGTGATGCAATAAGTATTCATACCTGGTGGGATATGAGTCTTGACCTCGCCCGACTTACCCAAGTCGAAGTCCACATAGTTAGAAGGCGGGTAGCCGAGTACATAGTTTGGTGCCGGAGAGGGTATATAGGCTGGCTCGTCCGGATCCTAATTATTGTTGACACCAGGCAAAGGAAGCGAAGGGTTAGGCAGCAGGAAGGTGACAGATGGAGGATTTTTTGCCCTTTCTCTGCGTCTCCTTTGGCTTCCTGTGTTCCGCGATCTATGAGCTTCCTTACACGTAGGAATTGCCCGCTCCTTCGTGTGTTGGTGGTCTTTCTTGGATTTTCGTGTCATATTGGTCAGTAGGTGGAATGCCGAAGCTGCTCTTTCGAAAATGTAATGAAAATAGAGGTGATATATCAGTATTGAAACGTCTTCCAATTGATTCAACGCAATCTTGTCAAATTCGATGGTGTTTTCTGCATCTGTACGAGGTTGCTGGCCTAGCTGTTTAAGCTCCAAGCTGGTAGCTAACGTTCCATACCAACCTTGCCCATGTCCACACTCAGACTTGAGTCTTAAAGTCAGATACATCTACAAGAAAGCGTCTTGAAGCGAGATATGCTTTTAAGGAAGCAATTTGAAAGTCGGATATGTCTAAGAGCAGGGATTGAAGTCGGATATGTCGGAGCGAGCGTTGCATCCCCGTCAACATTACACCCTCGTCAGCGTTACGCCCTCGTCAGCGTTGCCTCCTGGTCAGCGTTTGTGAGAAGCCGCCTGCGAGCTCCGCACCTACATTATCCTTCTGCAAGTTGTCAGATCTATATCTAAGCGAGCATTGTAACTTGGAGCCAGATCTACAGCTAACCAACCAATTTATACGAAAAATCAGAACCGTTTCTCTTGATGGATCGTCTCCACAGTCAGCATCAAGGCTCGAATCCAGGGGTGCATCCCCAAGTCGGTATCCAGAGGTATGAAGCATCAGAAGATACTCTTAGACGATAGAAGAAAAGATTTTCTTTCTGAATTACGGTCCTTGAACTCTTTGTCGCGTTCCCTGAAGCCCCAATAGGCATCTTCGTTTACAAACACGCCGGGGGCAATTATTGGGCGGCTGCACTTGGCGGCATGCCGAATTTTGCCTCGTGCGGCCAAATGGAGGAGGATCAATGCAGGTGAGGGGAGAAACGATATCCCTTTATAGGCCGCTAGATATGCCAGGGTCGAAGCGGGGTAGCTTGCAGCGGCATCAGAAGGACCGGCAAGTGCACTGCATTCCGGGCCACCAACCTGCTCGATCCGACGAGAGCACACGTGCTCTGGTGGTTCCTCGTCCCTCATTTCTAGGCCCGTCCACGCGCACACGCAGCATAGCTAGCAAATAGCACCATCCCCCCCCCCCCTCCAACCACGCCTCTCTGCTCTGCCGAGGAGGTACCCGGGAGGGCCGGCACCCCACGAACCCCACCATCTCGCCCAGATGCCGCCATCGCGCCTCCTATCGACGTGACCATGCACCCTCCTGATCGACAAGAGCCTCTTTAGATCGATGGTAGCCCCATGGTTCATGGTAGATAAGGAACACCATGCCCTTTTCGCAGAGCACCTTGTTGAGAATAACTCTCTTGCTTCTCCTGCCCATCGTCCTATCCATAGTATACCCCGTACTTAAGACCACCTTCTTTGCCATGTCGATCCAGAACGTTGTCATCGTCGGAGTGAGTCGTCACCCTGGGTTGATGTGTTTTCGACGCTGACCCCGCCCCCAGGGCTCTGGTAACCTGGGCAGCTTCGTGCTCAAGGAGCTGCTCGCCGCTGGCTTCAACGTGACGGCCCTGACTCGGGAGAGCTCTAACAGCACCTTCCCAGCTGGCGTCACGGTGAAGAAGGCCGACTACGACTCCATTGAATCGGTCCAGAGCGCATTCGCTGGTCAAGATGCTGTCGTCTCTGTGGTGGGCACCCTGGCGATCCGCAGCCAGACAATCCTCGCCGACGCCGCGCTGGCCGCAGGCGTCAAGCGCTTCATCCCATCCGAGTTCGGCATCAACACCCGAAAGCTTGAGGGTCTGGCCATTGGAAAAATTCTCGTTGGCAAGACGGCCTTCGTGGACTACCTGGACGAGCTGGCTAAGAAGAACCCCTCGTTCTCGTGGACCGGCGTGTCGACAGGCTTCTTCTTTGACTATGTGAGCCGCTCCATCTGCTCCCAATTGGACACGGAGGAAATCCTTTCCGACCAGTTTCTTACGTGAAATTATGTACAGGGTATCAAAGCTGGCATTCTCATCAACTACAAGGAGAAGTCCATCGCCGTCGTTGACTCTGGCGACGAGAAGTGGCCAGCTAGCACCCTATCGCACATCGGCAAGGTCGTCGCGGGGATTCTCAAGCACCCCGACCAAACGGCCAACAAGTACCTCGAGACCGCCTCGTTCAACCTCTCGCAGAACGAGCTGCTCGCCATCGTAGAAGAACTCACTGGCACCAAGTACACCGTGAAAAAGTTGAACGGGGCGGAGCTGCTGAAGACGGGCGAGGAGAAGCTTGCAAAGGGCGACTTCAGCGCCTTCTTTCCCCTTCTCCAGGCGTATAACTCCGCTGACGGGGCGGGACATGCCGCGAAGCTGGACAATGCCCTGGTTGGCGTTCCCGAGGAGGACCTGAAGGCGGCAGTGAAGGACGGGCTCACCCAAGCTGGCGTCCTCTAGTTTTGCACTTTGTATTGCAATACCTTCACACCTGCGGATATAGTAGAAACAAAAAATAACTCCATGACCTCTATCCCGAACGGCCACCTGATATATGACCGTGGGAACCCGTGCTGATGTTAAGTCTTTCCTGGCATAAACCCGTCACGTGAATGTCTATTCACGCGCTCCTAGTGTTCGGCAATGCCACTCGCTTAGCACCAGCACACGAGTGGCCTAAAGATGGAGCCGCCCACGTCGTGTTATTCCTCCCATAGCTTTTGGTATATGCTTCTACAGCCGCCCATATGACGTCTAGGCGTAACAGTGCTCCTATCTACCATCACACCGAGATCCCATGAGCAAACCATCAGACTGGCCCCGTGTGTTAGGGAGGAGAAAGGGAAAGATCCAGGTAGACACACTTCGGTGGTCCAGATATGCCAAGCCCTGTTTCTCTCCATGTTGCATAGGTAGTCCCGAGAGGGAATCCAGCGGCAGCTGGGCATGTATACCGAGAGCCTACGCCCAGGCTAATCTCTTAGCGACAGTCAGCCCTTAATTGATCAGCTGCATGGAATTACCAACATCGTATTTTGAAATATACGAAGGCGAGTCGCCTAGCTCATAGCTACGTTGTTCCTCTTGATCTCTCCGCCCCCACTGCAAAGAGAACGTGCTCGACCTCGTATTCCCGCAACATCTTATGATAGCGTAGCACTGCATATAGACTTTATAAACACGACCCACGTAAGCAGCGACGATGGGATCGTATACAAATAAGGACAGGCGAGTTTAGGTTCGTATGTCCTCTCAGCTATTAGAGAGAAGCATCCGAACGAGCAGCAGCTTTATGAAAGCACTAATTGAGATATTCTTTGTATATTATCTTTTGTGGGGAAGATATTCCTGACTATTAGCAGGTCGGAATACAAGATCCGTGGGATATCTTTGTGATATAAAGTTTGGCTGTGAACCTTGTGTACTGAGATCAGCTCGTCTGCCACTACTCGCTACGCGTCATTGAACCTGGTCTGCATTCTTTTCGCCAAGTGCTGATACTCGCAGAAACTATGCGTTACTCAATCTCGACTCTTGCCTTTCTACTAGTGAGAGCAAGTTCTGCCGCTCTTCAGTCGCCAGCCGCGGTCCCAAATGTAGTTCAGTTCCGAGTGTATGGCGAGAGTGGCTGCAACCAGCAGAATGAAGGCTACTTCACGTTCCGGAAGGAGGAAGTTGGCGGCTGCAAGGACTTCAAATCCTACAACGTTACTGTGGAGTCCTATATCCTGCAAGATCTAGCATCTAACTACAGCAGTAAGTCGCGGGCTCTCACGAGTTGGATCTGAATAGAATTCGGGATACTGATAAATTGGACTAGTCCAATTCTGGGCCAATGAGGGATGCACTGGAGAGACGGACAGGTTTACGGCGGCAGGAAACACATGTACGAATCGGTCAGAGAAGTCTTTTACGGTGTTCAGCACTTGAGAAAGGCATCTATGGGCCGGCGCTAGCTAATAAGATTGTTCTGGAGAAAATGGAAGATATTATGTTATGGCCTTGTGAGTCTTTTGTACACATTCCAGAACTTGACTGAGCAGAGACGTACAGCGACGCGGATGCGGTAAAGAAAGGGGCAAGTTTGTTCTATGAACCGAAGCCTAGGATCTCAGGCAATTAGACGACTAGGATCCAGAGCCAGACCGCAAACTATCAATATATACAAGTGATAAGGCTCAAGATGTACAGCTACATCCAATGTCAACCGTCATTACATCACTACGACTCCCTATCTTCCGTGTCTGCGCCCCCCATCTCCGCTCTGATCTGTGGCTAATTGAAGGCTCAAGAAAGACTAATGTTGGGCAGATCCCACGGAGCCCAGGTGGCCACATCGACGGTCGTAGAGCTCTTCTCGGTGGCTGGAGGTGCAGTGCCCTGGTTGAGCAGGAAGTAGTTGATGTAGTTGCTGAGCTCGGTCTGCTGGGAGCTGGGGAACTGGCAGTGGGAGTGGCCACCCACGAGCGAGAAGCCCATGTTATTGGGTACACCAAGCGCCTTGTAGATCAGGCGACCAGCCTTCATGCAGCCAGTCGTCGACACGGGGCCGAGCCAGTCGATATCGTTCTCGATGGCGAGCAGACCACGAGGAGCAACCAGGGCGGCAAGCATGTGGTGATCCTCGGGCACAGTCGAGGTCGACTTGCTGTACGAGTTGAAGTTCTTGCTGAACCACACATTCTCGCCAACGATCTCGCCAGCAGTCTGGATGTTCTTGCCAGCGCTCTTCTGCGAGTCGCTGATGCGCCAGCAGGCGGCACCACCGGAGCCCGACTCCTGGGGCAGGGTGAGCGCAATGCGCTTGACCAGGGCGCCAACGATGAAGGCACCTTTGCCGTTGCGGCTGCATCCGGTGACACCCAGACGCTTGGTATCGATGCCCGAGTCGGCACCGACCTGCTCCAGCGCATCGATGAGTCGGTCCACACCCCAGGCCCACGCCGTCAAGGCACCGGCACTGTGGCCGCTGCCGAAGAGGGTGTAGAACTTGCCCTGGCCGCGCGACGAGCCCGAAGCCTGAGAGGCGAAGTCGTCGTTGCCGAAGTTGATAGTGGCGACAGTCGCAGGGATCGGAAGGGACGAGCCACCGATCGTGATGATGGCCGGGAACGGCCCGTTGCCGGAGGGCTTCTTGATCGAGGCGCTGTAGGTGACCGATTTGCCTCCCTGCGTTACCGTGACCGAGATGCCGGTACCGCTCATGGTTCCCGTCACCTTCTCGGGGGGCGGCGGGTAGGTGCCAAGCTCGTACTGCTGCATGATCTTGCTGATCTCCTCAACCCGGCACTCCCACTGCGCCTTGGTGGTCACCTTGTCTCCGGACGCAGTAGTGAACGGATCCGGGAGCTTGGCGTTGTTGACGGCAGCATAGGTGTCCTTCGTGGAGCAGGTGCCCTGTCGCTCGAAGATTTCGGAGGCAGGAAGCGCCCAGGCCTGCCAGGCCGCCCCGGCAAGGAGGAGAGTGGATGCCAGATGAACCATCTTGGGAGCGGAATCTCTATCGACTGGGTGTGGCCGCGGATGCGTGAGTAGAACAGGACGGCGCGTACGCCCGAGGATCTCGGTGCGGCCATCTTATATGAGAGCCGGGTCGAGCCACCACCAGGCGCTGGGGAAGCGGGTCAAAAAGGGGGCGCTTCCCTTGTGCCCGACGACGACTGCAATATTCCCGGCTGGCATCTTTTCCGGATGTAATTAACCCAGGGCCAAGCCAAGGGAGTAGTCGTCAACGACGAGCTGGTGACCATCCATCCGCGGTCTCTGGCGGAGGGCCAGCTCCATCCCGTTCGCGCGCCATAGGTGGAAGAATAACGTTCCACTTCAATGCTCCCGAGTTTCCGGACCCGGATATGGAAAGATCCAAACACAAGAGGCATGCACGAGCGCCGCCTACGGCCGAGGGAGGGACAGGCACCCGCCCCCATTCTACGATCCAGAGACAAGGCACAGCCGTGGTGGTGGCTGACTTCCCCTATCTTGGCACTTTGGATGAGCTGGACTGGTGGATCACCAAGAGAGGCATGGGGGGTGGTCGTCGGGACGAATTGAAGCAATATGGGTATTTACACCTGCACGGGGCGGGGGGGTGGTATAGCAGCGGCGATTATTGCGTGGCGACCCGCGTGGAAGCCGATTCGAGAAAACGGGGCTAGAATGCCGAATGAAGGGAACCATGGTCCAAGGCCGTCCGCATCCCACACCAGTGCGGGGGAACCTGAGCCTCCGTTTCCTGCGTCATGTATCAAAATTGTTTGCAGGAACCCAAGCCCGCGAGTATAGTACTCGGTACGCTAGGCGCGAGCCAAGGAAGCATTCGGATGTGGCTGGGATAGAGCCGCCGTCTATGTGCAGAATGATGCTCGTTTGCCCGAAGAAGACTTAATGGCTCCGGTGTGTGTTGCCACTAAGCGGAACTAAAAACTCAAATACTAGAAGTATGTCCGAAGGGGGTGCGCAGGGCTGTGGTAACTCCTTACTTCTGGGTAGCTTGTATCTAGGGTTTGGAGGGAATGATTGCGGCTAACAGGCATAAGCGGGCCCGCCTCTTCCGTTTCGGAAACGGGTTCAAGGGGATCGCGGACGAAGAGACGAGGGAATTGGAGAAAGGGAAACCTCTTATTCAGCTCGTGAGCTAGAGACCTGCTTCAGCGGTGAGGCTCGACACGATGTGTGCATGCTAGAGGAAGTCGGACTTTCTACTTAGGTGTTCGAACATGAGTTCAGTCCTCCGGCTCGAACGGCACTCTGTTTACATCGACATGAACCAAGATGGAGACTAGTTAGTCTTGGCTGCAGTGCGCAAGAGGTCCACTGCCCCGGATGACGCAGCGTACACTCGCTAAAACTTCCCTTGCCTTTCCTATACTCTTGCCCGCTCTGCCGAACTACCGTTTTCTAGAACGGAAAGGGTCCTTAAATATAACCGCCGATATAGCACATCTCCCGGCTGGGGAGCATCATGTATATGGAGATTGATATGCGGGGCGGCCACGCGCTCCCCGAACTGCTCCTCAGAGCTTTCCGCCTTTGCCGTGCTATGCCCTGGGCTCGGGCTGCGAGTGAACGTCGCTCTGTCATGTGGTTGTTCCATACCCTGCAGACACCGTTGCATGTCGGTATTCCGAGCTAGATCGTGCATCCATCTCACAGCTCGGCTGCAGAGATGTTTGGATAAGGGAATTCCTCACCCGGTTTTGCGTCCCTCGGCCGCGTGATATACACCACCTCCTCCCACCTCCCCTCGCGAAAGATATCACCCACGGACAAACCGCGTGGCTACCATGTTGCCATTGCTCTGGGCGGTCTTGGCATATGTGAGCCGGCCGGTGCTCGCGCACGGCGGGCTGGCCAACTACACGGTAGGGGACACATGGTACAGAGGGTACGGCACACTCTTATCGCTCCTCGGCGGCTGCAGATGAACCAGCTTGCTCGTGAAACCCCCGTTCGCGGTACCGAGTCGGCGCTGATCTGTTCGCAGGTACGACCCAGACACGCCGCCAGAGCAGCAGATCGGACAGCCATGGATGATCCAGCGGCAATGGGCAAGCATTGAGCCCATATTCACTGTCGATTCCAAGTATCTTGCGTGCAATAACCCGGGGATACCACCGCCGTCCTACATCCCCATCCAGGCCGGAGAGAACATCACTGCCGTATACTGGTACTGGCTCCACCCTGTTGGGCCCATGTCGGTCTGGCTGGCAGCATGCGGCGACGACTGCACGAAGGCGGACCCGACCGAGGCCGAGTGGTTCAAGATCTGGGAGGCCGGCCTCCTAGTGGGGCCGAACCTGGCCGAGGGCATCTGGTACCAGAAAGCCTTCCAGAACTGGGACGGTTCACCGGATCTGTGGCCGGTGACCATTCCCGCGACACTAAAGTCGGGGCTGTACATGATCCGGCACGAGATACTGAGCATTCATGTCGAGAACAAGCCGCAGTTCTACCCAGAGTGCGCACACCTCAACATCACGGGGCGCGGGGCCTTGCTGCCGCCCAAGGAGTATTTAAAGAAATTCCCGGGCGCCTACGACCCGAATGGTAAGCGTTTATATAAAGATTAGATCGAGTACCAGAGACTGATCACCTCAACCCAGATCCCTCGATCAACATCAACGTCTACTCCGACGCGAATAAGAACACAACAGTAAATCCCCAGCTTGGACACCAGCCATGGATCCTTGCTGACTGGTTATCAGAAATACGTAGTACCTGGTGGTCCAATATGGAAAGGGTAAGTGTACCACAATTTCGATTCAATTGCACTAGCTGACACGAGCAAAGATTTGGAGTCATGGACAAGTATTGTATGGGCTGCTAGCAGAGTATATCAGCTATAATGTAGCGCTAATTCATATATCATACGCGGTCACCTGTGCTCTTGTGCGATACTAGTCGCATATGTGCCCTTCTACTTGCCGTATCGCACCTTCAAACGGTCATCCTAGACGACTCAGTGGCCTCCAGAAACAAGCTGCGCGAACTTTCCCCCCAAGGCCAGGAGCTTGTCATAGGAACCTGTCTCAACGACTGTCCCTTCCTCCAACATCACCACACTGTCCGCGATGCGCATCATCTCCGTGCTATGCGTGATGACTACGATAGCCATCCGTCGTCCCACACGCACCATCACACTACGCAGCACTGCCCGTACCCCCTCGGCGCTCTCCGCATCGAGGGCGCTTGTCGGCTCGTCCATAACCAGCAGCATTGGATGCCTGACCAGTGCTCGCGCGATGCTGATGCGCTGGGCTTGGCCGCCGGACACCTGCAGGCCACCATCGCCTACTACGGTGCTGTACCCGTTCGGGAGCGAGATGACAAAATCGTGGATCCCGGCCGCATGTGCTGCAGCCTCGAGGTTTAATCGGCTCCGCTTGCGAGAACTCTCATGTAGGCCGTAAAGGATGTTATCGCTGATGGAGACCGGGAAGAGGAAAGGGTGCTGTGGGACGTAGGCTATTTGGCCGCGCAAAGACGAGGTAAGGAGTTCATTTGCTGGGACATGAGAGAATGAGAGTGACGGAGGGAGTTGCGGCGCATGGGCTGGCTCGTATTTCTCGAGATCGACTCTGTCATGGGATTCATGAACGCCGCGGGGGCGTGAGAAGTAAATGCGGGACTTCCGGGTCCCTGTGAGAAGCTTTGCTCGAGGTGGCTGAGTGAGTGAGACTGTTTCTAGGTTTACGGGCTCGTAGAGTCTCAGCATCAGTGCCGCGATGGTGCTCTTTCCACACCCTGACGCACCCACGATCGCAGTGCATGTACCCGCATCGATGCGAAGGTTAATGTTCCTCAATGTCTGCACTTGGTCTCGGCTCGGGTAAGAAAACTGCAGCCCGTTCATCTGTACAGGAAGCGGTGACAAGAGTCTTTTCGTTCCTCGCTCCTCGTGGCTGGCATCGAAGGATAGGTTGGCATAATAGAGCATCTGGACCGCAGTGGACTTGGCGGCAGCGACCTGGGGTACGTTGCCCATCAGACCGGTCGATGTTCCGAGGGCAAACATTACTAGGTTGACTACTCGTAGCACATCCGTGGCCGACACATTTCCTTCTTGCAGGATCTTCGATGCGTAGTAAAAGATCAAGGCAGTGAGGAAGAAGGCAGTGGACTGGTAGAGGCCGTAGAATATGCCGGCGCGGACCGCTCGCTTGGTGCCTAGCCAGAAAGTGACGGAAGCGGATCTTGAGTGCTTTTTCTCGAAATGCCTCTCCAAGGTGAGAGCGCGTACTACACGAATGCCCAGGAACGTCTCCGTGAAGGTGGCGCTAGTTGACTCTGCTGAGGCGTCGCAGATGGCTTGCCACTTGTCGTTTGTCATGGAGCTGGCTCGCGCCGCGCCGAATGCGAACGGCAAACCCGCGAGGGTGATGAGGGTAAGATCCCATCGTATGACCAACGCCCAGGTGAGCGAAGTGGCCATCATCAGCAACACGGTGACGAATATGGGAACGAACATGCCGACCAGCTTGCGCATCTCCTCGGCGTTGCGATCCAGGCACTCGACGATGGCGCTCGGAGAGTGGGTTGGTTTATCAAACCACGACTTGGGCTGGGCCAGGATCCGGCGCAGCGCCTGAGAGCGAAGGCTGTCAACCCATGTCCGAGCGACGCGCTCCATGAAGAAGTACGTGAGGAAGGTCGCGGTCGCATCTACAACGGCAATGGCAGCTAGGGCCCCGGCCCATTTGGATCCCGCAGCGGATCGATTGCCGGGAAGCCAGAAAGCCTCCAGGAGGTTGGCGAAGAAGAACGAAAAGGCCGGAGTGCTGGCTGCGGCGACGATGCACATGAGTAGACCGAGGACCAGGTGCATCCGGCTGGTGCTGCTGTCTAGCGTCGGCCAAACCGTGTAAAGTATCTTGGTAAGGGAAGGGACCCTGACACGGTTCTGCTTCGTCTCTTTGTTCTTCTTCGCAAGGCGCTCAAGGAAGAACACCTCGAGGGAGTCGAGACTCACCGTGCTGCTTAAGCTGTGCACCTTCTGTAAATCCCGGCGAGGCTGGCGGGATCTGGACTGCTGAACCACTCGGCCAATCTGGTCGACCATTTCGAGGCTCGATCTCCTAGAATAGTCGTTCATGGCACTGCAATTTCTATGGGCAGGAGCCTGGCTGTTCTCTGGGTCGGTAGCGACATCTCCGGTTTGTTCTGGACGAAGTGTGGGTGTTTGTATCGTCATTGCCCTGAGGCCGAAAGTATGGCGTTTAAAGAGCCCAACGCGGCTGTCTTGTTGGTTACTGTCGCCACTGCCAAAGAAGAACTGAGACAAGCGGTTTGTTTTCTTGGGTTCAGTCACCTTCTGTGGAGTATCATTGCTCGTCGTTGTCTCCAGTTTTGGAGTTCCAGGTCCCTCAGAATTGTCCGCGGCGGCATTGAGCAATGAAAAGAGCCCCTCTGCCCTGGCTAAGCTCCTCTTGAATCCTTCCTGTACTATTCTTCCATCCTGAAGGACGTACACAAAATCGCTGTCCTCTATCTGGGAGACCTCATGCGTGATGACGATAGTGGTCTTGTCCTTCCTCCAGAGTCGGATGGCTTCCATGATGAGACTGCGGCTGATCGGATCGAGGCCACTCGTGACCTCGTCGAAGATCAGAACAGGGGGGTCTCGCAGCTTCGCTCGTGCAAGTGCGACGCGCTGCATCTGGCCGCCACTTAGGCTATGACCTCCAGAGCCAAGCATTGTGTCGAACCCGTTCGGAAGGCCTACAACAGTGGACTGAAGAAGAAAAGCCGCGCATGCCTCCTCGACCTCCTCCTTGGTCATGCTGCTTGGGTCACGAGCCCCGAGAGCAATATTATGGAACATGGTGTCCTCGAATAGGCTGCTCTTCTGTTGAATGAGGGTGACATTGCTTCGCAGCCAGTGCAGGTCGAGCGTCTCGATTCGATGGTCGTCAATGGTGATGCTCCCGCATCTTGGCTCGTAGAATCGTACAAGCAGATTAGCAATCGTGCTTTTTCCGGAGCCGCTCTTGCCAACGAGGAACGTCATCTCTCCCGACGGGAAGAAGAAAGAAGAAGGGTACAGAGCAAGGTGGTCGAAGGCCGAAGGGTACGCAAAGCTCACATTAGTGAGCTCAACATCACCGCCACATCTCGTGGGCCGGTATGGCCCGCTGGTCTCAATGGAACGCGGCGAGTCTTCTGATGCGAGGGAGATGCTAGCGAGAGACTGACCTGCAGCTATGCCTTTTACTAGGACGAGCCACTGTGGTCCGAATGCCTCGATAGCCTGGAAGGCTGTCATAACGGCATAAAATGTGGTGAGCCCATCCCCGGGACTGGTGTTTCCCTTGTCCACGAGGATCACGGCAAAATAGAATCCGATGATGAATAGTCCAACCATCCACAGCTTGATGTACCCCATCTGGATACAGTTGCAAAGAACCTGGCGGAGAAATGGGCGTGTCGATTCGCGGACCGCCTGGATGTACTGGAAGTGTTCGTGGTCTGCGGCGTTGTAGACCTTGACGAGTTCGATGGCCGTGATAGAGGCTGTGGCGTGCTTGGAGGCTCTCGAAAGTGCAATCTTCTGGGCGTCCATCGCAGCGCCGAGGGGGAGGTTGACGAACAGTATAACTGCAGTGGATGGGATGACCGTCGCCATCATGACCAGAGTAAGTTGCCATGAGAAGTAGAAGGCGACGGTGATGCAGGCAAGAAAGACCATCAGATCGCAAACGAGAAACCCCAAGTTTTGAGAAGTGGCTGTCTGGAGGTCTCTTATCTCGCTGGGGTGGAACAGTTAGCTCTCGGCTAGAAACAGCTGAGAATGCTGCCAATAACTCACCTCTCGATTCCCGTCATGAGTGTCGCAGTGCCATTCTTTTGTGAATCAAACCAGTGGATGGTCCTCTTCAGAAGCGCAGTGAATATGCGCTCCCGAGCGACTCTTGCCCTGAGCTCGCCGGAGGCAATCCAGAGACCCATGTCGATTCCGCTGAAAACCATCATGCCCACTCCGAGACCTACAAGGTATGTGCACCATTGCGCTATCTGCGAGGTGAAGTCGTCGCCGCCGAGTGCATGGGCCCCGAACATGGCAACGACTTCGAACGTTTTGCCCAGGGCCACAGCGTACAACGTCTTTATCCCTGCGACACAGCCGGCCGTGAGCAGGGCACAGCCAATGAGCTTTGCCTGAGTACCTCTTGCGAATAAAAAAAGGTCTTTAAAGGTCGGTCGACGGCCAGTATGGTGATCCATCTTGACTTGCATCGTAGTTCTTGGCGAGGATGCGGTGTGGAGGAGGCTTTCGTCTTGATGTTTGAGAGATGGAGTGGGTTGTCAAGTGCTCACCCAATGGAGTATTTGGCTGCTTGGATGCTCTAATATTGCATGCCTTAGATCACAGAGTTGGCTGGTCGAGATAATTGGCGAAGGAGAATACGTTAGAGGCGGTCATCTTGCGGCGACGATGGCCAGTAGTCTGGTAGCTAAGCGACAGGGCCGCAGGAATAATATGATACAACTAAAATCGTATAATAGGAAAGGCAATTTTTTCGAACTTAGGGAAATGATGGTGGCTCGAGCGGCGCGCGGTTTCTTTGTGTCAACTACACATTGTTCTGCCACGCGACCCGAGGAATAATACTAACAACTGAAATTTGGTTTTGCTATAGACAGAGCTCTGCAGCATTCCAGAGCGAGATATCTCCCGTAATTGACAAAACAAATGGCCAAGAGCGAGGTCCTGATTGCATGTCACCTCTCAACTGTGGCGGACGGGTATACAGCCAACACGCCTGAAAATATCCACAGCTCGCGTGTCCAATGACACGCCACAGGTTCCTAGTCAAATCAAGCCGTGCTGTGCGGAGACAGCACGATGTCTTGGTCTTCCTGGACTGGAAGACAGTCTAGTTCCGTGGATCTCGGCGTCCCAAATCGCATTGCACACATATGAAGCCTTCGTGTCGTGCGTTTTTAAGCGGCGGACTCCTTCTTCGCTTTAGCCTTCTCATAGATCCAGTCGTTCAGGCCGTTGCGGTTTCTGTGTTCGGAGTTAGTGCATAGACTCTTTATACGGGCAAGGACGGGCACATACCGAGCAATCTCGATAGCATAGAACTGCATGCGTGGAACTGGATAAATCGTCAGTCTCGAATATCCCAAGCAAAGTCGTGTGGCTTCCGGGCGCGAGCATGGAATGGAGGTACTAACCGAAGATGGTAGTGTCCTGGTCGTACTCGAATTTGGGGTTGGACCGAACCATGGTGCCAAAGTTGTAGTCGTCAACCTTCTTCTCGTAGGCCATCATGAAGTTTCGCCATCGCTCTTTGCCCTCCTTGCTCTTCATGGCGTCCTCGTTGATGGTAGCGGCGGGGTCGAACTCGGGGAAGTCTTTCTGAAGGTGCTCGTAGATGTCGTCGTCCATCTTGGTGAGGCGCAGCTTGGAGCCGGGCATCTTTTCGAGAATGGACCAGTAAATCTGCATGTGCTGGACCACCTTGACGGCGAACTGCTTCTCAATCTATACCAGGACGGAGGGGTTAGTGGGTGGCTTCGGGCACGCGGCTTGGGCTTTGGCGGGGCACGCTCACATCCTCGAGGTTGTCAGCCTCTTCGGCGTTAAAGTTTGCAGGAACTTGTTGGGACATATTTTCGAATCTTTCTTTTTCTTGACAGGGAGAAAGTGTCGGGAGGACTGAGAGAGTGATGGGAGAGAGGATAAGAAGCTCGTCGCAACACGCGTGTGGTCGCAAGTTGGAAGCTCCCAGAATGATCTCGTCTGGCGCGGGGCAATTTTCAGCTTTTTGGTTCCTTATCGATAAGGAAGGTCCACCCACCCCACCATACTGAGTGAGTACAATACAACCCCTGTTTGTTTGTTAGCGTGGGGATTAAAAGGCCGCTTTCTTCATAAGCAAAGTATTTGACCTAGATACAGGGGAGTTTACACGGTCAACAGGGAGCCAAAAGGGCCAAGAACAAGCCTACGGGGCTGGTTACTGGCTTTTAAGCCCTCATGCTTGGCTAGCCTCTGTACCGTACCAAGCTAACAATTGTACAGGGGTGAATTGTATGTACCTCCTCCGTTGCGCCTACTTTGTACGATAGCTCTTCAGACATGACATCAATGGGCTTACATAATCCCCCCCCTTTCCCGATGAAAACAATGAAGCTCATCACCCGTATCGAAGGGAGCTAGAGGTCTGATCAAGAGGAATCCGGAGGTTTTGGCTGTTTTCTCTTGCCTGGCCCGCAAATCACTTCCTGCCGGTGCTGCTTCTAAGCCCCAAGCGGCCTTGTCAGACTCCCAACAAGATAACGTAACCGAGAAACAAACGAGAGACTCTCTCCGTTTGGCTGGGATGGCAACAGACCAACATCCAGGGAGATGGAAAGACAATCGGCGCTGTCTCGGTCACAGCAGTTGAAAGCAGCTTTGCGGAAGCTTCAGGACCCGGCTACCCGGGACCATGTGACGTCGGGCTTCGACATGGCTCACGGCGTCATCGTTTCAAAACTTCTTTGCTCAACTCTACCGAGGGAAGGGAAAGTGACTTGGATTGTAGACTTATAATTTCCATTTACGAGGTTTGAATTTATATAAGACCTCTCGTCTCTCCGGTTGCTCTACGCTCGCCCCATTTGTTGTTGCCTCCGAGTTCATCAGCGACCTCTCCCACCTTCAACACTGACCCACTGCTTCCATCTCTTTTCGCTCCGGCAGCTGGTATCTGCCACCTTGTGCATCTTGATAAAATATTTAATCACTTGGAGCCCCACCACCAAACCACCTCCTTTCGCGCCGATGGGGATATTGCAACACATCTCACCCGCGCAGATTCCATGGAGCAGCCTGTCCGCCATGTCATCAGAACCAGCTGCTTGGGACCGGACCGTGGATGTCGTCTGGCCACGGAAGACAAAGAAAAGGGCACACGACCACTGGGCCGAGGATATCCAAGCTTTTTCCGAAAACAGTAGGCGGCTCAGGAGAGAGAATGGAGCCGCCAGAGACATGTCTCGGTACTTCCGTCTGCCAAGCAGTATCCGATACATGGTTATGCAAGAGATCCTCGATCACCATGACAGCGGCAAGCCGATTCGACTCAGCAGCCCGCAGTTTTACGCACCGATATGGACCTCTCAGACTAGCCCGAACAAGAAGGCGCTTAGCCTTGAAGAGTACTTCGACAGTCTTGCACAAGTTCTCGAGGGAATCCGGCCGTACACTAGAGTATGTCCGGCCATGGCTGCCGACATTTTGGCAGCCCTCTGCATGATCCGGCGCTTCCATGTGGTGTACTCGCCCTACACAACGGAGGGCACCCAAAAGGCGGCGACCTTGTGGATGGACAAATACGGCCCGCTCATGAAATGCATCACTGTCGAGGTAGACCTGGCCAAGCTCGCGGGCGGCAGCAGCCAGGCGGCGAGTGAGCTCGACATGGAAGCCACATTGCGGCGGCCGAGAAGGTTGATACAGAGATTCTCCGAAAGGCAGCAGACCCGACGGAGAGCGCAAATCGGAAGCCTTGTGGTCCTCGTCCGGCGTTATTATGGACTCCGGCCATCAAAAACGACGCGCAGCTACCTGTGTGGTGCTACGCACGGCAGTGACCTCGCAAGACCGCGTTCTGAGCCCGTGCGCTCGAGGTTTTCGATACTCCCGAAGCAGTTGCTCGCTGATAAAGAAGTCGACTTTCCGCAGGAATTACAGGCTCGTGTGGCAAGCATGGCCCAACAGCACCCTGATAATAATCATTCATCTTGGGGTTGGGCGACATCTACGGCATCCACGGGGGACCGGCCCCGGCCGCGTAAGTGACATGCCTGAATCTACTGCACCAAGGAAATCTGGTGGAAGCATTGGGGGCGTTGGTGCTAATCATCTGAGCAGGATCTACGGCATATTGCGACGACTCGAACCTCCATGTACTAGATCCGATCGCCGACATCCGTAACATCGTGTCGGTACGCATGATTGGCATCACTCGGACCTATGCTGAAGAGTTTTTCAACCGGCTGTCCGGAGGAGAGCACCACCCAATGTCCTCAGCACACCATCACAACATCGCGTCAAGCCTGTACCCGTTCACGCCTGGTCAGGAGTCGTACGTTAATTTTGGACGGCCCCGCGGTACTGAGGCCGTCAGACATGTCGTCGATAAGCGAGGCTGGAAGGAGGCATGTAGCAGTACTGGCCCGAAAGGGGTCATCCTTGCTCCTCTTCCATTTGGATACGCCAATCCCCGACGCCCACCCACTTCGGAACACCCGGCATTGCGTCGAAAGAAGAGCACCGGGGACTACAACGGCGACGGGCAGCGAGACGGGGGGGAACGACAGATGGGCAAGAGCCTTCGGAAGACAATCTCTATGATAAGCCTCCGCCGGAGCAGGAGGGACTAGGCAGAGGCGACGCGGGTGGTGAGACGGGCAGCAAACAGAGGCAAGCGCGGATGCTTACCTGCGCGACCAGCCGAGGGCCTCGGTAGCGCACATTAGGAAGGGCCGGGCTAGTGGAGGATCGGCGCAATGGCAAACCTAGGAACCGCGCTCACCTGATGCTTTCTAGATTTCAAATCGCAGCATCACGGAAGATAGTGAGGCCTCTGCGCCCTATGGTCATCATGGCAGAGCTTGGTGATCAAAAGACGTGTGTTTTGGGCGTGGGCCATTCCTGGTCTCACCCGTGCCAGTGGCTGCAGGGTTGCGAAGATAGGGGGTCTACGTACCTACCAGTAGTTACCTACCAAACAGAGTAAAGTCCGAGAACAGTGATTGCGCTCCCTTTCGGGGTTAGGCAATAACCCTACCATTACCACAGCGCAGAGGGCTCTGTGCCAAAAAGGACTAGTTATCGGACATGTGCAGATTACTGCGTGTATTATGCGTGTGTCTACTGCACTGGTGGCTAGCGCTGCGGCACCTCGCCCTCGTCGGCACTGGGTGGCACAGGTGAATACTTCTTCACCGATAGAAGCCGGTTCGTTCGTCTGGGAGGGGCGGCGGGTCGTAAAACCACACAGAGGGGGGGACCTTTTGGGGGCCGCGTCGTCAACTAGAATTTCAGCTAGAAGCAGAGCCCAAACCCCGCATACCTTGGCGCGGTCGGCAGGATCTGCACGGACAGTCGAACCAAAACTTGACCGACGGCGCCATTGGCCCAGGGGATAAGCGGGAATACCTAGCGCATGCAAGATGCCGTGTACTATGTAGGCATCCACAGTGACTAAATCGGAGGGAGGAGCTCTCTGGGTCTAGCCCCTCTCCTCCCCTCCCCCCGGGAATCGCACCCGGGAAACGAGAGGGGACGGCTGTCGGGCAGGTCGCTCAATTTTTTCTGCTGCTTCCCATCCCTGGTTGCTCGTCACCGCCTCGTGCTGGACAGACTGTCTCCCGAATTGCTCCGAGCGCATCCGAAATTGGCCATCCGGAGAAAAGAGAAGAGGAAGAAGAAAAGGTGACAGTCTAGGGGATCCATTGGCTGGACAAGGACTGCCCTCGCTGCTTGGGCTGGCTTGCAGATGGACGCCCTTCGAGGACAGGATAGGACAGGACAGGACAGAGGTGCTTCGTCTAATACAGTAGTAGCTTGCGACAAGCCCATCCGATCGCTCCCTCTCCGCCACCAAGGACCAGGGTGGCTGTCTTGGTGGTGGGCGCGCAAAGCGACTCGGTTGGGCTGGGATTTAGCCCGCCCGTCATTTCGGTGCTGGGATAAAGTTTGGCAAGATCCCGGTGCGCCCGTTTGAGCGAGGGACGGCGCAGGGCGGCGGATCCACCCTCCTCTGCCGCAGGTCTGCAGCCGGATTGGCCTGCTGCAACTACCTAGCGTCGAGTGCCTCCTGCAACGTCTGCATCCGGGAATCAGCGGGCGGCTCTTGTTGGTAGTTTAATACACGAGGTTGCATGCGCTGGCCACGCCGCTCGTTGGCACCGTCACTTTCTCGTCGATTGCGTCCGTGTCTCCCCCTCGGCGGTGGCGTCCGCGCCCGCCCGTCCTGCCTCTTCGGCACGGGGCATGGTACTTTGCTCCCGCCTTGTCCCCGAGACGGGGGGATGGCGCCTTGCGCTAGCACAGCGCCATTTGCACAATGCGTGGGGACTGGGACAGGCTTCGTAGTCCCCCGCTTGCAAGGTCCGTCTGAGCGATGGACCCGAAGGCGGATGCCGTGTTTATATCCGGCCTCGTTCCCGTCGTGATGGGTGGGCGCCCGCCTCGCACCGCACCCTTTATTTCTCAGACGCCCTCTTCCACCTGCCAGGCGTAGCCTTCCTTCTCCCCCCCTTCCAGAATAGCTATAATACACCGAAGTCATAGGCGGCACGGACGGAGCTTTGCCACCTCTATGCTGAGAGCGCCTGTCGTCCTTACTGGTTACCGATGTTATGTACAGCTCCCCTTCCCGCTCGAATCTGGTCGCGACTTCCCCGTCATTCCCGAGTTGGGTGTAAGTTGGGATCCCTCTCGGCCAGTCGCCGTACGTAGGATCTTGGAAATCCCGAAGCGATCCTTCCACCCTCTCGTTATCATTATATCCGAAAGATTCCCAGAACCCCCCTCCCCCTTGGGTGGGAGCTTAATTTGTTCTTGACTCTGGACGCATTGATATCTGGGCAAAGCCTGTCGTGCTCTAGCTCGGAGCGAGTGCAGTAACACGGCATCTAAGTGTCTTCTTTCTGCCGAGATCGCTGGAAAAGCTCCCCTCAAGCTCGAGCACGCCGGCGATCTCGAGCACGATCACGGAACTCTCGCGGGAAAGCTTACATGCGGCCTAATGGCGGAGATCGAGCTTTCGGCCGAAGGGCCCCATGATCTTAATGAGATCAAGAGTCAGACTGACGAGTTTGACAATGTGGCGCGAGAGATGGCGTCTGCGCCGAAGCCGGAGAACAGAACAGTCGAGGAGGCCAAGGCCGCCGACATCACATATCTCTACTTGACCTTTAACAGGGAGGTGCCTACAGCGAACACTACCGTGCCTGCACCACCCGCTCCTCGACGAGACGTTCCGCCACATCCAGACCTCACCAGGTACGGAAACCCGGTGGAATGGCCACATACGCGCAAGAACGTCATACTAGTGCTGTGCTGCATCGCGACCTTCCTGACCGCATACACCTCCGGTTCCTACTCCCCCCCTCAACTTCTGATGCAAGAGGACCTGGGGGCCGACTCGACGACGCCTGTCCTCGCCGGAATCACGACGTTCTGCATGGGGTTCGCGTTGGCGCCCATGGTCCTCGCCCCGTTCTCCGAGATCAATGGCCGATACCCTGTCTTTGTCGCGGCGGGCGTCATCTACGTTGTCTTCCAGGCCGTGTGTGGCTTGGCCACCAATCTGGCCGCGATGCTGATTGCCCGCTTCTTCACCGGCGTGGGCGGCTCCGTCTTCAGCACCATGATTGGCGGCGTGATCGCCGACATGTATGACAAGGAGAACCGCAACACGCCCATGGCCGCCTTCAGCGGCAGCGTGCTAGTTGGCACTGGCGCCGGGCCGCTCATCGGTGCCATCATGACGCGCCGCCTTGCCTCGGGCCACGGCCTCCCCGCCGAGTGGAGGTGGGTCTTCTGGCACCAGGTTATCATGGCAACCGTCTTGATGGTGTTTTTGGTGCTTCTGTTCAAGGAGAGCCGGGGTTCGGTCCTGCTGTCTCGCAAGGCGCATGCTCTCAACAAGTGGTACGACGAGCTCGAAGAAGCAGGCTACTACGGCTTGTGGATCGACAAAGACAATTCGGCGCGTGTAAGTCGGGAGAAGGGAGCGGACGAAGAGAAGATCGAGACTCCTGGTCCTACCAGCGAGCTTCAGCGGATTCGGTGGATCGTAAAGGAGGATGAGGAACGCACCTCAATTGGCAAAATGATCTCCGTGTCGGTCTACCGGCCCTTCCACCTTCTCATCACCGAGCCCGTGGTCTTCTTTTTCTCTATGTGGGTTGCATTCGCCTGGGCGGTTCTCTATCTCACTTTCGGCTCAATCCCACTGGTGTTCCAGCGTCAGTATGCCTGGAACATTGAGCAAGCAGGCTACATCTTCGTTTCGATGATGATCGGCTCCGTTCTCGCTACCGGGATCGGGCTCTGGCAGGAGCACATCCTCCACCACCCGCAGTGGCAGATCGCTCTCTCCGACAGCTCGGCAGAGAGCACCAAGAGCGAGCTGAACAGGAGGCTTGCGGCTCGGTTCTGGGATATCATGCGCCGTCGCTTCCCGCCCGACGTTCCCGAGTCGAGGCTCTACTTTACTTGCATCTCCAGCACTCTCTTGCCCATCGGATTGTACATGTTCGGCTTCACGGCGCGGCCCGATATCCACTGGATAGTTCCCGCCATCTCTATCTGCCTGGCCACTATGGGCATCTACAGTGTGTACCTGGCGGCGTTCAACTACCTGGCGGATACTTATCACAAGTACGCCTCATCTGCGCTCGCTGCGCAGTCGTTCTGCCGCAACGTCCTGGGTGGGGTCTTTCCACTTGTGACCGGCCCCCTCTTCCGAAATCTCGGCGAGGCCAACGCTGGCGCGGTGCTGGGAAGCATTGCCGCCATTTTGACCGTAGTCCCGTGGGTGCTGGTGTTCTTTGGATCCAGGATCCGGGCTCGGAGCCCATTTGCGAGCGTGAGTGCTTCTCGTCCTTGGCTCGATAGTAGCTATTACTAACCCGTTACCTTTAGGAACTGTCAAAAGGTTAAGGTATATCCAAGCAACGCGTGGCGTGTTGCTCAAAAGTAGGAAAGAGGGAGGGTTTACATCAAAAGGAAAACCAAGCATGTGCATGTGTAATAAAGCACACCTGGGAAGCGTTCGTAGCATCAATAGGCGTCGAAATGGTATCTTCCGGAGTTGGGTGTATCTACAAGTGCCCTACAGAGGCGTCTATCCCACTAGTCCACGTCATCGCTACTCGTGTTCGCCGTGTCCTCTAGTGCCACGTTGGAGAGCTTCCTCCTCGCCTCGTCTAGCACCTTCTGCTCGTCAAACGGCTCTTCGTCGCCGCCGGGCGTGGTGGACTCGCTGGTGGCCTCGCCGGCTGGTTTCCTGGTAGTGGACTCGATGGCCGCAGGCTTGAGCGAGCCGTCCTCGTTGATGTCTTCTCTCAGGTAGAGGGTGAAGAGGATAACGAGATACGTCTCGCTGGTTGAGCGGTTCCTCAAAACATATCTGAGCGTGTGTGAGCGCTTGCGCTTAGGTTTCCTAGAGAGCCAAAAGCAAGCTATGAGAAGAGGTTCCACCAAAGCAGATAGGATGTACGGCACCCGCGCCGTGCCTGAGAAAGAGAGGGACGACGAGGGGGAAGGGGAGATGGAGAAAATATTACCTAAGGCCTTGGCCGTCCCAGTATTTCATGATGGGGACGCTAAATCCGGGGAGCTGCAGCGAGAAGTCGCTGAAGTTGATGTACGGGTTGTAAAAGTCGACGGCATACGTCTTGCCATACTCCCACACCCACTTCTCCTTGTTGTCTGCCTTCAGCGCCCACTTCATGCGCTGCTTGGCGTCGTCCGGCGCGCCAATCGCCTGCCGCGCCTCGAGTCCAGTCTCGTCGCCGCCCTCGCCCACCCACAAGCCGCCGCGCTCTGGGTCGTGGACTGCAGGGCCGACGTGCACAGCATTGAATGAGCTGAGTGCAGGTCCGTAGAGGTACGGCATGTCGGCGTAGGCGTCACCTTCCAGGCCAGGATCGATCCACCACCTGACGATATTCATCGCCGTACCGAAACCCGGGGGCAGCCGGTCCCGGATAGGGTGGTCAAAGTCGTTGCCAAACTGGAGATCGGCCCCCGAGATGCCCTCGGGCTTCTCCTCGTCTTCGGCCTCGCCGTCTTGGGGCTCGCCATCTTCCGCGTTGGTACTCTCAGACTTGCTGGATGCGGGCTTCTTTGGCGTGAAGCGGAACGCTAGGCTGTACTGATCCCTATTGTAGGCGTGCGGCTCGGTCGCGAAGTACGGCGATGTCTCCGGCGAGTTGCGGGGCAAGCCGGCGTAGTTCTGCACCCGGACGCTGAGCTCCACATCGACGAACTCATTCGAGATCTTGATAAGCTCCGGGGTATTAACAGGGACCACGGTGTGTTCCTCCAGATCGTAGGTTGAACCCGCTGTCACCCGGATGATGTACTTATCCGCCATGATGTCCGACGTTTAGACCCACTCACTGTACAGGATCTGGACGGGATACTACGAAAGCACGACTGATGTCTCAAGGTACCGGATGGAAGTCGCCGTGTTCTATCTTCGGATAGCAATTGTATATCTTGAGATCCCTCTAGTCTTGAGAGGCTCTTAGCAATCCCTTTTCCTGTGAAAGGTTGTTGACGGCGGTGAGTGCAAAATTTTCCGCGGGCGAGGGGGTTCGAAAAGGACACCCAGGTGGCCGTAGAGAAAAAGGTTTAAGACTTGTCAAACTGGCCCGGCTGGGATTAAACTTTAGCGAAGTGTTGAGTTCGCCCCTGACCTAAGCGCCTCGCAATCACAAGCGCATAGAGCAATCGTTGATGTTGATACTGCCGTCGATGACGTCGACCATAGATCGGCGATGATTTGCTACTGCCCCTGAAAAGTGGGTCCTATATGTCTCTCGGTATGCGCGGCGCGTGCTCGCCTTCCTACAAAGACGGAGCAAGCCGAGATTTCTCAACTTGAACACTGATCGCCCATGGCGGGCGAGATCATACATATTATGTCATAAGCGAGGCTCTTGGCGGATGTTATTATTCTAGGTCAGTGCGGAAGCCATCTGGCTTCTACCGCGTGGTCGTTGAAGTGGCATAGCTTGCTTCCAGTCTACTATGGGTCTTCCTCCTTCAGCTCATGCTTTCTTCGTACACACTGTCTATTCCGGTGTAGAACCATGCCAGTAAGCTATGAATAAAGTTTTTATGCGCTCCAACAGCCGGCCGTGCGATCGTCGCATTGCGAAGGAGGTCGTGTAGGTCATGATCTATTCGTTACATCGTCAGGTCGTTGGATACGGGAATCGATTCTCGTCTATGTATCCCTGCCTGCAACCCGAAAGACTCAAAAGGGTATTCCCGTCGTTACTGAATAGCGGTGAATTTGTCGATATTTACCCGCTCGAAGAAACTGATATGGGCGAAGCCTACCCAGTAGAGGGCCAGCCGGGAGGGAGAGATTAGGATGAGTTGGCACTCTTCGTATCGATCTAGATGTCGTTAAAATACTATCCTGTGGTAGCTGGCCATTCGCAGCAGCTGGACCGACACTTGAACTTACCATCTTCAAACCCAGCGTTTGCAATGTGGCCTCTGCTCTTGACGACGCGCGACCCTTTGAAAGGCTCCTTCTGACAGGTTGTCACAAGGCCGTCTTCGCCGAGATCGTCTGCCAAAAATGTGTACTCCCCACGTGGTATATTAGGATCCCCTGTAAGCTTAATAGCCTTGAGCTGCCCGCGGTAGATACGCGCGTCTGTCTTGCGTCGTTCAAAGGCCTCGTCTGTCTCACCAGCCATCCTGGTGACGGCGTTTCCTTCCTTTCCGTCGTCTTCGTCGTCGGGTTGTTGGATCAACAGGAACTCGCAGCCATGTATGCTGTAGTCGCCCACCCATATGCCGCGCCACGGCTTGTACTCCGTCGGGGTATACAGCTCTGGATCCAGAGTGGCATATGTAGCGATCTCCTCACCGATATGCACTGAGACGGATGGCGGCGCGCTGAATAGGCTAAGCATCGCGGTGGCCCAAAAGGTAGCCGCGGGCGCGACCCCGTTATCATCTCGCGCGGCTGCACCACCGCCGAGCTCAACCCAGGAACGGATGCGGAATGCATTGTCGCTGACCTCAGCACGGCACGTGGGCCGATGAGGAGTGGCTCCTGTGCCCGACTCGACCATTTGCAGGGTAACACCGGCCACTCTGTGCGGCGCTGGGATGGCTGGAGGTGGCCACACATCGCCGTACGGAAAAGGGTAGGACGCCCGGTGCGTTGCGAAGGTGGGCATAAGTGGCTTCGCATGCATAAAATTACTAAACATGCCATCCGCTGCCGATCCTAGAACCATGGGCGTCTCGGCCTGGAAGCGGCTGGACTTGGGCCAGTTGAATTGCGCGGGCTGCTGGTGTTGGTTGGCGCTGCCGGTACTGCCACTGGCGCCGTTCTCTTCCTCGCCACGGCGGATGACTCGAATGGGAGGGTTCCGCTTAGTCCGCATGATGATGTTTTCCAGGCTGTTGGCGTCTAGCTGCAGGATTGGCTTGTCGAGATGCAGCTTGACGTCCGGCTGGAAGGTATGGATGGTGACCTGGTTGTTGACGGCCCATGGCTGAGGGTTGATCTGGTTGCTGAAGGCAACTAGCTGGTAGCCCTCGATACATCCCCGGCGGGGATCGTACCGAACCACGATCAGCCTCCCCACAAGATCCCGATCACTAAACCATATCTTGTATTTGGGGAGAAACCAGCGCTGGTCGTGAGCTACATAGAGCTCTTTGTATGAGGAGCAAGGGTAAGGCGTGTTCACTCGGGCGCCAGGGACGTTCTCCTGGACAAGAGCATGCCAGAGGTGCTCGGCTTCAGCATGCTCGTAGAGGAAGCGGCACGTAGCGGCAGCGGATATGAGATCGACGGGCAGTAGAAACGAGAGGATTAGATCCACCAATTCGGTCGGGAGGTTCGTTAGGTAGCATTCCCTGGGCGTCTTAGAGGACATGCCGTTTGAACCTGTTCGAACCTCGTGTGAGCGAGCTACACCAAGAGGACGGCCAGGGCAGGGACTTGGGGCCAGTAGATAGCTAACCGTTCTCCACCGCTTTCCCCTTTCCCTTGGGGTCGGAGCGGCCAAGCTCGTCGGCCGGGCTGGCCCACATTAGGTCTGAGCCGGCGTGGTTCCCGAGGGTTCGAGTGCTGGTTGCTGCCGCGGGCTGGGCAGATGTCTCGTCCAACAGACGAAGTTTCGAGTGGAAGTCCATGTCGTCGGCCATGCCGTCGGCGGATGAGTGGGGGTGGAGGGGCGCCCGCCCGGACGACGAAGTGCCGAAACTGGAGCTGTCCACGTGCCCTCGAACTAGTCGGGCGAGGGCGAGGGGCTCTGTCGCTGGTCGGAGTCGGGCGTCCAAGGCGCCTTTGCCAGCTGCAGTCGCGGAGGAGGCGAGCCCAGTCGAAGTGCCGGGGCCGGGACGGGGAAGCGTCGCAGTCGGGCGGGATCTTGGCTGTCGGATGAAGCTTGGTCCACCATTGCCTCAGCTGATTACCTAAATGCTACCCCGCGGCGCGCTCGAGACTTTACTTCAGTAGGTAGGAGCGACCTACATCCATACAAATCCCATCATTGGAAGGAGAGGCTGGACCGAGGAAACTGCAAGATGTGGGGAGAACATTTGGAGCGGCGGTCAAACTGCTCCTCGGTACGCGACTCTCCTGCGTGATACCACCACAGATTGAGTCTAGATCACTGTCGCCGGCAGCCACCCCGCCACAGCTGATTGATAATGGCGCCGATAACGCCTAAACTGCCCCAATCGCCCGCTCATACCTGTCTAGCTCGCACACACACCTAAGACAAAGGGCAGTAGTGGAGGGTTAGGGTTGAATTAGGCATGGACAAACACACTCTTGTTCGCTGCCACTTTTTTGGCCTGGCGCAGGGCGCTACTTGTGTGTGGTTGACTCGCATGTCTCGCTTGGCATACTCGTCTTAGATTCTCTCGACGAGATCAGCATGTGGAAGTCTGTAGCGCCCGGGGGGGCTACGGCCAATAGCCTGGCTCCTTCAGCAGTATTAAGTGCTCGAGGAACTTGACCCAAAGCCTCGTAGCCTGCCCGTGCCAGGCTCTCATTCATGAAAGAGGGGCTTTGCTACCTATTTGCCACTAGGCCAGGTGCTCAATGATTCACCATCTCAGGCACGGACCGGCGGCGTTGGGCTCTCAAACTCCTCCATACCACATCATCGTACTGGCGGCCAAACACATCCTCCCTCTTCGTAAACAAATGCCGGTAGATAATTGGCTGAACCACTTTAGAGGTTCGGAGCCCTGTCCTTCGCCAAGCTACGCAACTTAGTCCATCGCAGACCCGCCGCCGGGCTCAGCCCAATCTCCACCACCAGAGAGAGTGCTCGGCACAGCAGCAACGAGAGCGGACACACGGGCACAAGCTGGGCATGCGCCGTTTGACTTGTCGGCCAGATGGCGTCTCTACTACCTCTGATCCACGATATTCTTCCAATGATTATGCCTTCTTCCATATCCATCACGAAAGGCTCCAGTATTCTCCCAGAAGCAACGGCACAGAGCGAAGAGGAGGACCCTAGGTCGAAGAACAGAGTAAATGTCATCCGGAGAGATGCAATTGTCGGCAAATCTGATAGGATGTGTGCTTCGGGTAGGTTAACCAGATCTCCCTCTGTAACCTCTGGGAGCAGTGGCCACTTTCCACATGCAATAGCTAGGCCCATGCTATTTCGCCGCCTTCGCTGCGCAGGTGTAGCTAAGTACCTGCATTATTTAGTAATGGTAGTAAAACCCAAACAGTCGTCGACAGTACGCCATCACGGGGAGCAAGGTACGGTCCTCTACCCGAAGATATCTGCGTAGAGGCCAGGCTAAAGCGGATTGTCAGATGCCATTATATACGTAGCGTCCGGCAAGGGAACATTGCTCACCAGCCCAAAGGATGAGGAACAGGAGCCTAAACGCCATGAGCTGGTTCAGGGCGACTTTGCTTTCGTGCCCTGCTGGACAGAACATCAGGCGGTCAATGAGTCTGATGACGAGGATCTGGTTTGGATCATCACCCGCGGAGGCTCGCGGCCGGTGGAGGTCACCCTAATGGACTGGGGAGATGACGAGATAAGGGATAATAATTAGGATAGATGTAGACCCGTGCTAAGGTGCGGCATCCATGCATTAGCCCCTCCGGTCCATGGTTAGCTCCTTCAACATGCCCAAAAGTTGCTCCTGTGTTTCCTTGTGCTCAAAGATTTGCGCATGGTCCAACCGAGGGAACCACGAGATGTGCATGCCGGAAGCAGTTGTGGTCTTCCTGCAGGTCACACGCGTGTCGATCTCTTGGTCTTCTACTAGCTTATAGTATTCGGGGGCGTCATCAGGCGCTTCTCCCAAGCTGCCTGGGCAGGAGAGGTATCGCGCCACAGCTCGTGTGTCCACGATCAGGTCATTCCCTGATAGAAAGACCCCTACCTTCCGCTCCCCACCACTCGGCCGTGTAGAATCTGGACCGCTTTGGGGTTCCTGACTCCTTGGAGAGAGCCCATCTTCAACAACCGTATTCAAGGTCGCAAGCTCATCCTTCCAAATGATATTCTCCCTCCAGAAGAAGTGACGTCCGAGTCCCTCAGCAACGCCCAAATCCATGCTCGCGAAGTACCAAAGCTGCCACTCGTTGGCCTTGCGTGGTCGACGCCGTGTAAAGTTGTATGCCACATCTGGCAGATGCAGCAGTAGACTAACAGGGTCTACGAGCATAACGCCCCGGATGCGAGGGCCTATGGTTTCGGATCGCAGCATATGCGTCGTCAGAACGGAGCCGTAAGAGTGCGAGACGAGCACAAAGCGGTCCCACTCCGGAGCATGCTGTCCCAGAATCGCAGTTATGTGGGCGATAAACTCTTCTTGGGGGAGGGGTGGGGAGGTGAGGCGCATTGACATGGAGAGCACCTCGAGAGCAAGCACTCCAACCTGGCCATCGTCGCCTCCACCGTCGAGAGTCTTAATTTCGGCTAAGAATTGCAAGTAGGGAAACAATCCAATCCCGATTCCGTGGATGAAGACAATTGGGAGGCGGGTTCTAGATGTATGCGGCCGGAGCCAGTATCCTATCTCGCCGGAGGAAGAGCGTCGCTTCTTCAGCCCGGGGAAGGGTAGCAACGACGGTAGAGCCTGCAGTCGTGGGGGAAATAGAGTAAGAGTTCGCCGCAGCGAAGATGCATAGTATCGATAGCCTTTAAGAGAAAGGGCCGCGTACGATATGAAGTCGACGAAACCCACGATGCCGTACCAAATGACGCTTCGATAGCGAGTGTCGACATCGTCTAGCGTCAATCGAAGGGACTTGGCAGGCCCTCGGCCAGAGGGTAGCTTCCGCCCTAGGAGCTGCTCGGTGCGATCCAGATAGGCTTCCACCTCTTCCTCGACACTTGCCTCATCCTCGTCTTCCTGGCTAGCGACGCCTGGGACGCTGTCGCGGTAGCTTCCGTCACGGTCGAAAAAGGCCCAGAGGAAGAACTCTTTGACATTCTCCCTCTTGATGTCCCTAGAATCGGCGCCGAGGCACCACTGGCGCAAATATCGTTCCTTGTCCGGGACGTTCTCGAGACAGCGCTCAAACAGAGCATCGCGCTCTGCTCGGGTAAGCGGCTCCGGATGCCGTGCCTCGCGAAGGAGTCGCGCCTTGTGCGGCCTATAGAGCACGAGCGCGAAGGCGAGCTCGGCGGCCCAAAGACCTAGGAAGGTGCGGGCTGCTGCGACGGGGCCGCTGCCCGGCGGAGTCGGCGAGAGTGTGCAGTATCCGACCAGGCATATGGAGATGGCGGCCTCTATGTGGGGTGCATATTCTAGAAGCCCGATGCAGGTACGGATGAAGGCGAGGTTGCGGCGACTATGATCAATCATGCCGGCTAAGGGTCGCACCAGGGCGACCGCGTAGGCCTTCAACAACCGACTTGTGAACGAGAACTCGCGATGAAGCGACTAGACAACCGATGAATGTCTTGCAAATTCGGGTTTTATGAGGAACGAAAGTGGCTGCTGGCGCGTTGATGTTGAGGCAAACGTTGGCTTCAGAGCTTTAAAGGATGCTGATGATCTTAGCAAGTTCGTCATGCTGGATGATGGCTCGCAGTGGTCGTCACAACAGGACATAGCCGCAATGCTGCCCTTCCTAAAAAGCGCTGTTTGTCGCTGTCAAACGTATTGAATGACGAAAGCCTTGCAGGGGTGTGGAGATGAAACTGGCTTGAATGGGCCCCATCAGGCTGCCGTGGCGGGGTTGCTAGGCGCCTTCCATGCCTGAACAGCCCACCTTCCTTCAAGACGGTAAGATCGGCGTGGAATATCAGTAGAAAGAGTCCAAATTCGAGGATCAAGTTTGGATCTCCCCAATAAGATGCCCAAAAAAAACCAGCATCTTCTCATATTGGCCTTTTAGTTTTGGCCTGCTCGTCGCTAGCGTTCCGTTCTAACGATGCGACTGCGCACGAGCACAGCACCACTGTTTTACAACAGGAGAAGGCCCCTGCCTATATGAACGCCAACAACACCGCGGCGATTGAAATCTAGTGAGCCAAGCTGTGCGAATACGTAAGCATTTTCTCATAAGATGGCCTTATCGCCCAAGAACTTCCAAGACCGGAATCTATCGCAGCTGCTTAATCGCCTCCGGTACTTGATTGCGCTACGAAGCTGGCATCAGGGGAAACACCCTCAATTATGGTGAGGGCTTCGGTGCTCTTTGGTGCCGTTGAGGCTCAGCCAAGCGCCCACCTTGCCCTCACTCTCGGCCGCCCAACAAATTGCCTGCATGCCAGCGTGATTTACTCGAAGCCACCAAACATTCAACCGTGGGAGGGTAGTAGGCCAAGGATGCGCTAGCTTCGCGGCATTTGATCTGCCTTTTTGAAAGGTAGCTTGGCCTACGCCTTGGGCCGGCTTGGCCGTGGGCAGGTCGATATGCCCACTCGGCCCAAATAAGCAGCCAACCCTCTCCGGCTTAATATTCGAGATTTACAGCGCATGCCCAGGACCGTGACAATCCACATGGAGGGTGTGTCTCACTACCGGTGTCCGTCCGTTGTATATCGTCTTCCGCTTGGCTGCATCTTTCTACTGGCTTCTGCCGAAGCCGCAACCACGTGTGGGCGAAAGTTTCGTCCACCGGCGCCGCCCCAGAAGTACGATGGCCACTGCAGGTGCGAACTCAAGCACAAGAAGACCAATATGATGGCTTTTGCAATATTTAAGGGTCTGCTGGGTACCTTCTTGAGGCAACGGCGGTAGCCCCGTCTCGTGGTATAAGACCGGCATTTCGATCTCCTCCCTTTCTTTTCGAATCTTTTGTCGCTCAAGCATCCGCCCTAACATCCTGCCACCGTTCAGCGAGATTCTTCCGTTTTTCATTCATCATGACAATGGACGTGGCCTCGACGCCTGCAGAGCCAGAGCCCAGCGTCGACCCCAATGGAAGCCCATGGGACATGCCTGGGCACAGTGTAGGCGAGGCGTTCGCCACCTGGGCCACCTTCTTCGCCGTCTTCGGGCTCATATTGTCTGTCATGATCTTGGACTTCTGTCGGAAGCAAAGAGGCCATGAGATGATCACCAAGAAAGTCTTTCGCCGGTGCTGGAATGGCACGCTGGGGCGGATCGACCGCTTCCACATGGAGGAGCCTGACATCTATTCCGACGCGGAAAAGGGAAAGAAGACAAGTCAGACACGGGATGACTCGAGCAGTGAGGAGGTGACTCCACCACCTGCTACATACAACCCTGGGATCACCATCACGCAGCCACTGAGCAAGATCAACGCCGCACAGCTCTTCCAGTCAGCACCATCCTGTCACCCCGTGCCACCTCCCCGCGTCAGTGAGGACCGGCCAGGATCTCGCTGGAGCTCGATGCTGGAGCCGAATCCTTCGGGACATGTTGCTACCAGGATCTGGGACGACCGCCCTCACAGTAACTACAGCAATGTTAGCCAGTTGAGTGGCGAGCGGCGGGTTGCCCAGCCTGTTCCTGGGCGGATGTTAACAGACCGACAGATCTGATTTCTCGGCTGCGCTTGGTTAAGGAGAGAAGGTCCATTCTTGTATTCTTTTCAAAATTCGCTTGTTACCTTTGTTCTCGAGCACATATCACATTGGTTTATGAAGTATTCTTTGAAGGAATTTTTGTGCTGCCTTGCTGCTAGCTAACACCTCTCGAATCCATCCCCTCAATACACGTCCATGCATCTCAAATCATAGCGTGAGCATCTTCACGCGTCCTCGCCTATCCCATTTGGGCAAGCCTGCATCTGTCCTCCAAAAGCTAGTTGAGAGCGCCATAAGAACCGTAAGCTCCGTGTCGCGGATATCAGACTAACCGCGACTCATCCGACTACTGGCGCGACACATCAGTCGAAGGCTGATCGGACGACGAATTGCCACCAGCTCACATTCCAGGAGATGGCTCTGTATTAACACCCCGAGGAGGACTAGAGGTGGTGGCCAGCTCTTGTTGTTCGGCCTCAGTTGCCGCCTCCATCTCAGCCCGCCTTCGCTTGGTCATATATGGTCCTCGACGCCGTGGCTGTCCGGCCGGAGACGAGCTAGTGTTGCGTTTCTTCGACTGTACCTTGCTAGGGGTGTGTGGGGACATGGAGACAGATGAAGGCAGAGCTATAGGACAATTATCAGCCTCTGCAGCGGCCTGGGTGTTGTAGGGCGTGAGATAGATTCGACGCTTCCCTCCGTGTTGCTCGTCGCTGACCGAATCCCTTCTGCCATAGCGTCCATCACTGGTGGGCTTTTTCTGACCATATTGTCCGTTGCTGGTAGCACCGTCGCCCTGACTGAGAGTTCCCTGCAAAGGCTGAGCTCCAACTAGTGTGCGGGCGTCAGGTGCAGGTTGCTGTTGTCCGCTGTTGGGCTTCACCGACGCCCTTCTTCCGTCCTCCGCTGTACCCAGCTTTAAAAGCTTGGCCTTCTTCGCAGGCAATCCTGTGGTGCCTTCTTCGTTGAGGTTTTCTGCGGACCTCTTTGGCACGTTTGGTACCTGGTAGGCCGGTGCCGAAGGGTGTGTAGCACCGTAACTACGGATTGGGACGCTGGAAACGCCAACATGGCGTGCTGGGCTTTGTCCCTGTGTCTCTGAAAACGGATTGTTGTTGCGAGGAAGCGGCTGTTGGGCGACTGCCTGGTTTGGGCCTCCAACATTGCTAACGGGCATGAAGTGAGCTGTGCTGTGTAATCCTTCTGCCAGGATTTTGGGAGCGGTCGCCAATGCTGAAAGGGGGGTGTGTGTTCGAGGGTCACTGCCTCTACCACTCCCTAGACCAATGTTCTGTGGCCCGACAGGGCCAAGACGTTGAGTGACCGGCTCCCTGTTCGTAGGGGATTGGAAGGAAGTTCCGGCAGCGCTGGCGGTCGAAGCAGCAGACAAAGGGCTTGCATTATGCGAGTCTCGCATCAACTCTGACTGAAGGCGAAGCGCCGGAGAGTGAGAACTTTGATGGCTATGCATGCCCCCAGTCTGCTTGACGGGCGTATTTGTTGGATAAGAACGAGGATCTCCCGCGTTTACCTGCTTCATGATATGACCGGGCTCCCATCGAATGGCTATCCTACCCTGGCCAATATGCCGTACGCCTATAGCCGAGCCAGATTGTCGCTGTTGAATTGCATCGACGGGGCTTGACGACGTTCTATGGGTGACTTCGGTTCTACCATGCGTGGGGGTGGAGAAGGCGCTTAGCTGCTCGCTTCCGTGTCCGCCAGCAATAGGCTGGCGCTCTCCTGCTGCACCGTGCATGGGAATTTGCTGTGTAATGATGGAACGATACTGGTTCATGCCTGCCATTGTGCGCTGCTCCTCAGGAAGGTATGCATTGTGGACAATGCTAGGGATCGTACGGACAATCCAGCGGAAGAGCAGATGAGCGATCTCGTCGCTGTTCTTCTCGAGAAAACAAAGGTGGCCATTTCCATGGATGCCTTGCTTATTGAGCTCAAGATGGGTAACGCGCACTCCGGCCTGCTTGAGGAATGCGACAGTTGCCCAGTCGTAAAGGGCATGAGGGCTCGCCTCTGTCGTGACTACGGCCACAGGCTTCTGGCTGATGTTGGTCAGCGTCCGGATAGGGTTCTTGAGTTCTTGGTGCTCGACATGTCCATCCTCCGTCGTGAACGATTCGGCCGCGAGAACAAGATCCGGGTTCTGTAGATAGCACGACATATTCCTCTCCGGGTTGAAGAACTTAGCAACAGGGATGGGAGGAAGCTCCTCCTCTGCCTCGACCTCGAAGTTTCCCCCACCCTCGGTTTTCAGGGAAATGTTCGCGGGCGGGTCGTAGTTGACTGGGACATCCGAAATGCCATACGCACGCAAGCCTCTGATGTATTCTGGCTCCTTGAGATGAATGCGGTTTCCAAACTGATCCAGCTTGGTGGCTGAGGAGAACGGAGGGCCGGCAGGTTCAACAGCAATGACGGCGCGCACCAGCTCCGGCTTGGCGTCAAGCCCGAGCAGTGCAATGTTTCCTCCCATGCCCTGACCGATCAGAACTGCAGGTCCGGTTTGCCGCAGCAGATCAAAGATGGCATACTGTGAAGCGACCTGCCTCACACGGCGGTCGTAGTGCTCCGGGTACAGACGCTGGATATAATTATCGAAGATTGGGTCACCTCGCTTTCCATTCTGCGTAGAGACATGTGTCAGTGCTGAGTTCTTGTGCGTCGAGTTGTGTGAAACCCACCCCAGGCCATTGGCTGTGCTTCTTGGCGATCTCGTAGAAGTAGGCGTTGTGCACAACCGACTTCTCTGGCGCCGTGAGTTCATTCTCGATTACGCTAGCGTCCATATACTGGATCCGGTCCATAAGTTCGATATGGTCGATCTTTGACCGGCCGTGGAAAGGCAGGTCCGGAAGGAACACAGTAAATCCAGCACGAGCAAACCATTCAGCCCAGCCACGGCCACCGTCAGGCTTCTGGTGCCAAAGCTAGAGATAGAGATATGTTAGATCAATTAATGTCTCGATTGTTTCGTCAAGGAGATGCCAAACTTACTGTCCCATCATGATAGTCTCCATGAACGAGAATAATAGGGATACTGAACCTCTCCGACGAGTTCAGTGGCTCGAGCTTCTCAACATACACTTGGTGAACGATGGTCGACCTCTCTCGATCCCAGATACCGCCGACGTGCATTGAGGTTCTCCGAATCGAAAGGGCCTGGACAATTCCTGGAAGTCCGGCGCTGTGAGTCTTGGATGGAGGCGGCACTTGACTGGTAGCACGTGGCGCGGGAGTAACGCTGCTAGAGGCCATAGCTGCGGCGGACGCCATTGTGGCCGTGGCTCCTTGGTTGGCGTTCTTTTCCCGCATATGAGATGATAACTGAGGAGCAGCTGGCATCTCACGCTGCTTCCCCTTCTGCACTCCTTGGACAGACGAAAGCATGTTGCTTTGAGGGGCAGCTGCAGAGGCTTCCATGGCCCCCTGAATCTGATAGTGAATCGTTTCCAAGATGCGGTGTTCACTGGCTTTCCAGTCGGTCGCGGTGCCCTGGGAGACCGTCGCACGAGATTCCATATTCCTTTGACCCACATGGGAAGCTTCGGGGTCCTGTGTCGGACGGGGAGCCAGTTGCGGCAACTGCTGGGGAGGCTGCGATTGGGGTCGGGCGGATCCTTGGTGTGCACCTGGTCTGGTAGGCGCCTGGATGGATGACGGAGTGTTACGTTCCGGATCTTGAGGCTCCGTAGTAACAGTACGTAACTCGTTCATCGCAGCGGCCTGTTGGTTTGCCTGTTCGCGGATGCCCGCGTTGTTCACTGGATGGTCAGCCATGCTGCGGACAACACAGTCGACGACTTTGGCTGAGGTCAAGGCAATACTTTCTAGTAACCATCAAGTTAGAATAATGTATAGCATTCTGATAGATGTGAGAGGGGCAATTGGAGGAGGGGATGTGGCGAGTTGGGGGTGGAATGTGAGAAGTGAGCAGAGCGCCGAAAGGTGAGCGTCGCTTGACGGTAGGCTTGATGAAAGGAAGATAACGAAGTTAAAATTTCTCTCACAGGCATCAGTAAAGGCTAGTCCACGGTAATAGTGGTAATTTAGATTCTCGACGGACATCGACTGAAAGAATAAAGAGAGTATCTGATCGATGGAGATGGTGGGATGTTGCGGGTTGACGAAGCCGACTTGATTTTCGGCAACAGGCAGAAATATGGGGAAGAACAAGGGGAGCGCGGAGTGAGTGCCTTGTGTTAAAACAGAGGAAAGGAAAATTGAGAGAACGATCTGCTTAAGAATGGTCTTTATCACCTCGGTATCTTTGAAAAAATGGTTACCCACCAGCTGGGCAGTGCTCACAACCCACGTTCTACGACGCACCAACCTGTGCCAGTCGGATTTTACATTTTGGAAGTAATATCATATCATAAAAGGAAGAATTTTATTTACGTACCGCGTATATTATTTGATCTAACGGCTGGGTGGACACACAGACAGACATATACCGGATGTAAAGCGAAATAGTTATGTAAACATAGAATGTTCCCAATCCCCATTGTTCTGTTTACTTTGTCCCATAATTCACACGAACTTGCAACTCTAATATAGATCACGAGATACTGCTCAGTGATAGTAACGCATAACTCATATTTCGCTGATGAGATCTATCTCTATTGCACTGCCATGTCGCACCGGTGCCGGATATCTTTTATCATCCCACAAAGACTGCCGGCCAAGCCCTCTGAAGAAGGTTGTCAAAGTTAGGTCTCGATCTCATGAAAAACGCCAACCTTTGGGAGTCCTCATTCCCAAACTTCGCGGCATCGTGTCGACAAAGCCGTTCTTCTCGTATAGTTTCCTCCCGGGCGGGTCGGCAAGCAAGTTGACGTAGGGGTCTCCTTCGGGCGCGTTCGCTTTTATGAATGCCAAAAGGTGCTTCAAAACTGCGTCGCCGAGTCCTTTTCGTTGATGTTCCGGCAACACTGCCATATCGGCGATTGTGAAATACCAGCCTCCGTCCCCGAGGATGCGGCCCATCGCAGCGATGCTGGTTTCCCCAGCATCGTCAGTGAAAGTCACGTAGCATCCATACCAGCTTCCAGCCGCGATTGGCTTGGCCTGTGCCTCAGTAACGGGCGAAAGACCGGAGGCCTCGCGGAGGTGTCGGTAGGTCGCAACTGGAGGGAACCCCGGCTCAATTTTGTAGCCTGAGGGGAGGGCGGGTGGATCCTCGGCGCTGGATGCCATCTCTAATGTAGAAGAGCTATGACAAAGGGGTCTTCAGAGAGTTTTAACTGTTATTTACTCTTTGTTTTCTCTCTCATCCCAAATGAACCTGGAAAGAGAGAGTGTGTCCTATGAAGAGTTGTCAAGTTTGTAGTTATATAAATCGAATGTCAACCCAACGCCGAGCTCCGGGCCCACTTCGCTCCGAGACGATGTCTCGGTACTCGGCAGAGCCCACACTCGGTTCCGATAACACCGACCGCATGCCATCGCCAACTACTACCTTCGAGAAGACTCGAGATTTGAGAAGAGTTTTGAAAACCGACTGCATGCGATATGTGGAGGACCAAGGCTCCAGGCCACACGTGACTTGTGTCAAACCAGCCCATGCATTGTTGCTATTTTTGCTACAAGAAAGCAAGGGCGCACTGATCTACGCTGGGAGAGACAGTGCGAGGCATTACCGCATCTAGGAGTAGCTATCTTGGCAAGCTTGGGTATGCCTAGAACTGCTTCTTGGCAAGGCCACGAGAAGGGCTTTGGCTTCGTTGATGTTTTGTGCTTACTCATAACGGGGATCCTCTGCTGTGCAACCAACACGATAGTTACACCCAACTGGGCATTTTCCCGCAGTTGTTATTATCCCGCAGCCGTCAGGACCATGGGATCTCCGCGGGCTAGGAAATTGGCGCACTAGTGTGCATTTACTTGCCCAGCATTGCGCATTCTCCGAGGATTCCATACGCCAAACGAGGTAAAGATGAAGCGTCCTCATTACCCAGAGACGGCCGGCTGCTAGGGGATGAGTAACATGCATACTAGGTCTCTGCCTTGTTCGTTCGCTAGTTCCTTGTCGTGATCGATGCGGTCTGCAATATGCTTGCAAAGCCCGAGAGCTCGGTTTTTAGGGGAATGGTGAAGTATACTAGGATGTTCGTCACTAAGTAAAAAGGATGCATCGGTATCAGGTATAAATTGGCAGACGGCCGGCGCTCTTTCATGTTAGGAGAACAGACACGCCTCGAAACCTCTACAGCCCCTCTAGACTTCACCCAGTTGACCCAAGTATCTGTATCCAATATCTCTAATTCATCTTTCGCTCCTAAAAGACTATCAATGGCGTCACTAGCACCCGTAGCCACGGTCGCAACCATCGAGGTTGACGGCGTCAAGGTCTTTTACCGCGAGGCCGGGCTTAAGGACGCCCCTGTCGTGCTTCTTCTCCACGGGTTCCCCTCCTCTAGTCACCAGTTCAGGAACCTCATCCCACTCCTGGCCACGCGGTATCGTGTGGTCGCCCCAGACCTCCCCGGTTACGGTTTCACCGAAGTGCCTGCGGAGCGTAATTATAAATATACTTTTGAGAATCTCACGAAGACGGTGGCCGAATTTGTTGACGCACTGGCTATCAAGCGTTTCGCCATCTACGTATTTGACTACGGCGCGCCCACCGGCCTCCGCCTAGCCCTCCAGCGCCCCGAGAGCATTGCGGCGATTATCACGCAGAACGGCAACGCCTATGTTGAGGGCTTCGGCCATCCTTTCTGGGACCCCATCGAGAAGGTGTGGGCCACTGGTGCCCAGGAAGACCGCGAGGCACTTCTCTCTCTTCTCACCGTCGACGTGACCAAGTTTCAGTACGTCGGTGGCTCGCCGCATCCGGAACGGATCCCGCCCGAGACATGGATCCTCGACCAAGCCCTGATGGATCGCCCCGGCAACAAGGACATCCAGCTGGATCTATTATCCGACTACGGTTCCAACGTGCCGTTGTATCCCAAGTTCCAAGAGTATTTCCGCACCTCGAACGTGCCCGTACTGGCGGCGTGGGGCAAGAACGACGTGATCTTCATTGCGCCTGGAGCGGAGGCCTTTGCCAGAGATGTTAAGAAACTGGAGCTAAAGTTGGTGGATGCGGGCCACTTCGCTATAGAGACGAACGAAGTCCAGTATGCTCAGTGGATATTTGATTTCTTTGACAAGTATAGCGTATTCGAGTCCTAAATAAAGGAGATCCGCGGCAGCGGTCCCTTTCTGAAGCAATTGGTATAAGAAAGTGGTCTAAGCAAGTGATATCGTGACATGTGAAACTCTCGCACCCCTCCACGACCGTTTGCGTTGTTCCAAAAAGGAGTACAGTACTAAGACATCGTCCCCAAATCATGCGCCTTGGTAGTAAGCCACTCTCCACACTCATCTCTGTTCATACCAACACGAACTGGGCGGGCCGCAAGCCGGCCTCGTGAAACTCTCGAACCAACCGACCAAACATAATATCAGGTACAACACAGGGTCCGACGAGACGGAACCTCGCAGAGCTAGGAATATCTGGGTAGAGCGCCGCCATGGCTTCGGACGTATCCTGGCGTAGCACGAATGCCAATTTGCTCCCTAGCACCAAGGCAATATCATCTCCTGGAGCAGCGCCAGCCGGCGCGAGGCACAGCCTGCCCGAAGCAGTAATGCAACACCTCGCTTTGTGGTGCTCCGGATCGAACGGCTCGGCATATAAAGCCCGCTCGCCCCGTAGTCGCGCCTGGCGGACAGGGTCCTTGCCCGTCTCGTCATCGTCGTCGCATGCGTCCTCTTCTTCGGCATCTGCGACCTCGTTGAACTCGGGAAGCGTGTCGAGCATGCTGGTGACGCGCGCACAGTGGTCGTCCAGGCTTTCGATAGAGTCGACCACCCAGCCTTCCACACGGAGGATGCCCACCTCGAAGAAGGACTGCGGAACTGTATTAGTTCTGAAGCCGCCCGCGGCCAGCTTCATCGAAATGAAGTCCCAATGGGCGGTGATAGCCACCTCAGAGGCGGGGACACGCCAGTCAGGGACCCAAGAAGGGAGCTCCGCGTCCGACGCATCGTTGCGGTGTGTGAGGAGTATGGAGAGGATGTCTAGGTTGCCGTCCTTGTTCACGAAATACTTAACCACATCCTGGTAGACCTCTGAGACAGACTTAGAGTAGTCAATAGGCAGCGACGTGCTAGCAGGCTGGTCGTCACCCAGTGTCGCAGTGGGCACGCGGCCGAGGCCGACCACCGAGTACACCTTGTCTCTGGCATCGGTAGCATCAAACTCTCGGCCAGCCATCAAGAGGTCGAGAAAGCCACCGGTGTGGTGGTACCAGACACTGCCGATGCACCCGATGAGTTTGATCACGCTCTGGCCGAATATCCATCCTCTCGTCAAGCAGGCAACCGCGGCTGCCTGGTCATCCGTAAATTCGGATAGTCCCTCCACACCCTCAGTCTGCAGCTTCTCGTAGAGACGGCTGAGCCGGGCGGCGGATCGCTTCATTGCATACCATCCTATTGTATTCCGGCCACACACAACCGTCACATCCTTGGCAGCTGATATCTCTTGCCGTATCCAGCTTCTGCGAAACCACGGCCGTTGAAATATCCGCCACTGTGCATTGTATATTTGGGACAGTCGGTTGTAGCACTCTGATTCGTGACGGCGCAGCGTGATTGCTTCCCGCTGCTCACATTCGTCGAGATACTTCATACTCTCCAATGCCAGATGTGAATTTCCTTCCTCCTCCCCCAGCCAGACAATCACATGCGATGCATTCTGGTAGATCTGAAGCATGTGCTGTACCTGCTCGCTTCGTTCCTGGGGATCTTGCTGATTGATGCAGAGGGCATCAATCCACATATGGCGCGTCACGGTTTGTAAGCGTAGGTGCTGGAGGGCGAAGAACAAGTTGTGTGCCACTGGAAGCGAGTGACCGTTGCACTGAACGATGAATTTCGGGCTCCCATCCCCCCAGGTATACGAAAGAGCCTCGTAGGTCGGGACGGTCGTGAAAGCGGCATCTCGTTGTGCCACGTTCATTACCGACAAGCTGCAGACTATGGGCTCGCCATAGAGCCCCGGCTGGACGTGGAGGAGGCGTGCCTGCCGGCGGCCGATAGGCACGTATACTGACGACTTACCCTTGATCGACGCAACGATTTGCGCATCGCTTGCGGGCGCAAGGCTGCGAAGGACAGGGGTCTCCGGGACGGCCCGCGCGTCTCTGGCCCAACAGTCGGGCGGGCACGGCGGCCACTCCTCTACTTCTCTTTGGTTCAAGGAGATCACCGAGACAGAGTGCACGTCGTCGTCTTCCTCCAGGGCCTCTATCTCTTCTCGGAGGGGCCCGCCAGCCAAAGCTTTCTTCGGAAATAGAGAGAGGCCTCTGTACCTCTCTTGCTTGGCCGCTGCTAGGATCTCCTCTTCGTTGGCCACAGAGAGGAGGCCGCTGCTCGTCATTTGTTGCGTCACATGAATCTCCGGCCCCGGGTTGCCGTATTCGACATCTAATTGTCCTCGAACATCGACGGCGATGGGGTCGATGTCAGAGATGCCTTGGTGCAACGACATTGCCATATACTGCTCCTGTAGACTGTCCAACTGCTGGGTGTAATCGTCTGAGGCTTCGAAGGGGAAGAAGGTCCCACGCGGCATATTCTCTGTTATCAGAGATGCTAAGAGGCTTGATGGAGTGTCATCGTGCATCTCATCGAGGGTTTTCCTCCGTCGCGGCTGAGCGGACATTGCGGGCGATTGTTCCCTTGTTGCATATTAGATAAGGCACATAAATTTCACAGCCGGCTCTGTCGGCAGGGGTCGTGCGAGCAATACTACCTGCGTGCCCGCTGATGCCGGAATCCTGCGTCTTACTGGCAGCCGTATGGTCTGGTTTCAACTGCCGGGCTGCTTGTTCCGTGTCTCGATGCTTAAGCTTCAACCCAGTTTGGCCCTAGAGGTTTTAGAATTCCGAAGTCAGCGATATGGAAAGATACAGTATAAGTAACAATAGGAGGCATAAACTAAAAAACTTTATAAAACACCCTGCGGCATGAGTAAAGCAAAATTAGATATAACTAGCTGCTAAAAGTCGCATATCAGGCTCCAGGCAACTAAGGCGCTCGTGACGTGGCAAGAGAAAACCCCTCAGCCGCATCGGCACCCTAGGCTCTCTTAAGGTATGGTGCATGTCACCATCTCCCTTAGCTGGATTCTTATAAGCCAGTAAACGCTGGAATCACATGACTTGCGGCAGCTTCGACACTTGTGACTCGAATTAGACCTAAAAGCGCCCAAACTGCTTGATGCCCGTGTACAGGGTCTTTTCCTGACTCAAGTTTTTGTCGTGATCCTTCTTGTGTCAAATGCATCCGTAATTGGAAATTGGGGAGATACCATAGGTCTCAGGTTGGAACGCCGAGGACCTTGGAGGGAAAGGGGCAGTGAATGGAGAAAACCCACCTTGAATGTGCCCAGCGCCCGGCCAGTAAATCATCTACTCTCCTATCCGTGTGAATCATATATGATTTCGTCTTGTACTGAGAAAGTCCCCGAATCACGACGGTTGCCTTCCGGGAGAGGAGGGGTATTAGACAGCAGGTAAATAGCTGCAGACCAAATTTCAACTGTAGGCCTCAGCTCCCTCGGTGAAAGCTGATATGCTTGCATATATTTCCAATAGTCCGGCAAATACTCATATCTACTGCCGAATCTCATGACTCATGAAGCATCCCATTCCCTTGTAAGAGGATCTGGTGATCGAGCGGGGTCTTCCTTGGGAGATCCTAAACCCATCGGCCTAGTTGAGCAAGTCGCGAGGGAAGCAGAGCAAAAGCATTCGTTGATAGATCGGATCTGGGCGGCGGAAAAGTACAAACAGGGCTGAGCAGGGTCTGTTTGGGAGTGAAGCGATGAGGATGCTAGATATCGGGGAGAACTTTTGACAGCGGCAAGGACTGTCGTCACATCACTGTGATAGGTTGAAACATCCTTGTTCGTGAGGCTGTAAGGAGACACGTTGGTCCACTAGATGCGATATACGATGAATAGGGCGTAGACCTGAGTCCTGATTGGTATAGAGCCTCAGGAAGCGCGTGATGCTGTCCCAACGCAACGGATAGGTGTGGTTAAATTGTGCCCAACAACACCATTTTGCTGATCTCGTATCAGAAGCTGCAAATTTCCTTCTCTTTCCTGCTTCGAGGAACACCTTGATTCATGCCGAAGGAGTCCACGGTACTGTCCGTGAATTGTGTTGGTAGAAACTCTTTCCGGATCCACTTTCTCGCCTCGTTTCCGCCTCAGTCATACTCCGGGACAATCCTTGACCGAGGAAACTTTTGGATCCTACCTGCCTTCCAGCAGCCAAGGCAAATATGGTTTCTTTTTTTCTTCCTGTTTCTTAACTAAATGGTCGTGATATTGTATTTATCGCTGCTTTAGCTTGTACTTAAGGATAGCAGCATCCCAAGACCGTCGAACGAACCCCAGCTTATGCCCTGTTGAATGGCTTGACACTATCGCGACCCTCTCTCGAACCTTTTATTACTAGCATAGAATTTTCTGAATGTTTATTGAGTGGGCCATGGTGTCTTTGTTTTTCTTTTCTTTTCCCCTCCCTTGAATTCTAAGATCAGGCTACCAGCTAGCCTCGGCGGGATGCCACACTGGCAGCCTCACTATGCTTTAGGTCTCCTGTCATGAGACGATAGGCTAGCCCAGCCGTTCGATATTGAGGCGAAATCAGCATAGAGCTATTACCCGATTTCCAAATTTCCGGGCACATGAAATGGTCCGGGAAAGAGTAACCCCGGCATCTTGGCGCAGCCTCACGAAACGTGTGCAGCACGGCGCCTTCAGACGGCCACGCGCTGTATCATAGATAGCGACAGGCCGTAGGGGCTATCGTGTTCAGGCTCTTGGATAGAAATCCTCAGCCTGGGTTTTACTGCCCCGCATGGCCGCTATTAGGCTTTCAATATGGCAACCGTCACAGCCGAGCGGGTAAAACCGCACTCCAGCTTCCTATCTACGAAGGCAGAAAGTCGGATATATGATGATTGAGGCTTCTTCCCGGTCTGTTCCTCGGACTTCATTCCGTAGTTTCTCGTCGATGCCCAAGATGAAACAGCAATTGGTGTTGATACTCAGTGCCGTAGCACTGGCAACAGCGCAGCTGACGGGACGCGTGGGGCCATCCACTACCCGAGCGGCCAAGGCGGCAAAGAAAGTCTGCAGTATCCTCAGCTACGGCGGCGTAGCTTCTGGGACCACGGACAACAGTGCCGCAGTGTTGAAGGCGTGGGATGCATGCAAAACTGGCGGCCAAGTCGTCGTCCCCAGCGGAAGTTATGGCCTCAACAAGTGGGTGAGCCTCTCGGGTGGGGCCGGTGTGTCCTTCAACTTGGAGGGTATCTTCTTGCGGATGAGCAACGGAACAGCCAACGGCAGCATAATTGCAGTGCAGGATACAGATGACTTTGAATTTTACAGTGGAAATTCAAAGGGGGCAATCCAAGGATATGGATATGAGTTTCACAAGGGTGAGTTGCAGGGATTCTAAGAGATCGACTCCGTAGCTTCAGAGAGCTGACGTTTGGCGTGTAGAGAATAAATATGGGTAAGACACCGGACCCAGGGCAGAGGACAGGTTGATGGAGAAACGCGTACTAATTCGGCAAAGCCCGTCTCTCATCAAGTTCACAAACGTAAGGAAGTCGATATCCCTGGGCAGATGGATTGAAGATGACGGCTAAGTGGTACCTCAGGTCACGAACTTCAGCATCCACGACATGGCTCTGGTCGATTCGCCAGCATCTCACCTTACCATAGACACGTCCGCCAATGGGGAGGTGTACAATATGATCATCTATGGCGGGGACCGAGGAGGTCTGGACGGTATCGATGTCTCGAGCACCAATACCTGGATCCATGACATTGAGGTCTCGAACGGAGGTGACTGGTGAGTTCTCTTTAAAGCGCTGCCATCTGGAACAACCATCCTAATCGATAACGTGGAATAGTGTTGCTGTAAAGGTTAGTACAGCCTACATGCCTACCCGGCAGCACAAAAACATTGTTGACAATTCTTATTCTCTTCTAGAGTCCATCCAAAGCCGTCCAGATCGAGTCCATCTTTTGCAACCGTTCCGGCGGTTGCACTATTGGGCCGCTTGGCATAGATATAAGTCTGTTGCCCTCGTTTCCTTTGTGCTTCAGTAGCTAGTATCTGACTCTCGATCGGCAGGCGTTAGAGACATCCTATATCAATACGTTTACTCGCAGAGCTGCGACCATATGATGATGCTCAAGTCTAACGGAGGTTCTGGTCCGGTAAGGCATGCCGGCTTCTATAACTTCACGGGGCACGCCAACAATTACACCCTCAATCTGGACGGTTTCTGGGTTGGGAAAGAAGTCGATCCAGGGGACGGAGTGGAGTATGACGAGGTGACCATCGCAGGCTGGACCGGCACCTGCAAGGATGGTAACAAATACCCGCCGCTGATGCTGCAATGCCCGGCGAAGTGGAGCTGTGGCGGCGTCGAAGTTGATGATTTCAACGTCTGGACCGAGACGGGTACCAGCGAGTTGTTCAAGTGCCAGAATGCCTACGGCTACGGCGCGTGCCTCAACCCGTACGCAGGAAACGGAGCGTACAAAACTACGATGACGGTGCAGTCGATGGCTACAGAGTAGGTCCTATTCCGAGGCGCACTCTAACCAAAAGAGAGCAACAATATGATGGCGATTCACAGGCTGGAGAGAGTGATTGCTAACGCAAATTCTTAGGAAATATTCAATCAAAACGATGCCGACCGAGGCCACCAAGGGCCTGGGCATTACCACTTCGATCGAGATCCCAGCTGTACCAACCACCTTTTACCCTGGCCTGAAACCGACCAGTACCCTATTGGGGAAGCCATGAGGCAGCTCGATGTCCATGGTCGGAGGAATCGCATGTTATTCTGCCATGAACGGATCCTAATTATTTTCCCGCGCCTGTAGGAACAGGGGTTCCTCCGCTTCAGTAGGCCAAAATAGTCCGCTAGGGCTCTTTTAAGATGCTGTGCTCATTATCGTGTATATATCGAACCTTCACCTGCAAGGTTGTTGTAATTTCGTAGTTCCACCATCACTAAGTACATATATGGGATAGTGCACACCTTCCGCACCTACCTAAGTCGGCCTGGTGCATACCAACATTTCGAAAGAAGGGCGCAGTCGATTAGTCACCCCAAGGAATGCATAAGTCCCTTCCTCGTCGCTCAACGTCTATCATTTTGTTTATCCTCACTTCCAACCTGTCAGCGCTGTCAGTGATGCACATGCTTATAGGCATCATTATCCACGTGCGACTTCAAATTACTTGAGCCGCCCGAAAAGCCTGGCGGCCCGGCTCTAAACACGAAAGCGGAGACTCGTCCAGCCGTCGTCGCAACCCCCGCCGTTCATCCCTGCTAAAGCATCTGGTCTGGGATCAAGATGTCGGAGGCACCTAGAACATCCAGATCCGGCGCCTACGCTGTGCTCCTCTCTGGAACTCACGTCACCGGCAAGGAGGCTCTTGCAGTGGCCTTATCGCAATCACTCGGCTGTCCATGGGTGAAGGCCGAAATGGTCCATAACATTGCAACCTTCGGGGCTCGATCTCAAGCCAAAAAGGGTTACGACTACAGCAAAGTGTTCGGTCGAATATGGCTGTCCAAGATACGACGACTTGGCTTCCCGTTGGACGACGAAGAATCAGGTGGGGAATCGGAGGCCGAAGTCCCCCGGACGAATTGCACGGCGGTCATTTCTTGCTACCACATGCGGAAGCCCGCCCGGGACGCCATCCGCGATGCCATGCTGGCAAACTCGATCAAGCCCATATTTGTCGTTATGCACATCACGGAAGAAACCCTTTCTGGGAGAACTCTGGGAGCGGAGGAGCCCGAGCTGGCCGAAAGGATCATGGGAGAGAAAATCGCGGACATCCAGGTGCCTCTGGAAGAGGAAACGGATGTAGTATTGATCGACTCGATGCGGGATGTCGAGTCTCTATTTGCAGAGGTCAAGGATGGTATTAACCAACATCTCACCTAGACTTTGGGCTGAGAGAAAGGATCGGTATTGCCGAGACACGAGGCAAATAGGACAAGGGGCTGGGTGCAAATATGGCGTAACTGGGCTCTTTTCTTTGCAAGTGCTGTTTGGTCAAGGTATTGCGGGAGTGAAAGGCGACACGATAGCAAGCATAGGGCCCATCTCTTCCATTTACACAAGAAGGCTATAGTATATACGAGTGATGCGGCTCTATTTGCGTTTCTTCTTGTATCTCCGCTCTCACTTTGGTATCCTTCTCTTCCTTCGGCAAATTTGTGATTTTGGGGCTCTGATTTCACGAATGGCCCACCCCGCCTAGGACATCTTGTGCGGCTAAGCACTACTCGTGCTGCTGCGATGGCAATGATTGCAGGTGCTGGCTATAATTGGCCCTGAGTGGCCGGTCCATGAGCTCGTATCTAAGCAGCCAGCCGGGTTGTATGGATTGTTTAAGTATCGTGGCTCTGTATTCGATGATGCGCTTTCAAATACTGGCAGATCGTGTCCGGCTGTCAGCACTGGGTTGGTCCATGAGTATTGATCCTCCAAAGCAGTGACAAAGAGGGGAAGTCTTGGGAATCCCGGTATCGGTGTCGGATGGCGTATGATAGATTCATGTTTCGGTAGGAAAACAGCGTGTTCTAGGGGATGATTTGCTCTAACCATGTTTTCCAGCTGCTCCACGGTATGAGATGAAGTAGCCAACAAAGAAGGGGCTGCTACTCCCGATGTCAAGGCATAGTTGGAGAATTCTGAGGTCATGTAGGTGCTCTGACTACGCTTTGCCAACTCAATCTGTCGGTGGCTCGTGTCATTTTGGAGAGGGATAGCCTGTTCCTGGTATTCACATCGGGAGACGACTTGTAGAAAATGGTCCTCAACCATAGATATCTGTTTCAGAGCAAGGCCTAGGGGGGCGCGTGCGAGCTCGGCAAGCGAGCCGAGGTACATATCCTTTAATTGAAAGTGCTCAAGAACAGGCTGGTAATCTAGGCCACTGATGTCAGAAAGTGGCTCGATTCACACACATCATGCGTTAATCAAAGCACTTACCTGGTGTCTTGACTTCATCGTCATAGGGAAACAAGCCGTTCCACAGATCCTCCCATTGCTCGAGGGCACTTCTTTCTGTCCTCCTTGCAGTGGTGGTAAACATCTTCAATGTCTTGGGGTTGATACCTTCCAGAGGATCCAGTTCTTGGAAAGCACAGCCCTCGAGCGTTTGAAGGTGAGAATCAAGTTCAAGCTGTGAGTTAAATGATTGCTTGCACCGCTGGCAGGCAAACACAGGAGGTTCCGGCCGCGTATGCACTTTTATGATATGTTGTCTGCGTAGATGGGTTAATACTTAAGGTAGTTGGCAGTCTAGGTGTGAGTTGGGTCTAGAATTGACCTACCGGACATCTGAGATGGAACGAAAAGACGACATCGAGCATGACCAAGCATTACGGACATTGAATCTTTCCGGGTTGCGTTTTCGATAAGGACAGCTGAATTTGGTGCCCTGAAAATCCGGAATGTGTTCGTCATCATTCGCATCACCATACTGGCGGTCAACCCCTTGTCGCTTCTTGCTCTCTGGACCCTGGTTTTCACCGTCTATAGTACTGCAGTCAAGAGAAAAGAGTGCTGCGCCACTGGAATCACCGGTGTGCTCAGGCGTAGCTCTGTTGATGAAGGAGTAAATACCCTTGAGGAACCGGAATATGAGAGACTTAAGGTCCTGAGGGGAAGGCGTTTTATCTGCTGTCGTGGCCCCAAATATCACTTGCAATGCTGTCTGAAGTATTTCAAATTCTTCGTCAGGCATCTCATCTTGCTGAGCAAGCGAATAGTCCAATTCTTCTGCTCGTGTTGAAGTTACTTCCGCCTGGTCCGGTGATCTTGGTAGTGCTTGATGAGATGTAGGGAGGCCAGTATGAAAGATAGACATCTGGTTGGTTCGTTTCCTTGTTTCGGCGTTCCACGAAGGTCCAGGGGAGCTTGATTGGGCTCTCCGGAGTAAAGATACCCCCGCGGAATTGCTATACCTCAAGATAGGCGATACTGTTTTGCTCTTCATGACCGTCGATCCCGGAATAATGATGCCTGTTGACGTACCAGTGTGCCGAGAAACTCTCTGGGGATTATGAAAATTGGGTGAACAAGTCATTGGACGAGGCACTCTTCCCCTCGCCGTTGTCCACCGATCACCGGCTGATGCTGATTCCCTGTTTAGTGTGGTGGCGAGTTCTTCCTTTGAGATTCGAACGGCTTCTACGAGGTCAGAAGCCGCTCCTATTGTGTAGTATCGATACTCGAGGCCCAGCAGTAGGAGGTATATATAGTCTACCTTTTCCGGGTGATCCTTAGGTGTGATCTCGGCCGCTTGTCTCCAGGCATGGATAAATTCCTCGCGATCTGACGCCTCCCCTTCCCTCAAGTGTCTTGCGACGAGGGTGACACCCAAGTTTCGTAAGAATCTTGGCCGATCCGGATCGTTAGACGGCATCGCAACAACTGCTAGTCTTGCAACATGGATGGCCCTATCTAGACTGACGAGGTCGCCAGTTTGCCGAAAACGCCTGAAAAGTTGCGATCCAAGACGATTCAATGTTGTGGCCAAGTGAGAGTTGTGGCTACCGATAATTGAGTCGGAGGGCACGAAAACTTCTTCCAAGGCTGGTTCGTTCAGGGATTCATTTAGTGCAACGCCTTCTGACCCCGACTCATCATCCTCTGAGAATTCCCTTTCCTTCCAGCGGCGGCTGGAAGGCACGCTTCTTTGGGCGATAGGGTGACTGGAAGGCTCATCATTGCGCTCGTCGTATTGCAAGGCGGTTAAAGCGTCGGCAATCAATCTCCATTGCATTGACGTTGGAGTGGCAGGAGTATTATATTCAGACGTCTGCGCAAGACTCGAGTGCGGCTGGTTGGATGGATGACTTGTAGGTTTGTGGTTACGAGCTTCGGCAACTCTTAGGAAGTGCTCGCTGATAACGTCGGCAAACCTTGTTGTGACCTCGCTGTTTACGCCAAGCTCGGGGTTCCTGAGGGCAGTCTGGATATGTCGGAGGGACTCGCTCAAATATTTGTTCACCTCAAAATGTTCCACTACCGGCTCAAAGTCTACACAATGTTGCGTTAGAATGTGTTCCAGCCTCGGAGAAAAGCATGTTCAAGATCGGGTGAGCGCACCACAAGGAGGTATATCTTGATCAGAGGGAAATAGTAGCCCCCAGATGTCGTTCCATTGGTCCCGTGGGGTCAGTCCCGCAATCTGTATCTTCCAGGCAAGGATCATGTTGATAACCTCGCCGTCGGCGCCATCCTCTGGATCCTCATCAACCGTGCGAGGGGTACACATCGTCATCGGCGATGCCCGCGTGTGCTTCTGCAGTTCGTCTTCCGTCCCGAACATCTTCAAGCACCTCGTACAACGATATGCTAATGGGCTTCTTAAAGAGTGATGTTGCACGATGTGCTCCCTACATTGGATTAGCGTCCGAAAGAGCGAGGCCTCCATGTCGTCTCTCTAGAAGCCATTTCGTAGCAATGTTATTCACCTCAGCTCTGACAGTTCCGTGAAGCACGTCATAGAACAGGAGTAGTGATCGCGGACATTGAACCTTGCGGGGTTTCGTTTTCGAAACGGGCAGCTAAAACGGGTTCCTGATGATGATGATGTCCCCTTCCTTGCCCTCGCCGCCGGCTTATTCGTAGCTATTGCGCTCCCGCTGGATGCATGTTCCGCCTTCCCGGCACTGGATCGCCCATGAGCGTTCATTTCGGCCATTTGAGAGTGGGAACTAAGGCACCGTGCCTGATGATCTATTCCGTGAAAACTTGTCGTAGGTCTAGTTTCGTTCCCGGCTGCTCATTGTAGTCAAAAGGGAAATCTCAGCCGACGAGATGCCGGCTCATGCAGATGCTATGGTTCCTCTATGCTCTTGATTGCCGCCGCGGGCCTTCTCTCTCATTGGTTCCCCACTGTCATCTTTCTGGCCCCTGCTGTAGTATCGGCTGCTGCCACTCTTTTTGCAATTGGCTTATCGCCACC